>JAKLMW010000029.1:0-404115 GCA_022813215.1 Talaromyces ruber | reverse complement strand
CATTGAGCATGTCAAACGCGCCGAGTACGCTGGGCACCCTGAGTATGCTGAGCACACTGAGTGCTGGATCCGTCACAAATAGGAACTTTTAATAGGATTTTAAGAATTCCTATAGATAAGATTAAATCTTTAAAAATTCCTATTGGAATAATAGGTATAGGAAATAAGAGTGACCTTATCCAAGGCCTATGGGCATTGTCAAGATCTAATTATAGACTAAATATAAGAATTATAATTTATTTTTATATAATCAAATTTATATTACTTCTAGTATCCTTAATTCTTAATAATTTTATACTAGAATATAATTAATAAAAAGCTCTAATCTAGCGCTTTCTAATAAATATATTTTATTAAAAAAATATTAAGAATTAGGGATACTAGAGATAATATAAAAGATTAGAATTAAATATATTATATCTAGTATCCCTAATTCTTAATTTTTTTTTATTAAAATATATTTATTAAAAAGCACTAAATTAGTATTTTCTATTAATTATATTCAAGTACAAAAATATTAAAAATTAAAAGATATAGAATATAAATATCTTTAATTTTTTAATTCTCATAATTCTTATCTAAAATTATATATAACTATAAATAATATTCTATTAAAAATAAATATTATAAATCACTACCCCAGATTATAAGATATTCTTATAAAAATAAAAATATAAATAGAATTAGATATATAGATTCTATATATTCAATTAGAATTAAAAAATATTTATTTTTAGGTATATTATTCAAGTTTATAGAAATTATAAAGATATAAATCTATATAAATTAATATTTAGATTAAATTTTATATATATTAATAGCCTAGTTAGTAAACTAGATATTTTTTATTATAAAGTTTAAATCTTACTTATATAAAAAATTTTTTTTTTATTATTTTATAGAGAGCTAATCAGAAGCTTTAAATTTATATACTAAGCTAGATACTTATTAATAAAAAAAATAAACTATTCTTAAAATAGAAAATTATTATAAAATAATAACTTTTATTCTAATATAGTATTTTATTTATTATAATAAATCTATATTATTAGATAAATTTATTAAAATTATATATATAAATATAAAAATTATATTATAATATAATTTAATATATATATATTTTAATATAGAAAAAATCAGTATTAAAATCTTATTAATTCTTATAAAATATAATATTAGTAATATATTATATAATAATAAAAATTCTAATTTTTATTTTTATTAAATTTTTATTTATAAAATAAAATAATAAAATATATATATATCTAAATTCTTAATATAAATATAAAAATAATAAATATTAGAGAAATTATAAGGAATTAAAATTTTTTCTTATAAAGCTTTACTTAATTAGATAATAATCTAGCCTAATATAGTTAGACCTAGATTTTTATAGATTAACCCTAACCCAACCCGAAAAATAAGGGTTGGGTTGGGTGAGCTAAAAATAAAACCTGAACCTGGATGGGTTGGGTGCCTAGGACCCCAAAACCCAACCCAACCCGCACCATTGCCATGTCTAATAAGCTTTGAACTAGTAAGAATTACTTATAAATTAAATTTAATTCTAAAACTATAATTTTATAAGAAAAGAGATAGCTATAAGGCTATAGACTAAATAGTATTATATTAAACTCTTAGTATTCTAAGTTATATAATATATATACTTTTGGTTAGACTTAGTTATATATTAATTAGTAAGCATAGTTTATAGTAAGGCTATAGAAGCTATAATTCCTAGGGAGCAGCAAATAGCTATGAATACTATATAACCCTACGTTTCTTATCCTATCAAGCACCTGTACTGCTACGTCCTCGTAAACCCCCTCTTACATAATATTTTAATTATAAATATTTATAGGTAAGTATTTAATTAAAAAGAATAATATAATAACTAGTTAATAATAAAATAATTAATAAAATAATTAATATATTATTAAATAATAAGAGATATAATAAAAGCTTCTAGAAACTTATATTTATTTAATTAAATAATATAATAAAGATTTTTATATAATATTTAATTAAAAAAGGTTCTTTATATAAAAAATTATATAAATATTCTTTATTGAGGAATAGCTTTTTTTTCTTCTTTTTTCTTTTCTTATATTTATTATTCTTATGAATGGTGCCTCATGTATGTTATCTTAGCTAGATTAATACCTCGAGCTTGACTATCGCCATAAATGGTCCTATTAAATTACTAAAGTTGATACTTAGTATTAAATGATTTAAAAGCAGGGGCTGAACCTTGATTATTAGTAAATGTTAGGTTAAGAAAGGACGGAATTTTGAGAACTAATAATAAAAGTTCGTAATCTCAAAGCATTTATTATTGACTTGTAGTTGCCAACCGAGACTAACAATAAACATCCAAGTAGATATAATAACTAGGACTATTTCTGACACTCTAAAGAGATAAGTTGCCAGACTCCTTGGCCTGGGCTTGGTGCTACTTGCCAAGGCATGTGTTGAAAGCTGAGCTATATGAAGGTAATATTCAGGTGGGTATTACCAAATTTCCGGCATATACTTCTACAGCACATTTCCGCTACAAGAGGAAAACTACCAACGGTGACTGGAAAGTACATAACGATGCCCAACTAGTGCTGAGAAGGTACATAACTGTAAAAAAAACAAGATATCTCATTCTTAACCATCTATACTCTATCAGCTGCGTCTATCTTTCTAAGGCAGAACCAAGACCCATTCGCAAAACAAAGAAAGATTATCTACAAAGAATCTACAGATGGCCATGCACCTGACTAAACAAAATCTCACAAAAAGCGCAACCTAAAGACACAATGCCCTATATCAACCTAAAAAGTGTATTGTCGGGTATCCTCAAAACACAATTTTTAATTTCATTGCTCATCCACTCTTCTCTCTCCAAAAGATTTAGTTGGATGCGCTGGCATGTTCAGGACTGCTGCTCCCGCCACCAATCTCTACCTTCTCATTATCCGACGCTGAGCTGTGATCTGAGGCGCCAAGGCCTAGATCAAAGAGGTGATGTTGAATTTCTTCGTGGCTGAGCTTGGGTAACTCTTGAGCGACCTGGAAGGGCCATTTCTTCTCGACGTGGGCCTTGGCGAAGATGATATCAACCTCCTCCAAATCACGACCAGCGGTTTCAACGTAGAAGAAATAAGCAAAAGGAATTGCAGTAAAGTTGATCGCAGCAAAGAAAAGATAAATACCCCAAGCACTCTTGTTGGAGAAGACCGGGGTAAACATGACGACGGCAAAGTTGCAAATCCAGTTGACGCAGGTCGAAGCAGACGCTGCCATGGTACGGGTGCGGAGAGGATTAATCTCAGGGGGGTAGATCCAGGGCAGAGGTAGGGTGGTGAAGGCAAAGAAGACGATAAACAAGAAGATGCCTACTACAGCACCTTTAGCATTCTGCTCATTGTCGTCAATCAGGCAGCCCATGGTGATGATGAAACTGAGACCCTGGCCTAAGAATCCGATCAAAAAAAGATTTCGGCGACCAACCTTCTCAACCATGAAGAAGGAGGGGATGGTAGCAAGTGCATAGACAGTAGCGAAAACACCTCCCAGAACCAGAGGGAGTTTGCCAGTCATGTGTAGGTTGTTCTTGAACAAAAGTGTGGAATAGTAGATAGCGGCGTTACAACCAGTGAATTGTTGAAAGAACTGACCAGAGCACCCGATCATCATGCGTTGAAATTCCTGGGTCTTGCCGAAAGTAAAAAGAGTACTCCAACCTCCTGCCTCAGCACCCTGAAGAGCCTTAAGGTCAGCCTGCATGAGGGTAAAATCTCTCAGCACGTCTTCAGCATCTTCAGTACTGTCGTTTAGTTGGGCCAGAACATGGAGTGCCTCCTTGGTTCTGCCGTGCATGATGAACCAACGAGGTGACTCCGGCAGCATAAAAGCACCAACAACGACAAGGATAGCGAAGAGGATCTGGAAAGCAACGGGGAAACGCCACTGGACTGAGCTTTCAACGTATGAAAGACCGAAATCAATCCAGTAGGCGATGAAAGTACCGACGGCGATGATAGCGCCCTCGAAACACACGAGGAAGCCACGGTTATGGGCACGGGAACACTCAGATTGCCACACGGGAATAGTTGCAGTGTCCATGCCGTTTCCAACGCCCGAAATGACACGGCCGACAACAAACTGCCCCAGACCCCAGTGTGGCTGGAAAGAACAGGTCGAAATCACGGTTCCCAGAACCATCAGGAGACCACCAGCAACGAGGATGGGAGTGCGTCCGATGCGTTGGCCGAAGCAAAGGGTGAATATAGCACCAAAGAAACATCCAATCTCGTAAGAGGAGGTGACGCCACCTTGCAAGACCGAGACATGCATAGAGGTACCATCGAGGACGGGGAATTCAGCCACGAACTGGTCCCCGGAGATGATACCAGACATCAGACCTTGGTCGTAACCAAATAAAGAGAAGCCGATGACGGAGGTGATAGTGATGGCCAGATGGAGGCTCTTGCCTCGGAGGCCGGACGTAGTTGTCCACATTTTGTTTCTATTTTCAACTTTTTTTGAGGCTCTTTTCTTTCGCTGACGGCTAGGGAACGATCACGAGAGGGAAAAGAATGAAGTAGAAAAGAAACAAGAAAAATGTGGGAGACAACACGGGGAATGTGGGCATAGAAATAAGGGCACCTTCGGGAAGGGCTTTTGCGGGCATTCCGAGCAAGGATATCGCCGGCCCACAGCTAAGAACCTACAGGCGGGGCATGACGACATGTATTAAGGGTAATAACATGAGATGCATGTGCCTGCCCCTTTCGGGTGCTGCCATGTGGTGCTTGTGGGTGTTGCGATGAGCAAATACTGCCAATGAGAGAGCAAATGTAATGAGAATTTCCAGTTTCGCCAGGCTCGATGACCAACGTACAGGTACCACCAATCAATGTCAACATACAAACAGGCCGATCATGCTCATAGCCCTATGAACGTTGATAGCGACGTGGGACCGTCCCTAGTATTCTCCAGCAGCGGGGTGGCGCAAGCCACCATCCGCGGGGTCAGAGGTTTTACTGGTTCATTCTCCATGCTAAAGAACCCAATGCTCACATCGTTTTCAGCCAACCTCCACAGCACAGAGTCGGGTGTGGCATATCCGAGCCAATGATAACCACGGCATCTTGGAACGGCTCTTGGCTGAATCTCGATGTGCCCGCACCGACAAGAGGCCCGGTCGTAAGGAAATTTGTTTGTACCCACGTAATTTCTGAACGTTGCCTGGGGGGTGGGGGCGCAAGAAGCCCGTTTTCACCTTTTCACTGTAAGGTTATTCCGATCGGCTATCATCCCGCAAAAAGTGTTACGTACTGTTCAATTACTCCGCAGAAAGATGCGCAGTTTTTGCACTCGGGATCGGCAAGGCCTGGTGGGCTGAGATAGGAAAATTGAAGAAAAGATGAAGGCACCGTAGCAAAGATGCCGTACAGACTAGTTAGCAGTCGTGTTTGTAGTAATAACTGTGCTAGAGTACTAGTACACTTAGTAACGTAGTAGAGTGTAGTTAACTATCCCCACCTGCAGCGAGCCCGGTACGTAATGCAGAAAATTCTGACCGGCAAACCTCGGCTTGCTTTTCTTGCTCGGAACGAGGGACCGCTTAGGTAAGCGCCGCGGAGCAAATCAGATCGACTACGTAGTGTTACTAACATTACTCACCTGGGCCGAGAGAAGACAATCCGATGGTCGTAGGAACAGTGTGCTCCGTATGTGCCTCCTCGGGCACTGGAAAAGAAACCGTACTCGTATGGCCGAGTATTGCTAACTAGCTGCGTCACTACGAATTGAATTCTTCCCTGAGCCGTGGAATCAGTGTCAAGAGGCTTAATACTTCGCAGGACCGTGGCAGATAGAGTTGAAAGTCTCCTCCACAGTGGCGGCGCCGCTGAGTCATGGCCTGGGGCGTGTCACGGTTGGGGCAGTTTTGTACATCCTATGGAGGAGTATGTAAATCAGACCAACTACAAAACAGAGCACGTGACACAACTTGATTGTTGACCAAAATACCACATGATAAAGACCATCACAATCAGTTATACAGTCCATTACAATATCGCCCCTTTTTGGTAAAGCGGTTTTTCAGTCATCATTGGTAACCGCCGCGTGTTTGTTTCTGTAAACACCGGCAGAGCTCACGTGACCACGGATAAGCTGAATTTCGCGCCTCTTCTCTGCTTATTTAGCTAGCCCTTCTGGAAGCCTGACCAAGCACTCGTCACTACTAAGCGACACAACATGACTTACTTGATATGTCTCAGATAGATGCAAACACAAGCAAACCCATCAATCAACCTACCCTTCCCACCTAGCTTCATTCTCGTCTCTAGCTATAGTCTCCGGGTCGGCGAAGCGCAATTGCTTCCAGTGGTTCCACGTACGGCTGTTGACTGAAAGTTAACTACATTTACACGGTTTTTCTGTTCTCTTACTTACGGCTATCAACAGTGTAAGCACTCACAATGCATCTATACACGCATGTCTGCAGTGACATAGATAAAGAATCCATATTAGGGAGGGGGAGGGGCCTGCGCATGTGATCCAAACAGCCATAGCGCTGCCTAAATCCGAAACTGCTTGCTGAACCCGGGAATGTTCGCTAAGTCCGGGGCTATAAATTTTTGTGATGTCCAGAGAGAACCAGTTGAAACGTATCAACACAACACCATAACCATGTCGCTGTGGGCTTGGGGAAATTACCTAATGGCAGTTATGCCTATGTTTCTCTGCCTGATACTGCAACGAAATTCTCACGTAAGGCTTCTACGTGTCGATTGTTCAAAAAACAGCTAGTTGCACGCTCAGAAATGTATTGACCACCTACGTATTGATTGTGTCGAGGACTGGGGGACGCTTTTCTCTCCACACTACTACTAAATATTCTATTCCTTTCTTTTTCGATGATGTAAATTTTATTTCGAGCTCAATTCCTATCCTGTTGAGCTACTGCTTTGACCCGAACACGTCAACTAATTATGGTTCCTATCAACCGCGCCGTCTGCCAAGACACGTTTGGTGTTCTCGATGTAGTTCGCGAGAGTTCACCCCCTACAAATGACGGGCTTGGTGATCACAAAGTGCTTGTCGAGGTGTACGCCTGGGCCATCAATCCTTGTGACCATATACTCCAAGATAGGAATATGTTCAATTACCCCATCATCCTGGGTTGTGACATTGCCGGAATCGTTGAGAATGTGGTTCCAGGGTCTACGGCCGCCTCCAGTTTCCGCATTGGGGACCGTGTCTTAGGCTGTACCGCAAACAATGGGTTTCAGGATTATGTACCCTTAGAAGACAAACTGCTGACTAAAGTCCCGGACGACATGGCATACCGTGATGCTGTGGTTCTTGGTCTATGCAGGGCTACCAGCGCTTATGTTTCTGTTTGGAAAGGACTACCTTCGCCTCGGTTACCCTAGGATCGGAGCGCCTAAAAAAGGACAATCAGTGTTGATCTGGGGAGGCAGTTCTGCAGTTGGTAGCAGTGCTATCCAGCTAGCTACAGCCGCATGCTATGATGTGATTACCACCTGTTCAAAGAAGGAACTTCGAATACGTAAAGCGCCTTGGCGCCGTTAATGTCTTTGACTACACGCATACTGAAGTGACTGCAAAACTCGCTGCAGAGCTTGACAGAGGCGAATGTGCAGGTATTTTTGTGGCAGCCGGTTTAGAGGATGGCAATGTCAAGGCATGCGAGATTGCGTCAACGTGCAAACAGAAGGTACGAAGGCACCTTGATTCCATCTCCCATGCATAGAGCTGACATGTTTCTTCTTAGCTTAATATTACATCTTCTAGCCTTTATCGACAACTTAAATAATATCCCGAAGGATGTAAATGTGAAGCAGCCGACGGCCGGGAATTTTGAATCACCCCCAGACTGTTGATTCGAAACAACACCTGCCACGTTTGGGGGGTATCTACCCGAGGCTCTTGCTAGTAGAGCTTACAAAGTTGCCCTTCCCCCTCTGTCCGGGAGCAGGAATGGTCTGGAAGGGATCCAGGAGGCCATCAACTTGATGAAAAAGGATAGAATGAATATCAGCGACCAAATTATTTGTTGGGGGACCTTAGGGTAGTACAAAGTTGACAGATCCAAAAACAGCTAGCCTAAAAAAAGTAGGTAATGTGACTTCAAGGGAGAGAAAAAGAATGGACGGAGAAGCCAAGATGACAGAAAGGAAAGTCCCTCATAGCTCTTAGGTTACAAGTTACTATTACTGTGGACATAAGACTTATACCATAATTGGAATTCCTCCGAAGGAGGGTGTCCCCGCATGGTAATGGGATAAGCTTAGCTGGAGATTCATGACGGAGAAATTGTATCAAAGGTACGAGAGCAGACTCGTAGCACTAGTAGTGTATTGAACAACCCCAGCTGTGGCTGGAAACTGGATAAAGCTATAGTTGTGGTAGCCTGTATGCCGCGTACCCGCATTTCTAGGGCAAAGGAACCCATGAAGAACCAAAACCAACAATAAATAAAGACAAAATGAAGTTGCAACAACGTTGCAACCTTGTGAAGCTATTCGGCTAGCAACCTGAATTGGCAGAAAAGGGGGAAAGAAGGCATCAAGGTGTTCTATACCAAGTCGTTTGTAGATCCTTAATTCTTGTGGTATGTAGCTTGCGAGGCTTAGTAGGTCAACGTGCAATGATGCAGTATCACCTACATTTATTTTAAGGTCGTGCCGTTCTTCTGAATCGTCCGCATTGACTAAGTTCCCTTCGCCGCACAGAACCAACAAATCTACCAGCCAACCAACCAACAACCAACACATTAATATGACTATGATACCCCATGTGACATTATTTGGAGTCGAAAATGATTATCCATTTGGCGGCATGCAATAGCCCCCAAACATATGTTGTTCCCAATTATTAGACTAGCAATCTTAGATGGAAAACTGAGCAATGGACGTCGACCTTTTAAGCCTCGACGGCACTTGATTGATGAAATATACTTTCTTGACTTAATTCTACCATTTCTCATAGTGATAAATTGGTCTAGTTGCGTCCGGTTTGTGGCCAATGCGTATTGAGATGCCCCTCTGGATTCGACTAACTAGCGACGTAGTAATCCGACTACCACGCTGTAAATTACGATCACACGTATAGTGAACAGCTTCAGGTAACGAATTTTTAGGTACTTCAGCGAGCCAGCTCCAATACTTAGTTCCCAGTGGTGCCTGTTTGAATATTCGAATGTATATCAGATTTTGAAACTAATAAGAGGCTAGAATTCAAGCACTGGGTATAGTTGGACATATATCATTAAAGCTCGGATAGGCTGCATGATACGCCCATGTTGGCATTGTATTCGTGTATATGTAGTCATTGACACCCCGCGAAGTTAGACGCCTCAGTCCATACGAGCTCCGGGGTAAACGACGGTAACTGTGCTAGTATAGCTTCGAAGTATAATTATATTACATCTCAATCTGACAAATAAGCGGGATTGTGGTCATATGCATCGTATTTCCCCGACAATATATTGCTGTTGGAATGTCACCATTGCTGCTGAGCCCTAATTTCCACATTACACACTATATAAGAGGAGGGTAGCGCTCATGAAGTCTTGTATACTTCCTCATCTTGACTGAATATCCGTCGAAAAGAAAGACAGCAAGAAACACTCCATTTGGTAAACATATTTCGACAAACAAAAATGAAGAGGTTCGCGATTTTCTTTCTTGCCCCCGGCCTGGCTCGAGCAGTGATACATTATACAAGCGAGAATGGGGTCAATTACGAGATCAAAATGACTCAGCATGGATCGGAGTTGCCTATTGAGTTGAGTACTCGGCCTGATTTATCAACTAGCGGATCTGTCAAAATTGGTTCTCCTGACAAAAATCGGCGAAACAATGTCCAGTCGTCATCATCAAACTGGTGTGGCATGTCTAATGTCAACCCGCCTTCTGGTCACTGGACCAATGTCGAGAGTGTCTGGAACGTTCCTCAAATTTCACTCCGCAGCGGCCAGACTAATGCAAATCAGCCCTCCATCGCACAGTGGGTGGGCATTGATGGCGATGGGTGTGGCACTGGTTTAATTCAGGGCGGCACCGTTTCAGAGGTCCGTTCACTCTTTGTCAAATAGCTGCTTTGATTGCCCTGAACTCTTTTTGAATGCTCGTTCCAATTATAGACTGTTGACGATTAGATGATAGATAATGAGTGACGGCTCTCAGTCTAACTATGCTTGGTGGGAGTTTATACCTGACGCGTTGGTCACTATCAACATGGCTGGTAATTGAATTTCTTCCAAGAAGCACTTTTAGACCCATTTTCGACTGGCTGACATATAGAGATCCAGTCAGCGTCAATGATCAAATCACAGGCAATGTAACCATGACCTCTACAACAAGTGGTATTGTGTTAGTACTCCAAAATTATTGTGATGACAGATCTGGTTGTTAACAAGATGATATGTATAGCGAGATTCACAACTCCAACACCGGTGTTGATGTCTCTGTGATCATTACGGGTGGTCCTGGCCAACTCTGTGGTCATTCAGCAGAATGGATTCTGGAAGATCTAACTTCCAACGGTCTTGTACCCTTTGCTGAATTCCCAGCAAGTTATTTTGCCTTAGCCAGCAGTACAACCAGCAATGGGACAGTGGTGGGCGCAGAGTCTGCAGATGAAATTTATCTATACCAGAATGGTCAATACCTTTGTGAGGCCAGTTTTAGCTCAAAGTATGATGGAGTCATTGTCACCCCAACTGCATAGTCGTGCTGTGAGCCATTTATTTTTATGGTTTGATGGAGATGTACTGCACTTGGACTCGGATTCAGACACCGAAAGCTCATGGTTCATCTGAATGGCTATATTTGCGCATCAAATAGCATTTGTTCTTCAAGCATTTAAGCGCCATTATTGATAGCGAGGAGTAATAGGAAAATAAATACAATGTCACTTGATAATGTGAATCCTTTTGTTAATGTTGTAGTTCTATACCATGTCCGATCATTATTATTTTTTGCGATGTTGAATCACCTCCATTGCTTTAAAAAGCCTCTTAATACTTACTATATACAGATTGATGAATATGCATAGCAAGGGAAAACTTTGGTTCGGTCTCGTTACTACCTCAATCCAAGAGCCTCTTAATACTAAGTTTCAAGACTCTTGTTCACCACCTACAGACACCAATATGTGCAACACCCTAGCTACATATAATTTAGCATCCATACCTTCTTTGATCATAGAGCGAACTGCAAGAACGCATATGTTAAATTTTAAACATGGTACATTGAAGTTCCACGAGCGCCTCTTGTAGCTTCTTTCCATATTCTATCCCATTATACCTTAGCGAACCCACTCTCGTAGAAATTGCAACAGAAAGGCGATTATTCTTCAACCCATCAACTTTCTGCATCCTCGATATCACATACCGATGGCTGGGCAGGTTTGTTTTGTCGCGCGATATTCTAGAAGAGCTAGGGATCTGCAAAGCTGAAGATTCCGTTGCAAAAGTAAGTACAAGCTCCCACATCGCAGCCAGCGTGTAGAATGAGATCCTGGTCTCCAGATACAAAAGCATTTTTACCGGCCATGTTCTTGATTCCATGTTCTTGATCATGTCTCCCGGCTGCACAGAATGAGTGCGGCAGCTATGTTTGCTCCTACCGAATCGCCATAAACTAAATAGATTACACGTCCTAGACGATTGAAGACCTGGATAAAGTCTAT
This sequence comes from Talaromyces ruber, assembly GCA_022813215.1. NCBI lineage: Eukaryota > Fungi > Ascomycota > Eurotiomycetes > Eurotiales > Trichocomaceae > Talaromyces > Talaromyces ruber. The sequence goes on along the minus strand of JAKLMW010000029.1, from coordinate 392,397 downwards.
CACAGCTCAGTATTCGTCTATTTCGGTTGGATATTGATGTTCGGGGGTAAGATGCTACTCAATACCGATATCTTAAAACATTTATTAATTTTATGACCCATTCGGTTGAGGGTATATTCCTCTTTAAAGTCCCTGAGGCGGATTTGGAATTGATATCCTATGACATCTGGTGCTTCGGTAATAAACCTTGATTTATCCTTGAACTCGTTGACAGAGCCAGTTGTGCATTGAATAACAAACGTGTATGAAATCTAGCAAGTATCTGTTGTTGCCTATATTTTACTCCGTACCAACACCGTTAGATACACCATTCACAAACTTCGTATTACTCCTTGGTTCCACCAATAGTGGTACAACAGTGCCGCAGATTGGCAAGACTGCAAGTGGCTTCAACCTCAAAAAGTGATTATCGCCGCTTATGAGATCATGCAGGACCTCGCGATCCAGACAATGAAGCTGGTGATGATGTTGTACCCAGCCATTTTTCCGTTGATTCTGGCACGTCTTGGTCTGGTAATCGCCGTCGAGAACCGGCCAAAATATGCTTGAGAGTTGCGAGACGGGCATGTAGCTGTTCATGAGTTTTTGGGTATCACTAACGGTGGGAACAAGGATTTAAAATACCAGATGTAGCTGAGTTCATATGCATCGGTATATAAGAGCATTAGGATACGAATTACAGCTCAATCTATTGAGATCAGGCAGTTATTTTATCTATGGATATTATTGGTACAGTAAGCAATGTTCACGTTCCTATAATCGATGCTTTCTTAACGACCTGTTCATATTCAGTCTTTACGCAGATTAGAAAATGATACAGAATCGAGTGCATAACTCCTCAAGCGAATTTACCTCTTCGAACCCACCGAATTTCCGACAAATCTATTTGAAGGTTATGTCTAATGATGTATGGTTCTACCACGGTAGATCCTTGCCATCATATTGATGTAGACCTGGCTTGTCCTCCCAACCTGGCACATGGATATTTCGAAACCTCCCACTGCCCTCCTGACCAGTTTTCTGAGCGATTTCCAAAATCTGGCTCACGCCCGTTCCAACAGGAAGATCGGCATGCGCGTTGGCCTCATCTGTCTGTAACCACTGGTCGGATGTAAGTTCTCTAGCACGGAATATTTCAATGACAGGATAGGAGCAGCCTACCCCTGGATTTTGACTTATGATGGTAAACCCCTCGTTAGCCAATTCCTGCGCCCATACTACCGTCAACATATTCAACGCCGCCTTAGTAACTTTGTAAGCTGCGGCAGGAAATTCTTTATAACGAGGCTGTCGTGTGATTGAGCCCACAGAACTTGAACTGATCGCGATATGTTAACAGATAGCAGGAAGGCCACATTGGAGTGGTGACACTAACATATTAATGACCTTTTTCTCGGCACCCTTCCTCAATAACGGTAAGAAAAGCTGGATCATTGTATGGGGGCCAGTAACGTTGATATGGAAAGTCTCGTCCAAGTCAGACCTACAAAAAATATTAGGGAATAATGTTGACAAGTACAGAAGAAGGATGTACATCTCCTGTGCGTAAGCACTTCCGACGACTCCAACATTATTGATGAGGACATCTAGCCCGTTCAGTCCTCTGTCTTTCAGAGCAGTCTCGACAATAGGCACAGCATTACGCATGCTTGTTTCATCCCCAACGGTGAGGGGAATGAAAATGACCCGACCAGGATATTGCTCAGTTAGCGCCTTCAGGCGTTCATTTTGCGCTCGTGAAGTCGCAAAGACAGTGTTGATTTCGCTGTCTGGTTTTGCCGCTAGCTGTCGGACCAATTCGTGCCCAATTCCTCGGGCGCTGCCTGTTACGAGGTAGGTTGCCATGGTTAGGGGTAACAAGTCTAATGCTCAAGGTATGGCGGATGATTGTACACTGAGATTCTGAGGTTGTCGGTATGCAATATATAGTACTATTTCGCGAAAATTTAATTGCCACCGATACAAAGAATCAACAGGCGGTGGAAATAATATCGGAGATAGCAAATAGAGACGTCTAAGTGTCTCCCAAAAACGTTGAGACAATGCAACGACTAGAGCGTAGCCTATCCACACCCTGACCGTTTACCCCCACATTGTTCTCGCCCAGTGATCTAATACTTGCATCCTTTATGATATCACAAGCTGATCAGAACGTCTGTACAATCCCTTGCATGATGTTGCAGGGTCGACGCGAGGTGTTTGACGCCTCATAGTGATGCGGACATACCGGGAAAATTCTTTGTTTAGGCCAAGTTATCTCCGTGGCGTAGCAGAGAAGGTGGCCACTGGCCAATTATGATGACCATTCACAAGTCGTGTAATATACCGAATCTGGCCGGCGCATACGGGAAAATAAATGATCGGCGAATGCCTATCATTCCAACCATGGGGGATGTCAAAGGCTGGGTGACCAAACTTATTTACATAGTTACTCATGCACAGAAGGTTTCCCTATCGCAATCCTGGCCTCAACGCTCGTCATGAAGTCTCAAAATCGTAAAAGACAAGACCGAGGCCAAAGACGCCAATTGCGTGCCATGTAACCTGATAAAAAAAAGTAGCGGTGTATTATTTTTTCTCGGTATAGCCACGACGTTGTACAGCCTTGATATGACGAGAAATAGACAAAGATAGGGCGCTTTATTTTATAACAGAATATGTGGCATCATTCCTAGGTATTAGGCAAACATCAACTAAGGTACCCAGGTAGTACGTACTGTCAATTATCCCTTAACTCCAAACTCCTCTTACTGTAAGAGTCTCTTCCTCGTTATATAGTCCTGTACGATGAATCGTGTTTCGTACAAGATGTTCAAGCTCAGTTGTAGAAGTTACTATGCCGTAGAGATAATGGCCTGGCCCTAATAAAACTCCCTGGAATCGTATGTCAGAAAACACGTGGAAAATACGTCCCTCGTGTCGCAAGACTGGTCCCTACCGATAGAGAAAATCTTTCCATTCATGACGATAGAGAAAAGTCTCCCAATGTCAAAGCATAATAGCGTTCATGTTATTGCCATCGCCTACTGGCGAATAAGGAATCAACCAACTTTCGGCAATTCCCCGCTCCAAGTTGGTGATTGTGGCGCGAGCTTCCATCGCGACGGAGACTTTGATCATTTTTTTGAACTCCGCCTAGCCTCTCTGTAGTCTAGTCTTGAACCATGCGAAGTGCGTTGCTCTGAGGGTATTGGAGGGCAAGATAGATCCTCCCGGACAGACAATTAGCATCACGTATTCCTGTTTTCGTTTCCTGTCCTAAGAAGGTCGGTGTTAAATGGGCTGTGTCTCTGGCCAGCAGGACGTGGCCTTTGGGCAGGTTCTCACACCATCCACCTTTGATGGAAAATGCCGCACTCTTCTCTATCCAAGCAGAGGGATCAATATGAACCTCGAATTTCCGAAAAACATGCGCGAAGCAGAGATAAAGTTCTGCCCAAGCGAGACTGCAGATGGTCACTTAGCCAACCGAACTCAAGTTGTCACTCGAGAAAAGCACGTGGTTGATACCAAGACAGCTCCTTGGACCTTTGGAAAAGCCCACAAGCCACTTATCGAGGTCCTTTCCTTGAGCTTCAAGCCATCTATAGGAGATAAATTCATGAGGATTGGGGTAGATAGTATCGTTGCCATGTACGAAGTGACTGCTCACCCCAACGACTAGAAATTCATGGATATCCAATCATGTTTCGCCATTCCAGAAAAATCATGAGGTTTTCCGGTTTTCCTTACTCCTCCAGGTAGTGGAATCTCGTCTGTACCTGCGCCTTGAGGCGGGACAACGCGAGGGAGCGGGGACACAACCCCGGGTCTCATTCGAAGCGATTCCTCCAAACGGACAGTCTGTAAAAAGAAATTTTAGTTGGCGAAATTTTGCAAACAAATAATACGGTGGATTAATACCAGATATGGAAGTTATTGCAAGTTGTAGACGTAGAAAGCGATAATAGCTCCTCTCTCAACTTCTGATAAACATTTGGTGAAGTCAATATATAAAAATAACTGTGCATAAGTGTCATTCCTGTTCCAAGGTTGTATCTATGCGTCCAAATAGAAGCGCTTGCGCTTCGTCATATAGACTGCCGGCGCGGGGAACGGTGTTAGTTCGATATGCTTCAGGACGGAGTAACTCGTGATATTATGGTTGATGAGTGTGGTAGATTACGTAACCCTTCTGGCTTCTTCGTCAAGTCTCTTATTTGAGCTTTTAGGATCTTTGTTGAGAAATCGCATTAACTGGTTTAATGGCGAAAAACCGACATAGAGTGACGAAGCTGTTGTAGGTCAACAATGGAGCCCTGAAGTAGCAGGACTGACGATCCTGGAGATATTTGGAGAACAATCGATTCATTACTCCTTTTAAAAGTATTGAGTGCTTGTAACCATTGAACACTGGTAGTTAAGCATCCGTGGCCTGAATTATTGGTGCTTTGTAGCCGGGTGCAACAATCGCATTGATAGTGTTCCCAAAGCAAAGATCTTCCCGTAAAACAATTCAGTATATAGTTTGGAGTCACTTCTGGGAAGTACTCACAGGTAATGCGTAAATAGCCATGCATCGATATACATAAAAAATATCTGCTGCTCTTGAGCCCAAATTTTCAAATGAGTCGTACAATTGGACTTCCTACTGTCGACTTGGTCATTGATAGTGGTAAACGAAAATATACAAGAATTATCATATCTCCCTAAAATGAATATGTACTTTTTCCAAAACAAGCGACTGATCCGCAACCAAGTTATGAGAGAATAATCTGCGCAACACATTCCTCCTCTCCTTAGACTGGCGCGGCACGTCATTTACAAATTAGCTCGCAGCCTAGTCATCAAAAGTTAGTGCTCCTAGTCTACCTACCTGGAGACCATAGACAAATAGTTCCCTATGCACTTGTGCGTGTTGAAGATACTTGGGAAACACCGTTATTTCACGTAGATGGAAACGAACCAGTTCGATGTTCATGAGGAACAGGACAATGATATAACCTAGATAGATTTCCTACAAAACCCCACACAGACAGAAGAGTATGGATCGTCTACGAGGTAGGTCTCAGCCCAATCTCCCAATAATCAGAATCTCGAACAACTTCTTACAAATTTGTAGGCTATGAGCGTAAAGATCTCTTTCACAATCTCAAATTCTATCGAGCCCCATCGGATGCCCCATCGGACTACCTCCGATGAATCAGTTTGAATTATCGGCCGTATATCCGATAACAGGAACGACCCTACGTGTTTGAAGGAAATCATCAATTAGAATCTTTGCTTTACTCGATTTTGCTTGATTGATTTCTTCGATGTTAACACGCGGATAGAGCTGAATTTACAGAATAAAGATGCCGGTTTATCATATTGGTGAGTCGCAGCACTAAGGACCTTCTGACTAAAACGCTAACGAACTTCCCAGTCCTCTTCCACCTCAAGCCAAGCGTCACGCAAGAACAGCTCTCACAATGGAGAAGTCTGACGAAGAGTATGGTTGACAAGATCCCTGGTATGAGAATAGAACATACTTTTTGGTCCATTGGTAACTGATATTGTGCGCTTTATGTACAGGCCTCCTTTCTGTGGAAGTTAATGGGCCGCTGCCGATCTCGGTTCCTCGAGCGAAAGGCTTCAATATGGGAACTGTAGCGGTATTGGAGAAGCCAGAACATGTTGCCAGTTATGCAATTCACCCAGCTCACTTAGAGTATGATCTTCTTTAACGTGATGAGCGTCAGCTATGTGGCCAGCAATTACCTCAGCGCTAACTGCCTTTATAGGGTGCATAAATTAAGGGAGGAGCTCTGTGACGACACTCTAGCCTATGACCTTGAGTTTTAAGGTCTGGAAAGACTAGGGAAGAAAAAAGACCCAGAAAGGAAGCGGATCATTTGAGACTTAGGCTTCGAGGATTCGAGTCTGTACGGTAATTAGACTACTAAACATTGAAGAATGATGCGAAAATCTGTATTTCATTACAAGTAGGGCTTTCATCATCTAGCTGAATGAAGATTACATCGAAACGAACAATTCTTAAAATTAAAATCGCAAATTTAATGCATCCAGGGCGACAATTATCGATCGCGATTTGATTTTCTCCTCTTAGTGCGATTGCGTCGCCTGTTATGTTTCGGGTGCTCTTCGCCCATACACGACGATACTTTTTTTCATTAGACAGGAACATACAAAACCGGTGAGGCGTACATCTGAACTTACAACGAACTCACAACTCATGATAGGCATGATGATGTCTTGGGTTAGGTAGAGCTTGTCTTACTTCCATCAAATATATTTCAACTTCTTCTCGTTTCCACTATTAGAGCAGTTAGCCAGCTTTGTATATACCCAAATAGATCACCACATTACCCTACTCGTACCTTGAGGATCTTCGTCAAAAGCATCATCGTTCACCTTTGAATGCCCTCTTCCAAGTAGAGCAGATTATAACGTCCCAGCTCCTTTAGATGAGGATCTCTCGCCCATGGTCCGATGGGGACCTTGAAACGGCGTTCCATAGCGTCTACAAACCCCGCCGCAATCATCCTATTACCTCAACGCTCTTTTGTAAAATTCGTCCCAATCAGCAACACATCCATATAGACCACGTACATGGACGAAGTCGAAAATTTTCTGGGCGTAGGTCCACTCCTCACAGCAGTCATCAATCTCAAATTGGAGGTTTGGTGGCACTAGGCTGGGCTGAATTGGCGATAGATCAGTTCAAATCACTTTAGTTGATGGATGAAGACTTCCGAGGTCACTGGAGGCAAAATGAATGAGATTTTTTTTGCTTGATACATGATCTTGAATGAGCACGGCGAATAAATACTGACAATGCCCAGATGCCCGTGCCGGTCCCAACGTCTATGACGTTCTGCAAGACTTTCAGATGAGCTCAGCGGCCGGTACAACTAGAGCTTGCCTGGGGATCTTTTGTAATTGGAGCCAAGTAAAGCTCTCCCTGTAAGAAAAGATTATACAAATGATGACTAGGAAATCCTGTTATTGCGAGAAAAGTGAATCTGCCATTTTGCGTCGAAGCATCTAACCCTAGATCGAGATGATTCATGGCGTGTTCATCATTAGGCCCCTGGGGGATTCGTCAGTCAGAGCATTGTTCCATTGACGAGTCTTTGCATACCAATAGGCACCTCGATGAAACGAATGGTATCGTCAACCATTCTCATAGTGGTAGTTGAAATCACTGCTACGGAGTGATGTCAATTCTCTAAATGAGAGTAACTCATATGTTATTGATCCGTCTACGGATGAAAATTCGTTGAATACATACGATTGAATACTCCCACTATAAAAAGAATCATCTGTTGATTCTGTATCCTATTTCGGGGTGTTCATTCGGTCAGCGTGTGATAATCGTAGCCAAGAAACCATGCTTCTCGTAATCCCTGCACATTGACTTACTGAGAGAATGAAATCCTGTATCTCTGCCATGTTCAATACTCAATCGATGTATCGTCTGTTTTGTTATCTGTAAAATCGCGAATATTCCCAGCTATCTATCTCAGTTATATAGTTCTACCACATGCGGTCGCCTGGATTGGTCGTGAATCTGATGTCCAAAGGCACAAAGATAGAATCGTGGTCAGGAGGAGATGCTCGCAAAATTGACTGTAGCATGGTTTCTTCGGTGTGTTCGGGCTAAACACATAGCTAGTTGAATTGCCTATTGGACTAACTACATGACAGGGTCCCGGGCAAATCACCGGTCTATCCGCTGCCAATAAACGTGCGAGCTCTCGCATGTTCGGTTTGCCATATCTAATTCTAAGGCTTACTAATTGTGATAACAAGTCTGAATAACGAATGAGTCGAACAAGGACTGACATAGGTAGTCACCGTGCAGATACCGAATGAGACACGTTATAAGTTGTAATTATCTCCTTCACGAATATCCTGTTCATCACACTATTGTTGCCTATTTGTCTGGGTGAAGAGCAAGTCTATAAATCAACTGACAAATAACGGCTCCTGTTACACATCATGTTTCAAGATACTAGCAAGCTATATATTATTGGCCTTTCTCGGCTCATACTAAGTGAAATTTTTGTCTACTTGGCCTATAATGCAGTTTCCAACCTCTTTTGGATCTGTTGGCTGCTTTTCCTAGTCCCTTTTTGCAGCTATTTCTGGGCTTTACAAGGCATATATTGAAGTGATATCAAAGGGGCCCTTCGTACATACATTGGAGAAGCTACACGATCATTACGGTATGTGCATGTCACAAAGTGTCTGAAAATGCATACTAGCCAGTTCAATGACAAAGCACAATTTTGATCATTATAGGAGTTGTTATTCGTGTGGGTTCGAATGAGGTATATTATCATACAGACACTGCTTAGAGATACAACTAGACCTTGATTTGACTGCGAGAATAACAGACCCACTTTCGATCTCCTGCGGCATACTTGAAAATATACCACGTGTCAGAGAGATGGGATGAATAGAGAACTTTTGTACTATAGTTTCGCCGAAGATTGTTCTTCCTTCAGGTTCCTGATATACAGAAAATCTTCCCACAATGTAGATCTATCAGCTTTTGTAACCGGCCGTCCGGTACTGACTATATTTGGGCGAACTTCTCAGTTCACGAATAGCGAGAAGCTTCTCGAAAGCTGATTTCATCGCCTTGATATTTTGCATAGCTTTGACAATATTTGTACCCAGCCCATTTCCTCCGAAGCTGCCCTGATCTTTGGCCCAAGAATACTTGGTCCCTCACAAACCACAATACTAAGTCGACCAAGCCAACAGCTAAATGCAGTCGAGATGGATGATCCCCTCTTCTTTTCGATGTTTGGACACAACTTGATGTCCTTCTTGTGTGCTCGAACAACGTCCATGTCAGGGAATAGAAAAGCATTTTGTCCAGTTACACCCAGGTAAATGGGTAGTGATCCTCCTGTGTGACCTCCCAGTACGAAAGATTGTTCCTGGGCCCGTGAGTGTTGGGATAATCTTCACATTTCCTTATTGGCTGACTCTACTATCATCAAGACGATTGGCCTCAATGTTCTCCACAGTGCCTGCAAGATGACGCCGTATATTAAAAGCTCAAAGTCTTGTGCGGTACCTATATCCCTGATGATCAGAAGCCCATAACACTGCTTTACCCTACTTTGATCACCTATATGGTGATATCCTGGCCATTGCACCAACATTCCACCACATGCACACTGATCAGGACGATTGGGATGAGAGAGAGCCGGAGTACGAGGACACTAAGGCCGATGTACCGAACGATGAGGGATAGAAAAAGGTCGATAATAGTCTATTCGACGATGGCACCACGCCGGGTTCAGGAGTGGATTCGTTGGGCGCTGACTCCAATATTGAAAATAAAGATGACGATAAGGTTGATGGGCTTGACGATTTGTCTTCTGATAGTAATTCTGTCCCAGAGGCCGAAAGTGATACGGAACTGTCAGATGGTGATGATGATTGATATTTGTCTCATTTAGCATGACAGTGCCAATAATCAGATACCTAACTGGAGATGTAATTATCGTGTCCATTATTCGCTCTCGGTTCGCCAAGGTTCCGGAGATCGTTTGGACTTTCATATCATAGTCGAACGGCGTTAAGTCGGTCTCTATCAACTCTTGTCCTGCATATCTGGCAGTTTCTGATTTGAACTATCTCGTAATCAGCCGCTTAGGTACCTAGTCATCTATATATTATAGATAATTTGGCTTCTACGTGTTCGCTCAAAGGATACCTATGGTTAAATACCTACATGTAGGAATGGTATAACTTTGGAAGTCGACATTATTAGGCACCCAGGCAGAAAGACGTTCTTGCAACCGCAGCATGGTGGTGCCAAATCCCATTCCTTCCAACGCTCCTGGGTAGTTGATGTTACATATGGTGCTGATTCAACCTAGCTATCTTAATTTCGAATAAATACATGTTTGAAATTTTAGAAGCCTTCGGTGCTCATACATACCTAGGTAGATTCATGCTACCTCCCTGGTTAGCGGGTGAGGGACGATGACTATCCATGGATATAACAGGACTCCGGACTGGTGAGGATCAACTAGGTTCATCTTTCGTCGCCTGTTTCGGCCCTGATTCAATGTTTGTGGCAGGGCAAGTATCTCCTTTATGATTGAGCAATACCCACAGATTATAGTCATCCAAGTGGTGTAGATATAATCGAGGGTACCTGATGTAATTTGACTCCTCTCTCTTCTTGATGTCGTTTTGATTGCTTGTGTATCAGCACGGACCGGGGGTCTAACCCTTAACCTCCGAACCATCTTAGCTCAAGGCCTAATAGATGCTTACTGGCCATCATCCAGCGCCAAGATGGACTATTGAGGGGACTCGGCTACTCTCCGGATTCGCCGGAACCTGCTTCGACGGTAAAAAGGACGTTTATACCAGTCAAATAATAACTTACTCGTTTTAATCTTTACTTTTTGTCAACATACTATTGCCATTAGTTCATCATACTCATAATACAAGTAGCTTCAGGAAATATGCTCGCAAAACGCAATCATGACGGAGGAGAATGTTTACTAATGGTAAGGCGGATGCTTCTTTGGCAAAAGATCCCAAGGTGATGTTTCGCGGTTGATCGATTGTTGATCTCTTACGAACTATGACAACTTTGGTCAAGCATGTCGATGAGACGTGTAGTCTTATAGCTACAATTGCCGATATGAAAAGCGTGACTGCTCGTGTCGCGTGCCAAAACAGTCTGCCGACAGACACCGACTAGTCTGCGACGGCTATTTGTTCCCCTTACGATGCTCTCCCCTGTAGGCCATACAGCGACACACGGACACATGATTGTTTTTGTTCTATTTCATACCACCACGTTCGCCTTGTACGGGTATGGCTTAACGATGGATCGATCTCGGGAGACCTGCGGACAGCGAGTGGCGTTGGAATAGCACAACGGACCGACGAGCGGTAAGAAACGTGGTGGTAGAGGCGACGCAGAATGGTCGACTCATCGCCATGGCTGGGAGAGTGGTCGCGCAAAAGAACAACACAATGACGTCTGTGCGAGCGACGGCCGTGGCCGTTATAACAGATGCATTTCCGCCAGACAACAACCATTTCCGGTAGAAGGTTTTGTTCGACGGGTGTTGCTGCTCGCAACGTGAATTGGGGAAAGGCGTCCCGGATGCCTCAAGAATATGGCCACTGCGGAAACCGGAAAAATAGTTAATCCGGCAACGGCGGCTTTCCCTGGATTGCGACATGCCAGTGTCTGTACTATTACCACATACTACATAGCATATATGTCCTACGGAGTGTGTGTGAAAGTGCAACTCACGGTCCTCGCCCAAGCCTCTCGACAGACCTGTCCGCGCGGCTTATCCACTCAGGATCACCGCAGTCACGGCATAAGCTCGCAGCTCCCCTGGGATTCGCTGTCGCCATGCATGCTATAGTTTGCTAATATATCGTCGTATAGTCCTATATGGCGACGGTGTACGTGCAAGCCTAGTCAAGCTCCAAAAGCAAACAGCGTGTTTGACTGCTCCGGGTCCACGAGATGTCGACCGAGATAGTCAGAATGCACACTGCCCGGCGTGCGAGCCTCAGGCCCTTCGACTGGACTCCACGAACCGCCGCGTTAGGCCCCTTTCGGCTAGCCTAGGCTACTACCGGAGGCCGCGCTAAGGCGTGTGCCCGTGCCAAGCCTCATTGCCGTTTTGCTGCTTTGGGCCAATGACCGTCTGCCTGTGTCAACTTCGTCCTACCTCCACTCCCATTTCCTACCTCTCGCTCGTCGGCCTCCATTACCCATACCCACTGGCCATGCCATCCATCATGCCGGCAGCCATCCTACGTAGAATCGTGAACGATCATGGCTGGTGACCTGGCACCTCATGTCGGCTAATTCACTATGTCTCACTTGAGGCGTCAACGGCCACAGGAGAAACCCCGGCCATTAAGCTTGACAAACAAAGCTTTCGCTCCGGGAGCCCCAATCACCAGGGACTAAGGACAGTCTATTGAATTGCAGGCCCACCATGGCTTTATCGTTATTGAGAGAATCGGACCTCGCCCGTGGTTGATGTTCGCCAATACACGGGCAGCAACCATTGGACGGTTGCTTTAGGTGGCTCGAACTAATACCTAACGTCCAATCTCTAACCTAACAGATGATTGACTGCGCATCCAGCACTTGACCTTTCCACAAGCAAAACTCTCGAGTGTGCTCCTTGCAAATAGCCTGCACATGCACCGCAATCCGCCGTCCGAGTGGTTGATCCTAAGGATATCCTCCCCCTCCCTCCATCCTCATAAACCCCCCCCGTCGTCTCCTCGTCCACCATCCTGCCTACCTGAATCAGTCGTACCCTCTTACTAGTTTCGGATGATCATGACATCATGCGTCGAGCGGTGGCTCCTCGCAGTATTCGATCCGCCTCTAATCTCCCAGCGAATTGATTTAGGTCCGATCTCATTGGACCGAGGCTTCATCATTTTATTTTTCTCCTGGAGTAGTTCTCCAGCGAGCGGGCCGTGCAAGATTGCGAAACCTTGTATTCATTAGCCACAATGCAACAATGGGATGGATGGATGTGCTCCTGACTCCTGGCCTTTGCTCGGAACAATCGCGGTCCGCAAGCTACCTATCCGTCTCTTCTCCTTTCTTCTTTTATCTTTCTTCCTTTCTCTCCTTCCAGTCTGTTTCTTCCTCCATGAGTATATTCCCACTTGTCTTGACATATTTCGAGACACCAAGGCAAAGATGTGGACGTGGTTTTCGCGCTGTGTACCTGGCTTAAGCTTGCTATCGCTGATAGCACTGCTGCTCGTGGCCTTTCCAGATATCACAAGTGGAATCTCCCATTTCGCGCCTTGGTCGGGGAATGCGCCGACGACGAAGGCTCCCGATCACGGTCATCATGGAACGTCTCGACACCCGCTACCCCTGTCGCTGGCCCAGAAGATTTTCATCGGGTACACCGTGCTAGTTCACTTGAATGCCGTCACCTTCGTGGGGAGGTTGGCTTGGGCGCTGTCACGAATGACATATGCAACTCGCGCCGTGTTGCGTCGACGTCCAGCAACCAAGTCTTTCTGCAGCACAGCCGGTTCAGAGACTCCCCCCTTCGCCGATAGTCCGATCATGACCCCAGATCTATCCGAGTTCTCGGATCCTATGAGCTTTGATCTGAACGATCTCGAAAATGGTGATGGCGGTGAAGTCGTGCATGCCATTATCCTGCCCAACTACTCCGAAGATCTAGAAACACTGCAGACTACGCTCAAGGTTCTTGCAAGCCATCCACGGGCCGCAACACAATATGAGGTAACCCGAAAATGTCTATTACATGACATTGATATTCAGAATACTAATACACATCCAGATATTCCTTGCTATGGAACAGAAAGAAGTCAAAGCTCCGAAGAAAGCGGTAACCCTCATATCGACCTTCCAAGGACAGTTTCGTGATATTTGCGGCACCTTTCATCCTGCTGGGCTACCTAGGGAGATTAGTGGTAAAGGGTCTAATGTGGCTTGGGCCGCAAAGCATATCGTGGAGACGCGCCGGAATGCATCTATCGATACACGAGACGTGATCATCACAGTCATGGATGGTAGGTTACCGAAGACAAATTTTCATGTTGTTGGTCCTGCAATGCTCACTCCATACATAGCCGATACCCATCTTTCGCAGGATTACTTCAATGAAATTCGCCGAATCCACTGGTGCGAGAACGCCAATGCAGAGCGTGCATTCTATGCCTCTCCCATTATATTTGATCGCAACTCGAACGATGTGCCAATCCTAGTGCGATGTGCTGATTTACTCTGGGGCTTTGCTGGTATCTCAGCCATGTATCCTGGCTGTGCAATTGTCATCCCTACTTCTGTGTACTCTCTACCACTTGCCCTTGCAAGAAGAGTGGGTGGGTGGGACGGTGACTCTACATCCATCGGTGAGGATATGCATATGCTTCTCAAATGCTACTTTGAGACAGCTGGAGACGTTGTTACACACGTTATAGCTAGCCCGGCTAGCCAGTGCAATATTGAGAGCGCTGGGGATGAAAATTGGGGCCCTTATACGTCAACCTTGTTTGCTCGCTATCGCCAGGCTCTTCGTCACATGTGGGGAGCACTTGACACGGGCTATTCTGTTCGCCAAAGTGTGGGAGGTCTTTCGGGCAAAGGATCTCAGCGACTGCGTCTTCGTACCCGACATTTGGCGTTACTGCATCTCCTGTTCGAGGCGCATTTTCTGCCAAGCCATTTGACAATCCTCCTTTTGTTCTCTGCTTTATACACTGCATTTGTTCCCACCGCGCATATTCATCCGACTTTAGCCTGGGCATTTTTTATTACTGGGGTTTTGCGTGGAATGTCCTTTGTTGGAATGAACGCGTGTATTACTTTGTACGATCGTTGGTATTCGATCTGCATTAGGTCTCGTGCAAATGACATGGCGAAGGCCGGTCTGAAAGACACTGGATTCTCCTTCAGAAAGTGGTACCAACTCCGACAATTCGCTGAACGTATCTGCTTCCCCATCGCAGGCACAGTTTTTGGCTCAATTCCTGCTATTCAGGCCGAAGTTTCGCATTTTTTCACCGATCAGCTGGTTTATCGCGTCAGCAAAAAGCCATCATTTGCGTCTACTCCTATTGCTGTCCCAACATAATACTGTAGATGCGAGAAATTGTAACTGAATAGGGTGAGGTTACTCTGGTGTATATACTGATATCGAAAGCCGACGCCGACAATCCGAGCATCTGTCGGCTCAGATTAATCTCTAATGATTGATACGTGCCGTTTGGAATATGGATGGGACGTCATTTCCTATTGGCGTTTTGGGATATTTGCAAATTCACGGAAGGAATGCCCCCGTTGGATTCGACAGGAGTCTAGGTATACATAGTCTTCTTGCATTCATAGACTACACAATCTATATAATTTAATGAAACTCCTTTGATGCATGGAGCCTCCAATATTTGGACTGTAGTTGAGATTGTAAAATGGTGGTAAGCACCGCCTGGTAGCCAGTATTCCAGGTTATTCAGGACTTGTCGGTCACACTTAAATATTGGATTGGGTGGTTAAAGATTCAAGAATGGCCATTTTGAATGGTGTATGGGGTTGGGCGGGTGGCTTACCGATTACGTTATATATATATATATATATATATATATATTAGTTACAGATCGTTATTCTATACATCTAAATGTTAGATATAGTTTGTGTATTGATTTTTTGAGATATAAAATATTGAGATTTGTGTAGAAAACCATACAAAATTTAAGGTGGCCCGTTTCCATGAAATACTTTACAGGTTATTCGTCTGCCTAGTTCGCCCGAGACTCCCGTCCGCCCCTTTGCTCTTTGCGAGGACGTCCTTCACGCAAAACTATATTAATCTTGTGTTTTGTTCTCGTTGTTGAACATTGGCAAATTAGTTTCACTCAAGGTGCCACGCCGCGCAGCGACACCAAGGGACGCCAAAAATGGTCGGCCGTCGCAGGCATACGCGTCTTCTCACGGCTGTTGCTGGACTCGCAGGGGTAGTCATAGCTATATACGCAGCCACACGCATTGTTGCATTTGCTGAGCTGTTTGGCATCTTCAAGGACCACGCTGGTGTTCGAAACACACAGGCTGAGATTGCCGCTCGCTACAACAGCTCGAGTTCCGACTCACGCAGTCCCATGGTGCCCAAGATCATCCATCAAATCTTCCACAACTGGCACGACGAGAATAACGATACCATTCCGGCGAAATGGCAACCATCGCGACAATCATGTCTAGACTCGAACGCTGACTGGGAACAAATGGTGAGACTGATCCCGAGCATAGCTATCCTCTTTTCCTTGTTCTTTTCTATATTTTAGTATTCATTGGCAGGGGGTTTGGTTTTAGAAAAGACAAGAAAAGAAAAATAATTGATATCAAGTCGAATTTAGTTCTGGTCAGCCAAGAGGTCCGAAAAATTCATCGAGAAAGAGTATCCGTGGTTCCTTTCGACATATAAAAGCTACAGGTATCCTGTCCAGCGAGTGGACGTCATCAAGTACTTTGTCCTGCGCCATTACGGAGGAATCTATATTGATTTGGACAATGTGAGTAGAGTGAACCTCAACGGCTTCTGCAGAAGATTTTTTAAAATTTGCTTTGGCTGACGGAAAGTCCATTTCTAAGGGATGCTCTGCTAGCCTCGAACCCCTCACGTACTACCCAGCCTTCACTACCGATGGCGGTCTTGGAGCTCTCAGCAACAATATCATGGGAGGCATACCTGATCATCCATTTTTCGTCATAATCACCGAGAATCTCATTCGCTGGAAGCTTAACTATCTGTTGCCCTACGTCACGGTCATGTTATGTAGCGGGCAATGGTTCTTGACGGCAATGTGGGAGAAGTATCATTCGGATCTGTCTCCTGACGGTACCCTCCGGGGTTTCGCTGATGCTAAGACCGGGTTGAAGCCGCTCCACCGTATCCTCATGGACATGCGTCCTGGCGCCGACCCGTGGGTCTTCTTTAACCAGGTCGCCGGAGAGTCATGGGCAGACTGGGACTACCGTATCCTCAAGGCCGTTGGCGACCACATAGTCTTGATTATGTTGTTAATGGTTGTGTTCATTTGCGTTCTTGTTCGATCCTGTATGAAATACAGAGCCAGATCACCAACCACGTATATAGAGTATTAGAAAATGAACCTCTAAATGTATATAGACTAATAATCATTTTTATTTTCTTGTGCCGTGGTAAATGGCCCAATACACGAGCGACAAATTGTTGATTATCGAGAGACCATTGCTGACCTTGATGAGCGGGTATAAACCCTTCTCTTTATGGATTCCCCTCATCTTGAATACGTTGGCGCATAGGAAAATTCGTAACTGAAGTTTTACTCAGTAATATAACTTTCCCTGCTCTGGAGCGATCAATGTCCCTGGTATGTTCTGCGATAGAAGTCAATTTCATGGACGTATCGTTCACCCGGTATCGAAATCGTGGCCGGACATTCGATATGGGCTTTTGGAAGTGCCGCGGTCAATATTAGCACTAACTTGATCATTGGCCCGATTCCGTATGCCCCAAGCACCGAAAATGCCATGGGTAGGAGTAACCGAGTATGCATCGTGGAACAGATGCACCCTGCCTAATGTCTTGCCGGGGTCTTTGATTGCAGGAATGCAAAGAAGTACCCCTTGCTTGGATCTATAGACCATAGTCAATCTGATTACTTTTCTGCCAAGCGTGCATATCCCCAGGTTCCCCCGTATTGGGGGGTACGAACCTGTTGGATTTTCTATAAAAGTATTATCAGACATTGGCTTATATGAATAGTTGAGTGCCGTCTGCTTATGGTACTCTCGCTGATTGCTTTCGCGAGCGGAAATTTTGGTATGAGCTTTTCGAGACGCCTCTGTCACGAGGACAAATGTAGCTAACCATCACTTCAGAAATGATTTCCAACATCAAAAATGTAGCATAGGCGTTTTCCAAGGCATTGAAGACATATCATGCATTCGTAGAATTTCAAAAAGAGGATCCATGAAGTTGCCCAGATTGTAGTTTAGTCTGCCAAGTGACGAGATATAGTGACAATCGTCTATGGCGATGTCGACGTATAAAAGTCTGTCTTAATTTTGGCTTGGTACCAAATTATGAGCCACAAGTGCCTGTGATCGAATTTCTTCTATTCGGGTCCATTGATCCCGGGACTTGTCTTCTGGGCTGTGTTTCCAGTAATCATACGAGTCGTTGACTGCTGCCCACGCCAACTCCGCATGGTTATCATCGGTTTCTCCGCACAGAAACGTCAACAAATAGATCAGAGCGTCTAACTCTAATTGAGATTCCAAAACCCAAAGCCAATTTTGTCCCTTGCTGTAGGCTCGCAATCGGCGAGCAACCTGCAAAATCCGGATGCAGACACCTACCTGGTCTGTAACTCTTCTGTGACCATCGCTTTTCTTGCTGGCTATTAACCTCATCTTTTCTATGCCGAGTTGAACCAAATTTATCGTTATGAAATCCATTGGAATGTTTGAGTCACAGTACACAATATATTGCTTCTGAACTCTTTCCTGAAATAGATCAATAGCTGTGCATACTTGAGAATATGGCAAGGACGTATATGAGTTCTCCAGAACGAATTCGTCGGAAAAGACTATTTGCCGTGAAAAGTAGGTGATTTCGAACTGCACCAAGCTGGGCAATATCTCCGTTCTCTCACGTCGGCTTGTGGGATATTTGCTCATATCGGGATCAAGGCTGGCGTCTGAAACATTCGCAGGTAATTTCGTGTTGAAAGAACTCTCCAGCACACAAGGATCGGATCCTTGGTCTTGAGCTGTCTGCGCATCCAGTGTACAAATCTGCCACCACAGACGACGACGCATTTCCGTTTCAAACGGGGGTAGACCTGTTACTTCACCATCACGATGAAGACCTAACCTTATGGCTCTTCCCACAGCCAGCCCTATCATGCTATGCACGTCTGGACCATTAGCGTCGTACCTGCCAGCAGTCTATAATAATTAGTATATATTCGACCAAGGCTCGGCCCAAATTCTTACCAAGTATATCACGAATGCTTGCAAAACAGTCAAATCTGTCGTCTCCATAAATTCTGATCGGGATAGAAAGTGTTTCAAGCCAAATTGGTATCTTCCATCATCAGTTATTCATACGAATCCAAATCAATAAACTGCGTATGGCGTACCTCTCCAGCAGAACTTGTCTTTTTTCTTCAACTTCCTTGTAACATTCAGATGCCGACATGACAACTATAGAGGCGTAATAAATCGAAAAAAGCAAACAGCTTTGAGGTATAGTCAACTCTGTCCGACCTCTGATAGCGCCCACCACCAGTTTCTGTAAGGTATTCGTATGGATGACTTTGAAAGTAGGGTCAACAACCTCTAAGTACTTCCACCATAGAAATGATATTAATTGTGCGTTTGGATGAGACAGATCGGGCTGTTTCCAACTACTGAAAACACTCGATGAGGCACGAATAACATTTCTCCCGCCTCCATCGTACTTACTGGCGCCGGAGATTGTATTGACCGAGGACTCCTAGTAGTGTTTTAGTATGTCACCTTTTATCCCAAGATATTCAAAGGACCAACGCTTGGTGTTATTGTCGTATTATCACCACCTTGAGAGCCTTCCTGATGACCATGTGTGACAGGGTCATTTCGCGTTGACGCTCTGTGCAACGTGACAGAGGTATCGATTGTCTGTAATATTTGCTTGATCTCGGAGACATCAGTCTCAAAAGAGGCCATTCGGTCCTCCATATTTTCCAAGCGAGTAGCTACATCGTCATCTGTGTTCGTTGTTGTTCTTCGGCCAGGATAAGCACAGTTTGTTTTCGTTTTGACACAGTACGAACATGGGTACGCCCGATCGCATTTGATCTTTCGGCGGCGGCATTCGAGACATGAGCGGCCAGCTGATATTACTCTCCGCGACGACATTAGCAAGTGTATGAACGAACAGATTTACTTTCCAACGAAGCGATCGATCGTTGTATGATTAATGTGAAATTGACGCGACGTGTGAGCGGAGGACGTCCGATTGGCTATCGCGGAGAAAGCGGAGATTGGTGCCGCATTTGTCAGGCAGATTAAGGCGTGCTTATACAACGAAAAAGATTATTGCTTACAGGCTTTTCAGTCCTCCAAGGTATAAAAGAAACGATTCGGACAATCAAAATGACTCTCAACATAAGCATTCTGAGATTACCCTCGCAGCAACCTCGGAATCATCTCATCACATCAGTTCAGCATACAGCACACATTGTTTTTATGACCAACCTATAAAATGTCAACTCCTTTAACAAATGTTGTCTTGATTGGTGTAAGCTTTCCCAAATGATTTTCACCCAATATTATTCATGTGCTTACGTTGTCTCATATAGGGCAGTGGGACTGTTGGCAAAATCATTCTTGAGGCACTTCTCAAGTCCCCTGACATCAATGTAACAGTGATTTCTCGGAACACTAGCGATGCCACTTTTCCCTCGCAAGTCACCGTGCATAAAACAGACTTTTCCCACTCGGGCTTGCTTTCCGCTTTCGAGGGTCAGGATGCTGTCATTTCCGCAGTAGGCGCAACTGCGTTCACTGAGCAAAAGAAGTTCATTGATGCGGCAGTCCATGCTGGCGTCAAGAGGTTCATACCGTCCGAGTTCTCTTCGAATACTCTCAATGAATCTGTTCGTCAGTTGCTGCCCTTGTTCAACCAAAAAAAAGAGGTTCTTGACTATCTCAAGTCCAAAGAGTCAGTTGGTCTGACTTGGACCGGCATTGCAACTGCTCTGCTGTTTGATTGGGTATGGCTTCCAATTCCTATGGTCTGAAATAGACTAATATTTGTCGATAAAAGGGTTTAACAAGTGGATTTCTTGGCTACGACATACCTAACCGGATCGCAACAATCTGGGATGGAGGAGACAAGCGTTTCACGCTTGTTAATGAAAGGGAGCTCGGCCAGTCAGTTGTCTCGGTGTTGAAACACCCTCAAGAAACAGCCAACAAATACCTCTATGTTACGTCTGTCGAAGTTACACAAAACGAAATACTGCGGGCACTTGAAGAAGAAACCGCCTCAAAATGGAAAGTAATTGATACAACGTCAGATGCCCAAAAAAGCGAGGCTCTCAAGAGGCTTGGTGATGGAGACTTCAGCGGCGGCTTAATCCTTGTTCGTGGCACAAGCTACGCCAGTGACCCTACTCTTCACGCCAATTATGCCACAGATGAAGAATTATCGAATGATCTATTAGGGTTGAAGCCCGAAAGTGTGAAGCAGACCATCAAACGAGTGCTAAGCAAGCGTGGATAAGTGTTCATGTACAAGAAAATTTCAAGCACAGGTAAAAGCCGTATTGTTAATCTGGTTAGCTTGATATCAATTACTTGTTACAATTGTTTATAAATAATATATACACTTATATTAGCACATTCATAAATTACGCGTTCGATCTTATAGCAAATAATGAATCAATGTCAATACATGTATAAAAGATAATGAGTCAGATTCCAGAAGCTAAAGGCTACAAAAGGATCTGAAGCACCACACTAGCAATTCGTAATAAGATCCCTCAAGTGGCTGATCAACTCAACCCCTGTTGCTTATATAGACTCATATATCCCTCAATATTCACAGTACAGGGTAGGAAACCGGCATGAAATACTTGGAGAAGAAATCGTCCTCCATTAGCATCTCATGGCTCCTTGGCGCGAAGCTGAATCAGCAATTCCCGAGTGCCCTTCGATGAATTGTGGAAACTGGGAAGGAGCATGGAGAAAGCCACTCGCAATGGATTTGGTTTTGGGCCAAATGCTTGAGGCAAGCCAGCACCAAAGTCAAACTATTCTACTGCTCCCACAAACCAGCTGTTTACTAGGAATTCCATATGTTCAAAGTCCGCGTCGAATCTGAGCTTTTCGTGGGGAGGCAGGCGATGTATCAATTGTGTAAGGTTCTTGATAGATGAAATGGTCGCTCCATTTATAGTTTGGCGAATTGAAGAGGCTGCAATAGAGATGGCCTCGTCGCTTAACAAGGACTCAGCGTTCAAGGGCCCTGCTTGTGTCAGGTCAACGGCGTTCCCAAAGTACGATAGAGAAGTAACGTGCTCTGGATCACGACGACGAAGGTCAATAGTACAACAAGAGAAGAATCAGCCAATTTATTTTCCGGATTGGTTGACATACGGGCACGAGTGGTTGACTTCCAGAGTCCAGCTGAGATGCAGTCGAAAGATGAAACATACTTCACGCATTCGGATAGAAGGCATTGATCTTTGAGCTCTGCAATGTTCACCTCGCTAATCTCGTATAACTTCATCTGGTAGTCGGCCAAGTCCACATTATTTGACCGGCAATTGGGGGAAGTCGATGATTCGATACTTTGGACACTGGTCCATTAAATCTTGTTTCGACACACCTTCTGGGACTGGCTGTGCGTTGAACGGTGTCTTATCCAAGGGGACTGGAAATGTAGACAATAGGAAACCATGGTAGTATGCTTTGCTACCCTTATTTATGGCACTTAGGAAGACCTTCATGGAACCGAAATCGACCGCAAAGTGATGCGCAGCGCAAGCTAGAATCAAACCACCTTCAATGACGTCCGGCTACACCCACATGCTGATATATCATCCGCTAGCAATTCAGGTAACAGCATGGCTAATCTAGATCATCTGGGTGAAAGTAATTCTGAGCGAGCTCCGTAAAAGACATGTGCTCGCCGTGTGTATAGTGCTTAACACGAAGATTCACGTCTGTTCCTGGCACAACTTCGATATAAGACTTGCCAAACTGATCAAAACAGATGTTTCCAGCCATCAATGGAAGTTGTTTTATGGCATTATTCAGTCGTTGCTGCAAGGCTTCCTTCAGTTTATCCAAGTCAAGGGCTTCCTGGAGCTTGCAAAAGGTGAAACATTTCACGATTGTATCTGGCGCTTGTCGATCAAGGTCTGACGTGTGACAATTCCATTAACAAGTTACCGGCAACTTGTTAATAAAGCTTGGTAACCGTCGGTCATGTCCCCTTGCTTCATGAGGTACCTAGTTTTGTTGTCGCATGATTATCTGCAATTCTCAATACACAAATAGGTATGTCTATATTTCATTTCTGTACCATAATCACGTATATAAGGTCATTGATAAAATCTTGTCGAGAACAGCATCTTCGCAAACAGAAAGACGCAATCGAGATTAAGAAGTTCTACATACAAGTCAAAGATACCGGCGTTGGAGAACAGTCGTTGCATCCAAACGGTTTTGTTGGCGCACTCAACGGATCTACTACATCCAGGACGTTTACTAAAAAATCCAAATCTGGAACAAGTAGATTTCGATCTACCGGTTGTTCAAAACTTTGATCGCATCATAATACCTTCCTTGGAGAGCGATAATCTTCTTCCAAAATGAAGTGGGATATGACAAGCCCAATGTCATATTTTACGAGTGCTTCACTCGAGAGCTTGTCGCCGGTATGGGAAGAGGCCCTGATGTTCAAACCCAGACACTTTTGAGCTTTCACAGGAACTGGGGCGTGTATTATTCAACAATGATCAAGCTGTAACATACGGCAAAACGTTACAGGCTTTTTTTTCCCAAAGAGAAACATCAACAATGCAGATTGGCATGGGGTTGTGTGCCATCCTCTGCCAAGTGGAAAGCAACGTGACCAAGCTTACTTTATAGAAGAGCTGTGTGAAGCTCTGGACAGGCAGCTGAATAGCCTTTTCGACAAGGTCTTCGGTCCATATAAGGAGAAATCGTGATCTTCATTTTATACCTTGTCCCATACTTTCTTTTTTCCTTAAAGTTTTGGGTTATATATTGATATACTGACGTGCAAATGTCTCATTTTCTCGGTTGTACTTGGGTAGCTCCCAGGGTATTTTGAGTAAATTTTCAAGATCATTAAATTTTTTCATTATATACCTGAACGAGAAACTTCGCTAATTACTCGTACCGCATCATTCTTTGTATGTTATAATTACGTCAATTTAGCCATCCGTGATAGTGGAAGCTTATCATCATGCCTGAAAGTAGAACAGCGTCAAAGCTTTACTTTGAGAATATCACACACGTCATCCTGGTTGTACAACTAGTCGATCCTGCTGCGTTGTCCCGGGAAACAACGTTTGCTTGATAAATCCATCGATCGCCTCTGGTGTAATTGTTACTCTCGGGTCGAGTTTGTAAATTTCGTCGTTGGCCTGAATCACAAAGGTTGGCAGTTCATCCGGCTTCAATCCCATTGGCTCCAAGGCGAATGAGTTTTTAATGGCGTCGACGGTAGCAAAATTGACCTTTCCTCGGTATTTCATTGCCACGTTGGACAAACTCGCTGCTAGGGAATGTCGTTCATCTTCGTTGGCCGAATACATCATTCCGATGGGTAGTGCGGACTGGATATAACGTTAGATGGAAGGCCGGGTCTATCAGCAAGCAGATCACGAAATAGCTTACCTTCATAAAGCTCACTATTGTTGACATGTCAAATTGTCGGATCAGAGGTTGCGAAACTAGACTGGCAAAATGTAGAATAGCCTTCTTCTCAAATGGGCCATCGTATTTCGGGGTTGTTTCGTCTCGAACATTGTAAACCGTGATGAATGCTTCATTCGTTCCAGATTGGGCTCCAGACATGACTCCAACAAAGAAGTCTCTCGCAAGTTCTTCCTTTGCAAGAGAAGCCATGAGATTGAGAGATGAGTCACCATCCCCAGCCCTTGTGAGAACCATCAAGGGGACCCCCAGCTGCTTCATAATGGTGAATCGTTCCTCATCTAGTTCGACTAGAGAATTCGTGACTTGCTTCAGAACATGTGTGACGAGTCTAATACAAGTTAGTGACAGTGAAGCCATCAAGGATTCGGACCAGGTCATACGGTGTTGTTCGTTGTGCACCTCGGTAGCGTGACCATTTCTGATGCTCAAAAATTCTAATAGTCGGAAATGACATCACGTCGAATGAGGCACAAAACTTTTCGTGTCTCGAGCAGTCTACCTCGTATATGCTGACTTCGGATGTCTTGCTCAAACTCTCGGCAGCGAGCACAAGTTCATTGTGAACTGTTGTACACGGCTCACTATAATTACTCAGTATTCTTACAGAGTTTCAGAAGAAGCTGGGAAAGCTTACTGCGACGGCTGGACACGACACGGTCCATGATTAGCTCAGAGTTAGATGATCATTGGCTTTTTCTGAATATTTTCCTCTGGGATCAATCGAATACGTACAACACAGACTATCACCACATCGATTAGCCATATTACAGAGTACCGTAGATGTCACATACAACTCAGAACGAACACGCCTGGCAAGGCAGCACGCTGTTCAAACCCCTCGGGATCAAGAGATTCCAGCCCGCAACATAGCTCAAACAGAAGAACTAGCCACAGCCATGCTATGAATAGCTGCAGCGACCACGATATCATATTTGCATACCGTCAGCAGTATCAGAGAACAAGTTGACGCTCATCGCCTTCGACCCACGATGTCTTGAAGGAAAGAAGAGGATACGGCCATTTCATTGGTGCGCGCCAATCGTCATTGCTGGCCGCGGCACGTGCCTCGTTACCATTGCTATCGATAAGAACAGCAGTTTTCAACTTCAACGACTTCCTCTTCTTCACGCCTCCTCTCGCAATAGTCCTAGCAACTATGAAGGGATGCGCTAGAAGATACACTGGCTGACTGCTTGGTGGACTTGCCTACTGCAGTACTTTGTTCTAACATCGCCCCCAGCACCCCCTTCCCCCCCGGACCGCACCTACAAGCAATGGCGGGGAATCTACTCTTCCGGTCGCTCAGCTTGCTTGTCGCTGCTATTGCCATTGGCTGGGCTTTCGTCTCGTTCAATTTATCACCATTGGACTGGCTGCGTACGAGATATGAGATCAGCGCCGAGACACCACGTCCAACAACCTACATTCTTTCCGAGGATCCGGTCGTGGTCTACGTGAAGGACTTTATCAGCACACAGGAAGCAAGTCACCTGGTGCAACTGGCGTAAGCTTCGTCTTCATGCCTGGTCAGCTTAATAGACCAATCAATAGCTGACCACAGTCAATTAAATAGAAACGGTCGGTTCGCTCCATCGCCCATGTGGGATAACGACGGGAAACCACACATTGACAAGGCATACCGCCTCTCGATGACAGCGAAACTAGACCGAAGCGACGAAACCATCAAAAGAATCGAAAAACGCGCAACTTCGTTTCCCTTCTACAAACGCTTCGGCGATTTCATGCCCATTGTGGTACAGAACTATGGTATCTCTGGGCAGTATCGCGACCACTACGACTGGTTCGACGATGCGCACGCCGTTGGGGGGAATATCGCTTCTACATTCTTCGTTTATATCCACGCGAACTGCACGGGTGGAGGGACCAATTTTGCACGACTTACTCCGCCGGATGACGAGAGTTGGTGTGAATTTATTGACTGCGACAGACCGTTCGACGAAGGGGTTACATTCAAACCAATCCTGGGAAATGCTATATACTGGGAGAATCTTCACGACGATGATGCGGGACATAAAATGACTCTTCACGCTGGAATGCCGGTGACGACTGGCAATAAGATGGGAATGAATATGTGGACTTGGAAGGAGGCTTAAGCCCTCAAGCCGTAATTTTACCAAATAAGTCATGCGAGTTCCATGAAAGTTTAAAAAGGTTTGTGGCGCGGCCATTTCCACTTCGAAAGTTATGGAAAACCTAGCTGTGCCGGATGGCCGAACAAACGAGCTGAATATCTGATATGAAAACTTTTTATAAAAAGTATATTCGGCAATTAAAGCCGGACACAACTATATTGTGCTGTATGGTACACTGTCTTTCCGCAATGTATAAAAGCGAAAGTATTAGAGTAACGCAGGAGCGGACAAAGTGCAAGAAAACACCAACAATGTCTATACATAGGCAAAATCCCAAGTCAAGGAGCTCATCGACCAAACTTTTTCAACTCCAGCCATCGCAGCGGAGGGAAGACAATCATGGCCCATGCACAACCCACCCAAATACCCAGATCCGCACCATCGGTGCTGACTAACTTGGCGATAGGACCAACATAGTAGATCTGGTACATGCACATGATGCTTCCTATCCATCCAACCACGAATGCTGTGAACGCAGCTAGACCTAGAGGTAGCTTGCTTCGGTCTGCCCAGATCGACCAGTCGAAAGCCGGTGCAATCTTGCCCCAGCGGAAGATCATGTGTTCTTCGAGCACGATGGTCAAGAAAATCGTGACCCAGTAGCCCATCAAAGCGAGAAAGTTCTCGAAAATTTCAAATAGATGGTCTCGGCCACCCAACGCACATGCAGTGTAAATGACCACACCGACACAGGTCCAGAACCAACGGGGCAATGCAACTCCGTATCGGCCAAGGGTCTGAAAGCCGAGAGTGGCCGAATAGGTACCCGGGATATTGTTTGCGATGAGACCCAGCGCAACCAAAACACCGAGGAATTTTCCGAATCCGCCCAAACCGTTATAGCCTTGCATGATCAAAGCGCCCGAGGAAACTTCGTTGGCAGCCTCCCAGTCAGTGTTGCTATAAGTTCCGGAGCCGAGACCGACACCAAGCAGATTGGCAAATGTCAATGCAAGACCGATGCCAAAGAAGCTCATGGTAAAAGTGACCCATTTCTTAGTGGTCGGCGGGTAATACACGTAATAGTCGGCACCGGCAGGGGCCCAAGCGACGGCAGAGGACAGGCAGAGTGAGAAGAAGGACAAGCGGTTTCCGGCGATGTCTCGCGAGCTGCCAACAGAAGGAATATCGGTGTCGAACTTGGGACCAGCGGAACCCACCAACACAAACAAGGCAATCAATTGCGGAGCCCATGCCCATCTTTCGTACTTGTGGAAGACGGACATTCCGAAGATGACCACGATCCAGGTAATGATGGCGACGATAATTGTACCGACTACCACAGTCATGTTACCGCCAGCGACGGCGGAGAGAACCTGGCCTCCGACGAGGCAGTCAATCATTCCATAACCCAACATGATGACGATGTTGAGAAGGGCGCAGATTTTGCTGGGGTAGTAACCCATAAAATAACGCGCAATGACCTGACAATGTCAGACAGTTGAGTTGACCCGCGACAGCGGGAAGGAACTCACCATAGTACGGTTACCACTGACTGGACCCCAAGTGCCCATATACGCAGCACCGGCAGCACCTAGCAGGGCGCCGAAAGTAGCGCACAGCGCAGAATCGGTAAAACTCAAACCGTAGTCCAACGGACCAAGCATGCCAACGGCGATGTTGTTGGCGGTGATGTTTGTGCTGAACCACAGCAGGCCCATCTGCATGTAATCGGCGGCAGTGGCGCTATGGCGCTCTGATTCAGGTACCCGTTCGATGCCGCGGGCCTCCATGAACCTAACTGAAGCGATTCTCTCATTCAGACGGGCAATCACACCGCCGGAGCTGGTGCTCTTGACGGCATCGGATGGCTGGCTTTCGAGGACAGAGCCATCGCGGTTGACAGTGTCACTCGGCTGCTTCTCCATGGCGGTCGTTTCTGTCTTGTCCAAAGAGAGCACAAAATAACATGCAACGGAGGTCAAGAAGAAAATGCGACCGGACAAGGATGTGTGTAATACGAGGGATGTAAGAGAAGATCAGAGAAATAATAAGAGAGAGACGGAGGAAGGAGCAGGTGGCGGGAAACCACTCACCCTCTCTCTACTCATTGGTCCGACGAGAGAAAAATATCCAAAGCACTGAATGAGGTTAGCTTTCCAATAGCTTTCTGGACTTATCGCCATCGACCCATGCTATTCGTGAAGTTGCGACTAACTAGTCGATTAGTTAATTGCGCATGCATTTCCGACTCCGTGTTGGCCATCTAGAACGCGAGCACGGCCTGCGATAGAAAAAGAAGAGACCCTTCCGAGATCCCTAGCGCGCTTCTGGAAAGCTGCCGATTACAGAGGAGACTGGACTGCGACTGATGTCTAATTCAACATCCCATATACCGTGGGTTGTGGGTAACAGGGACCAGCCATAGTCAAGTGAATATACTACACGTTCCGGCGGAAAACAAAGACAAAAGAAAACAAAATGTGCTGAAGAGAGACCAGAGAGGCCGGATGGACGGATGCACCAGTCCATGCCCTGTTCTGCATGGGAGGAGAAGGAGACACTCGCTAGGCTGCAAGCAGACTAGCGGTATGCATGTGATTGGCTGTTCCGCAGCCTAGTTTTTCGGGCATCCACTTCGCTGGGTCTTTATCTTCGTCAATCGGACACTCGGCACCCCCCTACGTTACCTTCACTCTTGACCTTCAGGAATGAACCCTTTTGCGGACCTCGATCGTTCCCACACTTTGTTTGATTCGTTATGTTGTATGGTCAATCCATTTTTGCTGCAAGTACGCAGCCAGACGCCACATAACGTGATGCTTTGCTAGTGCTCACCTACTTACGTATGCATCAAGTTTGGGATCGCGCCTCCTCGAGAACGCTCGCGAGTGCCGGAAAGTCATACCTTCGTCGGCGACATAACTGCGTTTTTACTCGCTGTTTGAAGGTTTTATCTAGAGTATCAAGTCAGGCACCATGCTTGGAGTTTTCTACGGTAGAATCCCTAAGTAACGCTAGTATGCTCCACTAGGCGTCTTTCCTATTTAATACACACTAGTTTAATTAAATACACGCTCAAAACTTCATATATCTACCACCTGCTTTAATTACAGCCTTGCACTATTTAGACATTGATTTTAATAATTCAATAAGATAAGACTGTAGAACAGCATTCTATGTCTCTTATAAGACTATTCTTAGCCTAGCAATACTTATCCGATCGGAGAAAATTCGCCTGGATAAAGTCCTTCATCTAATTCCAAACCATTTTAATTAGATTCAAACTAGAGAGTATGGAGACTTATATATCATATTAATCCTATATTCTTGTATCTTATTTTAAGTTGCTTAAGCCCTGTGGCTAGATACACTATCTTGCATGAATTAGAGATAAGAGTATTGAGATATAAAATCTGAAGAAATTAAGTATATAAAGTACATATAAGCAATCAAAGAGATATTATGCCGCTGTGTGTGTTTATAACAGCTCACAGGTGGGTGGGTTGGAATTATTTCCACAGCGTTCTTTGCCCCACCATACTAACGTTACTTAGTGGTTCTACCATAGTAGTGTCGTGCATCCTTGACGAAACGTGCGTCTCTTTCGGGCTAGCCTAAAGATAAGCGTTGCTCGCTCAGGCCTCATTTCCAAGGTTGATTTTGCTTCTCTGGACGAACTGAGTTTACTGCATTAAGCCACGATTTCACCCCCTTCCGGGTGGTGGCTGTGGTGCACTCGTGGGGACTTTTTGTTTTTGCTCTTTTTCTCTTTCGTTCTCATCATCTGCCATATGCTAAAAAGGCGCTTTTCCTCGTGTCTTCAATATTTGCATACGTCGATCTGAAGAATACCGAGTCACAATGGCCTCCGACGGTGGAGGTAGCCCACACGAATTGGTGGTGCAGTCATGGATCATGTATACCATTGGCATTATATTATACCTACTCCGACTGTACGCATCAGGCCCCGCTTTCTGCGTTGATTCGATACATCATTCTAACACAGATCAGATATGCCCGATATGACCGGATGGGCTTCAAATGGCAAGCAGAAGACTATATCATGTTGCTTGCAATTGTGCGTTCCAAATGGCTGTCTTTGCTCATGACCGAACTAATCCCTTGCCGTCACAGGGCTGGTATACTGCGCTGGTCGTCACCAACATCCAACTTGCAGAAGGCGGCGGTGGTACGCTTTATACGCCGGAAGAATACGCCACATTCACACCGCAGGATATCTTGGATAGAGAACAATTTGCTAGGGTCGAGTTTGCGTCGGAGCAGGTGGGATTTCCCGTGTGACCAGAGAAAGTCGCAGTGACTGATCAAATACAGTGTATGGTCAATACAATCTGGTTCCTGAAAGCATGCATGCTCATCATCTATTGGCGCATGACGTGAGTGCTGGTCTGTTCTTGTTTTCGACTGCGTGCGTCTGACGTTGTCTTGTTGGCTACAGTACGAATCTTTTACGACAATTCTGGGTCAAGCTCTGCGCAGGATACACTCTTGCAGGATACATCGCTGTCGAGCTCACACTCTTTCTCAACTGTCGTCCGTTTTCGGGATATTTTACCATCCCGCCGCCTCAGCAACAATGCGCCACGTACTTCAACTACGAAGTTGTTCAAGCCGTGTTTAACATCTCCTCCGATCTGGCCATTCTGTCGGTCATCATTCCAACTTTGTGGAGGATGAACATGTCGAACAAAGAGAAAGTGCCCATTGTCGTCATTTTTGGGCTGGGATTCTTCTTGGTATGCTCTACGTAGCCAGAGGCATCGCGTATTGAAGCTAACATGAACGCGTTGTTGGCAGATCGTTTGCGCCATCGTATCCAAGATTTTCACGTTCCGCGACATCTACGACACCTCGTACCAATTCTGGTACCTCCGAGAAGCCTCGGTCGGCATCTACGTTTCCAACCTCCCATATGTCTGGTCTTTCCTCCGCCGCACGATCAAATTTCTCCACTCCACAGCTACCGGAACAAAAAAGAGTTCGCGACAGCTATACTACGGCGCCCAGACGGGGGACAACCCCTTCACAGGCCATACCGGGCCCCGGAGTCGGAATTTTTCAGCCATCGCGTCGAACCACGACGAAACGCATCTGGGTCGCAGCGAGAGCGAAGAACACATCTTTGGCGGTATGGGGACGGAGACGCGAGTGCTGGGCGGTGATGTACACCTTGGCGAAGTCAGTCCGGTAAAACAGTACAACATTCACAAGACGACTGAGATCCACATTGCCAGCAGCGAGAGCAATGTGTGAGATTTCTAGGTATGCTTTTTGTATTTTATGGCGCATGTAGAATCGGATATTAATGTTTATGTCTTTCTTTCCTCTCGGTATCCATTGTCGATGTAGTGTATGTTTATGTCATGGCCACGAAACACGTGCGAACTAAATCTCGGTGATTTGAGTGGGTCTTTTGCAGTCTGGCCTGAAATTGCTTTTTTTTCTCGCCGTACGTACAGTCAACCTTGGATATAAGATCGCCGGATATTAGCGCAACTTGATTTATAGCACCAAAAATTCGAGAATTTTTCATTCCCCATACAAATGCGCTTTACACCTAGCTATTAGGACAAAGCACGCACCTAAAATTTCAAACCTCCTATACAAAAGTGCTTACAACCAGATATAGGGAGAGGCATTAACCAATCAATGATGGGCAGGATACGCTAGAATAGTGGGGGCCTTGGCAAATATATGATTATGTAATCAATATCTAGAAATCTCCCCTTTC
Organism: Talaromyces ruber; assembly: GCA_022813215.1. Classification (NCBI taxonomy): domain Eukaryota; kingdom Fungi; phylum Ascomycota; class Eurotiomycetes; order Eurotiales; family Trichocomaceae; genus Talaromyces; species Talaromyces ruber. The sequence continues at coordinate 360,548 of JAKLMW010000029.1, read as the reverse complement.
TCTAGGCCTTTTTACTAACAAATTCTACTACTTGTATGGCACTCGAGATATATCACCACCTGGGTTATAGCACATTTTTCGGCTGTCTGAACTAGGTGCTTATTTCCAAGGCTGACTGTGCTATCAACTTCTACTACGTAGTATACAGTCAAGAAAAACTACTCCCCTTTTTCGTACTAGCCCCCGTCGCTTGCGGTTGCAGCCTCAGGCCACGGTGCCATTTTCGAATAGCTTTAATTATTTTATTATTCCGCAGAATCATTAAAATCCATGTTCGTCCAAGGTGCAGATGTCGTTGATGTAAACAAACAAGCGAAGCCACTTCTCTTCTGTCACTATCGTGCTATGCTGTGGTCGTATTCAAACTAATCCTGACGGCATCGGTCGGTTTCTGTGCGTACGCACAAATTATACAGCTATATGCTGTTGGCCAGGCCAAGAAATCTGATCACGGCATCCACAAGAATGCTGCAAGTGATATTTCATCAAGGTACCTGCCGGACATATAAAAGCGGCCACGTTACCCTCCGCAACGACATGAACTGGAAGTAGCTGCTCGATTCATCTGGGCACTGCGACGTTCAAACACCACACATTTGTCAAGATGTTGTCCCAAACGATGTTGCGAAGGGTCTTGATGGCCATGATGGCCAGCTGCTGCTTGGTTGCTGCTCAGACTACCACTGAACAGTACCCTTCTGCCGCTGAGATTGCGGCTGCTCGGGCTTCCGTCAAGCCTTACTCTCCTACCTCCAACGTGCATGGAAAGGTCTTTAACCGCTTCATTGATATCTGGTTGGAGAACACCGTAAGTATCCTCTGCACCTAGTGTTAGAGCGGGAAGTTGTCCGCGACACATTGCGCGAGAAGGGAGCTAAGATTTCTAGGACTTGGCCACCGCTGAGATTGAACCTCATCTGGATGGGTTGAAGAAGAATGGCATCTTCTTGGACAACTACTGGGCTGTTACTCACCCTTCTGAGCCCAACTACGTTGCCGCCGCCGCTGGTGACCACTTCGGAATGGACAACGACAACTGGTGGCAGATCCCTAACAATGTCTCTACCATTGCCGACCTCTTCGACACCCGCAAGATCTCCTGGAGTGAGTACCAGGAAGGTCTCCCTTACGCTGGTTACCAGGGTTTCCGTTACCCCGAGTCCGGCGCCAACGACTACGTGCGCAAGCACAATCCCCTGGTCATTTTCAACTCCGTGACCGACGATGCTACCCGTCTGCGCCAGATCAAGAATTTCACTAGCTTCTATGATGATCTTGACAACAAGCGTCTTCCCCAATACTCTTTCATCACCCCCAACATGACCAACGACGGCCACGACACCAACGTCTCTTTCAGCGGTACCTGGTCTTACAACTTCCTCTCAGACCTTCTGAAGAACGAGTACTTCATGAAGGACACTCTTGTCATGCTCACCTTCGATGAAGGTGGCAACTACACCAACCCCAATTCCGTATACGCCCTCCTAGTTGGCGGCGCCGTCCCTAACCACCTCAAGGGAACCACCGACAGCACTTTCTACACTCACTACTCCGTCATTGCTTCTCTCTCCGCCAACTGGGAGCTCCCCTCTCTGGGTCGCTGGGACTGCGGTGCCAACTTGTTGTCCCTCGTTGCTGACAAGGTCAACTACATCAACTACGACGTTGACATGACCAACGCCAACTTGAACACTTCTTATCCTGGTCCTTTGTCCACCGAAAAGTACTCCAGCGCCTGGCCCATTCCTTTAACCAACGGTGTCCAGTGCTCTGGTGCCAATACCGTTCTTCACACCGTTCAGCAGACCTACCAGGGAATGAAACCTACCTACAATTACACCAACCCTGTTCCTTATGATAATGTCAGTGGAACCTCTGTTGGTATTAAGTATAGCCGCAAGGGAGTGAGTACACCCTTTTTGAATAATACTTAAGCTATATCAGCTGACAAAATTGGCAGGACAACGGCGAACCCGACTCCTGCGAGACCGATTAAGCGCCTTGTCTAAGCTTGGTCAACTGTTATATCTAATGTCTCGGGCATGGAGCGTCTTGAACATATTAACTTCTGATAAATCATTTGTAATTACTACTCCAGAAGGAACACTACGATTATCTGTCGTCCGATCCATAATAGACAAACACTGGCTCAATGCTCAATCGTAACCCGCAATGGTTTTTTCTATTTTGGAATGTGCCGAAATGGCATTACATGAAATAGCAGTGTCAAATTCTGTAAAGAGTCCAAAAGATTGATTAGTGAATAGAATAATTAGTTAGTAATTATTGTGAACGTTTTTCATCAACCGGATACCGACGTAAACTTCTTCAGAGAGCAATGCCTCCGCTGAGAGGATTGCCAAGCAAGTTGTCAAAGAAAGAAAGACTAAACAAAGGGGAGGCCACCACACTTCGACGCCAAATGTGTTTCAAGAAAGATTCATACGAACATTATCATCGTCACAAGTCGTATCCACCCCCTCAAACTCACCAGAAACCTCGCCCGTATATATCGGTTCGGCAAGAGGCACGCCAAAAGATAAATCAATATTCCTCCAATCGAGGGGCGATAGTACGTCGCTAGCGCCATGCACAAGACGACTGTATGTCTCCGGAAAAGGATCAAGTGCCATTTGTCTGGGATACTCACCAAGCTGTTGCACATTGTATGTAGGTTGGTCAGGTTCTTGTTGAGCATTTGGCCCACCACTTTGACTCCGAGATAAAGGATTGCTTTGAGCTGACCCAGACCAGGAAGTGGCGGATGAGCTCATGACAGAGCCAAGGCGCCGGAGGAGGTCATCATAAAGCAAGAATGCCCGGCGACACGATTCATCGACTCGAGACAAGTCGTGCAACCACCTGTGAGCTTTTTGGCAGGCAGCTTGAACCCGGGCGGCTACTCCAGGGGATGCAAAGCCGTATTCAACGTCTTTCATGTGAACCGAGCCGGCGGGATCACTGCTCTGGGTGAAGATAACCAAAATAGTGCTGGCTTGCATCAGAAAGTCAAGCATGCACCACCAGGGAGATGTGTTATAAACCCAATCAAGATCAGTGTCATCCGGAAAGACGGCGATCAGTGATAGTGCCGCCTGCAGACATCGTTGACTGATGTATGCGTACTCCTTCTCTTTCAAGTCAGCGTATCGTTTGAAAGGAGAGCACGGCCGGTATAAGGTAATTCGGGCGCCGTAATAATGTAGCGCTAAAATGGTCTGTTCTTGCGATGATGTTTGCAAATTCAAATTACCGTTCTGGTCGACAAAGCGACATGCAGGAGCAACGCGAGATAGCCAGTAGTCTAACCTCTCATCATAGAAGCGTATGCGCCGTCTGATGTAGGACTTGTTAGCTTGGTTGCCCTTGGGCGAGAAAAGTTCGTCGATCGCAATGTGTACTATGTGCATTAAATCAACAAGATAATAAAATTGGAGACCTTTGTTAGTTTCAATGTCCCTGAGCCAAAAAGAATTGTAGTCGTCATTTTCATTCGCCTGTTCATCCAACGACCATCTCAGACGTTCTTTGCGGAGCGTCTCATCGGTCAGTAGATCCATTACTTGAGGGCGAGCAAACATGTCCTCCGAGTAAGGTACAGGCGGGTCGACGGAGAACGACGAGCTCCCAATGGACGTAGGTCTCCCTGTCATACGTGCCACGATATTTTCTAGCGTGTAAATAGACCACCAAAGTCGAGAGCGGGCTTCTTTAGATCCAGGCTGTAGGTCTGTATCTGTAATCCGCAGATTGATCGCCAATGCCGTGGCTGATCGGACTGCAATACCAGAGACTTTCCAGGCCCTGCGTTGTGAAGGACACGAGTTAGTAGCTTCTACCATTAGTATAGAAGGTAAAGTAAAACAGGGTGTTTCACCGATTTATCTGCATAGATACCAATAGATATAACGTCACAAGCGCTTCGACTTGTACTTGTTGTAGGTCTGGGTGTTCGACGATCATATTTTCATTCACACTGAGAGATCGGGCACGGGAGAAAAAAATTTCATGGCTGACACCAGGCGGTATTTTCTCCCGTAGGAACTGAAGTCGCCTGCAACCGATGGCCAGAATCATGTTGAGAATAGCGAGCCACTTCTGGCCAGGTCGCGGGGCTCCGTTACCTCCCCAAATACTCTTGTATTGCTCCAAAAAGAGATCAATACGGACTATGGGAAACAAGGGGTGCACGGACTTGAAGTAGGAATGTAAAATCCAGTCTGCCAGGTTCTTCGGGGGAAATTGGTATGCATCGACGGAGCTGGAGGGGGGCAGTTTCAGATCGTCTAGGAAATAGCTAACAGCCATATTGTTGTCGAGAACCGGAGGAGAGGTGGGCTTGCCGAACTGCGTTCTGCCCGCCACCTCCATGTTTCGATCAGGCGATACTCGGTTTCCGCTGTCTGGCTCTAGGTTGCGTAACCAGGAGTGAACAGAACTTTTGCCCATGAAGCCGGTGGCTCTGGACTCTTCGTTTCGGTTGAGGTCCTCGCTTATCGTGTCAATCCCCTCGGTGGAGCCAGCGGAGGATGAGGATGAGCTTGATATGGACGCATTGCGATTCAAAGGGTAAGAGGAATCAGTGGGCTGATAGTCATGAAAACATTAACATTAGATTCACAAGTCTTTTACGTGTGTCACTTGGTACAATTCCATAGAGGTCTTACTGTTAAAATTGACTTGATACGTTTGGCGGCACCTGCAGGAACCTCGTGTAGAAGATCTCGCAGGAGATGTTCGTAGTGGTCAATTGTACTTTTCAAAAATCTCATCTCCTGCCTATCCCGCACGCGCTTATGGTCTGCATATACGCACTCCGTACGCGCGAAGGCGCAGCCTTGGCACAGGGGTCGAGCTCCATCGCACTTGATGCGCCTTTTCCGACAGCCTTCACAGGCGTGTTTTGTTCTGGGGCGGTTCATAGGACCTGGTCGTTGGGATGCCCGGGGGATCCATACTTTCTCTCCAGTACCATCAGCACTATTAGTAGTTTTTGGGATCGACTTAAGGCTCTCTTGTGAAGAATCAGGCATCACTACTCGGGATTCGAATGCACCGTTCCCAAATCACAACCTTATTCTAAGGAAGTCAACCCAGCTGGCGGCGACATGCCATCGACCGCCGATCAACCAATTAATCGGAGCTTCAAGTTACGCGCCTTAGCCTTGCAACGGTAACGAGCAACTTTCTAGGGGGCACAATTATGTTGTATTCGAGCAGCAATTGTCCGTGCTGGTGAAGGTACCGACAATGCGTTAAGTATTTGCAAGTAGAGGAAAATGAGATCATGAGATCGATTCGAACACAAGGAAATATTTTCCAGCCGGTTACGTGGAAGGATATAAATGTTTAGGACTGGTGGGATCAATGAGGGGAAACCGTGAGGAATTTTGCCACCGAGCCTGTATCACAAATAGCCATGACAGCATATAGATTAGGCTGACCATTGGGAAGATAGGGGAAAAGAAAAAAGAAAAAAGAAAAAAGAAAAAAGAAAAAAGAAAAAAGAAAAAAGAGGGCGTAGCTGTCAAAGCTATTGCAGCGCCAACGTCATAGGTGTTACTAGGTACGTACGTACTGATTGATGAGCACGGTGGCCCTTGCTGTATCCGTGTGATGAGCAATACTACCACCTCCTAGGCCAATCAGGAGGACAGGAACTGCTCGAGTCCCATGCTTTAGTGGCTGTACCGGCAGTCGTTCTTCTGTGGGCCTGACAAGGGTTCCAGGGCAAGACCTGCTGCTCTGTACGAATCAGTTTTATTCCAAGCATACCAAGCGATCCTGTTCGGGCAGTGATTCACGAAGCACACTACTTTGATTTCCAGGATTTGCAAATCACAACGAGCCAAAAGCAGGATTCTGTTGACTGTTAATGCCAAGTATCGGCCAGTAACAGGTGGTTTATTCCTAAGACTTGATAGCGTAGTTAAATCATGAACAACCTGTTCGGTTGTCCTCGCAATCCTTCGAACCATCCAGATCACAAGTTCGGCCTCGATAATTCATTTATTGTAGAGTTCCTCAGCTCACAACTATCGGACACGGACAGGACAACATGAAACAACGCTGACTGACAGACCGCTCGTTTCGCCAGATCGCATATAACGTATACTACAACCCTTGCGCACGCACACACACACACACACACACACGCGCCTTTCTGTCGCAACACATTGGCCCCTTGTACCTTGGTACATATGAGCTGACCGATTACGAATTGTTTAGTTCAATGCGCGCACCTCTCTACAATTGGCAAGACCTTCACTTTGAAAAGCGGAAACGTCTCGTGGGGCTTCACGTCATCAAAAGAAGAAATTGCATTGGGCACCTATCAATCAACATTGAGCAATTACGAGAGATACCCCATCCACATGATCAATCGGAGCATAATAAATAAAATGCGGTGAAATTCGTTCTTATCGCGAAAATCTCACTTCTCGGTCTTGGTAGTGACATAAGCGAAGTAATAGCTGCCAGGCGTCGAGTGGTATCCGGCTACGTCGTTGTTCTCCAAAAATTTCCGAATCCCGATTGTTTCAATTCGACTCCTAATGCGGCCACATTCTCTTCCAAATATTTGACAGACTTGGTCCCGGGATTCGGAATAATTTCCGGGCCCTGATGGAGTAGCCAGGCAAGCGCAAGTTGGGAAGGAGTGCATCCTTTCTGATCAGCAAATGCCTTGAGTTGGCTGACAATAGAGAAATTCTTGCTGAAGTTTTCTGGCTGAAACCAAGGAAACCATTTGGCCCGGTTATCACTGTCAGAAAGCGATTCCGGGGTACATTTTCCTGTGAGTAAATCCGCGTGCGAGAGGTGAGAAGCATACAACAGCAATGCCGAGCTCGCGACAAGTCTGAAGAACATGGGAGCTGGACTCCTGTTCAATGTCACGCACAAAGGGTGAGTATTCCTACTTAACGGCAGCAACGGGTGCGATCCTGACGGCACGGCGCGGTGTGTCCGAGCCTGCTTCTGACAGTCCGATATGTTTGATTTTTCCTTCCCTAATTCGTGTCAACAACTCGGTACAACCAAATACTAGAGAACCATCACGGAAGAGTGCACTTTCGACTGCAGTTGTGCCAGAGCCCTCATGGTTTCTTCAGTAGGTGTCTCGGGATTGAGACGATGGGCATAGTCTATAAAAGTTAGTGAACTTGACTGCATGGGTCAAGCTCGGTAACGACATACGGAGATCAATCCTATCTGTATCGAGACGTTTCAAACTTGCTTCTCACTGCTGTCTGCAGTAGTCTGCGGAGCTATTGATTCCCTTGAAATGTAATCCTTCCATCATGATACCGAACTTCGATGCAAGGAAGATCTCCTCTCGTCTTCCAGTCTGCTAGAACCATTTTCCTAACAATTTTTCGGTGTCTCCATAGATGCTGAAACGCCGTTAGCGCCCCTTAGTCACATGCAGAATATCAGCTCACTCTGCCGTGTCCCAAAATGTTGAGCCAATCTCAGCAGCTTTGTCCAAAAGTTTGAACAGTCCCTCTTCATCCGGTGCAGTTCCATAAAACACGGTCAGTTCCGTCAAGCCAAAGCCCATAGCCGGAACGTCGGGGCCATCCTTGCTAAGCTTCCGAATCGGGATACAGCCTTTCGACATGATGAAAGAGGAAGAAAAAAACCCGACTTGATTTATCTCGTCAAAGTGATTTGGAATAATGAAGAATGGCTAGAGAGTCAATCGATGGTAAACGAATCGCATGAGAGCAGTCCAAAATGGCTGAGGACATGGCTCCTTCTCATAGCCCGGTGCATCCTAGATCGCTGTAACCAGCACTCAGAAATGTTTACACATCGTAAGTCTCGATCATAAAGGTATCCCCGACTACTTTTCGCAACTTCGCAACCATGACCCATTGCGTATACAATATATAGATCAGAAACAACCAATCAGCTTGTCTAGTTTCCGATCCTTTGCAGTGACCAATGGAAGAATAGATCGCCCAAGATGCCCAATCAAATGTATCCCAGCGACTCCACTTAGGTCATGCTTGGTTGACCGGAACCTGCAAAGACTCAATCCCATTTGGTTAGCGCTCTTTCATGTTCAAATCAGCGCCCCACGCTGAGCCCCGCTAAGGTGTGGGTTTATAGATACTTGTGGGTCGTCTCTCATACTAAGCATCGGCTTAACTCCGGTGAGACTCTATGCTTACTGTTGATAATGATTTCATTGCAACGAAGTATCTATGAAGCTTCACCCTCAAAGACATGTCACTGACTGCCTGTCATGGCAGACAATCACCCGTCCGACCCTGTCTCTAGTCGGCCCCGGAAATCCAAGGTTAAACCTGGTTGCCGTACATGCAAGTGGGTCAAGCCCAACGCAACGAAGCAATCACAAGTCTAATAAACACACAGACTCAGAAGAGTGAAGTGCGATGAAAATCGCCCCGTGTGTAAGTGTTGTAGTTCGACAGGACGTGTATGGATATGGAATCTGGGGCGGCGGCGGAAACTTCTACGGCAGTCGGCAAACACAGCTCATCACGCCAACCATTCTCCCATACACCACTCTTCAAAGTTTGAGTTTGGATGAGAAACGAACTTCGAATGGCACAAGTGCTGTGTGAAATTGAAGTTACATGGCCTTTTTGTCCTGACCTTTTGGGAGACAGTAGTCATCCAGGCCGCTCTCAGCGAGCCGGCAGTGTTGCATGCCGTTCTCACTATAAGCCGTGTTCACGAGAATGGAGTGCATCTGCATGCAATGCAACAAAGTCAAGATCTTATTCATAGCTTTGTGGGTGACAGAGACTTCATCTTGAAATATTACACGAAAGCGATTGGTTATTTGCAACCTCAACTTTGTATGAATGACAAAACATCTGCTCGCCTTGCTCTCATGACATGTGTAATGCTCGTCTGTTTAGAGCTCCTGCGAGGCCATTTCAGGACAGCCGTTTTTCACCTTGGATGTTGAAATGGAATTCTACGGGAATCGCTTTGCCAAATACCAACAATAATCGATGCTTGGATTCTTGATGTCTTTTCTAGGTTATACATCCAAGTCGCTCTTTTGAACCAGCATCGTCGATATCCCTTAGCCCATACAGCCTACATTTTAAATCCGCACTATGCTGAAGAGCTATTTCTAAACTTTAATTAAGCTTGGTAATAGCTAGATATCATCCTATTCAGTATATTTATATATATCTAAATCCCTCTTTTAAACTAGTGTTATTAATATCTCTTAGCCTATACAGCTTATATTTTAAATCCTCACTATGCTAATAAGTTATTCCTAAACTTCAATCAAGCTTGGCAACAGCTAGAAGGCATCCTGTTCAGCATACTTGAATTGTCGGCCGATGTCCAAAAGCACCAACCATTGACTTGCTTATCCATCGATTCATAAATTTCATTTCCATTGAGGCAGGGACGGATTCAATCTGAACTGGATGACTGGCTCTACACGTATGAGCAATCCAGAGCATTCTTACAGGGTCTGTTTTGGAATGACATAGAATTATTCGCTTTTCATCTATTGAGCAGCCACCACACAAATTGCTCAAATCATGGCAGCTACCTGCCTACGTGACCTTGATAATGAAACTATATTCAACTTATACGAAGACCAATTTCTGATCGCTATTAGTCACTCGATAGCCCTTGCTATTGTAAAAGAGTCCCGACTCTCGACCATGGTCGCATCTATGCTCTGCTTTGATATGTCTAGATCCGTCATCGATATTGGTTGGGTTTCACCGCTGTATTACGTGGCACTTAAATGCCGTGTACCTCGACTCAGATTGCAAGTTATTCGATTGCTGGAATCGAGCATACGCCAAGAAGGGTTTTGGGATGCGAATATCGCTGCGTGTATTGCTCGAAAGGTGATGGAAATTGAAGAACAGAATGTTTATGCACATATAGATATGAGTTATGGTTTTGATATACTGGAGCCTCCAACTATGGAAGACTTGTTAATACCTGGCATTGCCAGATTATTGCCGAGTCCACGATATTGACTTGACTCTATCCGATGGCCCTACAGATAAAATTGGATTGTCTTGTCGACGAAAGAGGCTTCACGGAAAATGTAGAGAGATAGTGGCAGAATATAACATGCAGCAAGGGAGATGGTTGGATCGGTCAGAAGGCAGCTTGCATGGTGTTACATATCCGTGACACAGCGGCAAATCGGGGACAGACTCCACTCTCAACGAGGAATCCCAAAAAAAGAAATGAATGGTAAATTCTTTATACCATTTTGCTCACTTACTGACCTCGTATGCCCTAACGAACCAATAGAACCATCAGCGGGCCGCGCGATCCGCCATTCCCGATATAGTAGAAATTTCACATTTCTGCCTAGTTCATTGACGTATTAACAATTTTGCCTCCAACGAACTTTCTAGATAAATTTAGCCTGAGCGGACCTTGAGAACGGACCTAGAAATATTTTCTACTCAAATTCATCTTAGAACGATGGGAAAATGACATCAAAAAGACACAGAATCGGTGTAATAGTCGGAAGTCAAAGAGAGCCCCGCGCAGGACTTCAGATTGCGACATTCGTGCAGAATACCCTTCAAGAACTTCAACACTCAGTTGACCTTAACATTATTGATCTCGCTGTCTGGAATCTACCGTTATATAACGAGCCCGGAATCCCATCCCACATCTCCTCGTCTAAAGATTACAAACATGAACATACCCGACAATGGTCAAGTGAAATAGCTTCCTACCAAGCTTTCATCTTCGTTACGCCTCAGTATAACTGGGGTTATCCGGCTAGCCTCAAGAATGCGATCGATTATCTCTTCAAAGAGTGGAAAGGAAAGCCGGCAATGACTGTAAGCTACGGTGGCCATGGGGGTGGGAGGGCTGCTGAACAATTGAAACAAGTCTGCCAAGGACTGCGGATGCTACCTTTAGACAAAGCGGTTTGTTTGACGTTTCCTGACAAGGACTTTATGGCCAAAGTCGGCCGTGGAGAAGATCTGGGTGCGACTGAGGTGTTTGATGAGTATAAACTTGAGATTCAGCGGCGCTTCAACGAACTGTTGTCCAATTTATAGTCAATTGATACTTTGACATCACATCTGACTCACCTATGCTTTATCCATCAAAAGACCCAGCTCTTTTTTTGAATATCGCTTTCATTAGCCATAACCTCGTCGGCATGTTGATGAGGCGTGATGGTCTATCCTCAAGATGTGAGGACACCACAAGTGACTCCACACCTCAGCAAAAAGAAGAGGAATATCCTCAAGTTCGATTCCTTTTGTCTAATGATAAAAGAAGTACACAATGGGGATGAAGAGGGCATTGAGGACGGCAAAGACGATAAATGTGCGCCACACTATGTTAGCTATAGTGTTCTACTAGTCAGGGGAAAGAATAGATATTTAGAAAGAGCCTCAAACTCAAAAAAAAAAAAAGCAATTGGAATGATTTTAACAGCGGTAAAAACAAATATCTAATTCCATCCAGGCGCGATAGCTTGCATCTTTGATCTGGTTTGAATGGTTGTGATTTCCGATGGATAGAAACACGGAACTGGAAGTCGCGCGATACCATAGACAAACTGGAAAATAAAAATATAGGCAGTTGCACCGTAAGCCGCATTGACGGTCTCAAGTGACAGGATGTGACACCTTGAAGAAGCAAGTGCACAAACCGGTTGAGCTGGTAATCAACAGAGTCTGGCGTCTGTCATGAGCATAGTCCATCAACTGAAACGTTCTGTCACAGAGTATTATATTATTGAGCCCACTACATATCAAATATTATAGAGTGCAGTGGTGTTGCCCTGTATATCAGTGTCGGGGTCGTTAGAGTCCTGGCCAAATTTGTTATTGGCTCCGATCATACCAGAAATGACACCTAAAGTGTTGATTAATGACCTGCCATATGTCTTTTTCGAGACTGCAATCTCCCACCTTGGTCATATCCCAGTAACAAAAAGCCTGACGTGTTGCTACTGTAATGGCACCAACCAGTACCTTGCCCCGGAAGTTATGTTTCTACAACGGCATGTCGGTCGACGTTTCAAGAGTTAATCGTACTCACTCGACGATCTGACGTGAGGGACATAATCAGTTAGCTGAGCCCAGCGATGGCAAAGTACATATGGTTCGTCCACAATCTCTTTCCATACCAATCCCTCGTATACATTCTGAAGGTCCTACAAAGTGGAATAAAGGATAGCGAAGTTCAGCGTGCATGGTACGCCGTTGATGTAATACTCAATATTTTTGCAGGCACTGACTGGCTACCATGTGGGAATCCGAACGATGGCATGTATGCAGCCATGGGAGCACTGGCGATCGAGGCATGGCGTGCTCGTACGTCTGCATGCTTGCCCGATGGGGGGCTTATTTTTCGTTGGGTAGATATCCTATCTCTGAAGCTTGGTATGAAACAGCACAGAAATGATATAGCTCAAGCAGAAGATGTCGCAGGTGTAGATATTCCTGGTGATACAAATCCGCTTGGTCATTTCTTTCCAACTGGTGAAGCGGCTGGTGGACAAAGTATGGAGATTGGGTGGGATTATTGGACGGAATTCATAGAGCCTGTATAGCCTAACAATCAATACTTTGTCTTGCTTTCTCCTCAAAGTAGACAATAGAGATACAGATACAGGATCGATACACGTATGGTAGACCATTTCAAGCCTCAGGGCCCTCTTCTCATCAAACCTCAAATCCAAGAGGCTCTTCTCCTCTCTTCCCTCTCCAATAATTTGTAGCGTCTAAAACATCATGACAACCTTTCATTAAGAATCCCCACTTCTCCCAAAATCCCTCCGTCACCTCCCATCCACGCACATCCCATGGCGGCGACCACACTATCACGCCCCGGCGCTCAATTTCCGACTGTGGGAAACCTTCAAACAAGCCTCCCATGGTGTCTGACCAGAGTTCGTCCTCGTCAAATGTCCCAAGAGCTAGAAGAATGTTGTCTCGCCAACGGGGATGTGGTACAACATCAACCCAATCTTCATGGGGCATGGTCTGTTGAAGTTTCGTGGGCCACAATGAAGGCGGAATTTGACCGGGTAGTGATGGTTCAGGCAAGACGTTGAGAGTGTCTACCGAGCAAGACGTTATTGTAAGTAGAGGTGCCAGGATTTTGATATTGATGATAGTAGCACGCAAGACGTTATACTGAAGGAGAGTGATAAGATGGTCTGGGCAAAGAGGAAATATGATCTTGTTTGGCGTTTGGCTGGCAGGCGTGACTATTATCCCCTCTACTGACAATGGAGAAGGGCATAGTAAGGGGTTAGACGTTGTTCCAATCGTAGTATCCACCTTCGAGGCTGGTATGTTTACTACTGTCTGTGTGTCGTCATCCCAGCATGGAATTGAGGGCTCTTCCATCTTGTTCGGGTTGTTAATTACCACAGAGAACACTTCCTCTTCTCCTCCTGCCTCTAGTGCTTTACGTCGTCCTGGGTGAAATCAGAAATGTTCTGGTCTGGATCAAGACTACCCGCCGTGAATAAAACCTACGGCGATAAGCTCTAACGTTGAGCCGATTCTGCCTCTTCCTTCGAGCAGCGGCATCTGCAAGCCCCGTCCAATCATCCTGATCAGTCAAGGCCTGGTCTCTGGATCAGTACTCTGAGTGAGCTAGCATGGATTGACTCAACTGTACTTACCTCGGTCAGTTGCGACATTGGCAACAGCTGAACCGCCATTCTATCAGATAGAGCTGTAAATAACGGACGTATCTAGGATGGGATACTTTGCAGCGTTACAGGAAGGAGTTAAATGAATACGAAATTGGTTGCCTGAACTGTGTGCCTGAATACGGCTAGAGATCACCCCTTTCTATTGGCTGTCTTTTGAGATAAGTGGATTAATGTCTTCAACTATACTTGATGTGCTGTAACGTCCTGCAGCCTGCTTACAGCTAAGCCCTTTTGGGCTTTGTTGTATCAAAAGCTTCGCGAATGAATCTTCATCCGACTCACCTACACAGTTCCTTCTGTACAATCACGAAGGAAACGACATCGACCGGAAGCTAGACTTCAAAAATGAATTACTTAAAGAGGCCTCATCTCCCACCTTAAGGAGGAGCTTCTTTAGAAATACCTTTTTTATCCACAACTGCAAATCTGGGCTCTTAGACTATGTTACGTCTTGCTCTAAATCCAATACACTTTTGTCTGAAAACCATGACTTTTCACCCTGACTCCCTTCCAGACCTAGCTGGTAAGGTATATATCGTCACTGGAGGAAATTCTGGCATGTAGGTCCTTCATGTCCGGCTATATTTGCGGACATACCTAACTATAGTAGTGGCTACTATACAGTCGCTCGACTTGCACAGCATGGAGCACACGTCTACCTATGTGCCCGCTCCCTTGAGAAAGGCAGCACCGCTATCACAGAGGTCAAAGCATTGTATCCACAAGCCAAAATAACCCTTCTGCGCATCGACCACCTCGATATGTCTAGTGTAGTTGCTGCAGCCAAAGAATTCCTCTCAAAACAAACCGCCCTCCACGGACTGGTCAACAATGCCGGCATTATGGCAACTCCGTACGAGATAACTACGGACGGATACGAAGCACAATGGCAAACCAACTATCTCGCTCACTGGGTGTTTACCTCACACCTCTTGCCTTGTATGCTTCAGACTTCACAATCTGCGCCGAGAGGTGACGTCCGCATTGTCAATGTGTCCTCATCGGGTCACTGGTTTGGGCCAAAGAATGGTATCAACTTTGCCGACACATCCCTCCGTGATGCCGATAGTATGGCTCGTTATGGCCAATCCAAACTCGCAAACGTTCTACATATCAAAACACTGCACAAGATGTATGGACCAGGGTCACCTGCCGCCACTTCCAGCCGAGGTGAAATCTGGTGCTCAATCGTACATCCCGGGTTGGTAGAGAGCAACCTTGGCCAACATGCAGACTTTCCTTCCTGGCTAAAGTGGGTTGCCGGTGTCTACGGCAAACTGGGTGGGCGGCTTCACCCTGATAAAGGGTCTTGGACAAGTGTGTTTTGCGTGGCTAGTCCTCAAATGAGATCAGAGCAGAGTGGTGTATATTTCCAGAGGATTGCGGAGGTTGGATGGCAGAGTAGGCAAGCCAAAGACGCAGCATTGGCTGCGAAGTTGGAGGACTGGACAAAGTCTGAGATGGAGAAGTGGCTGAAATGAAGAATACGTATCGCATGAACTGACGAGCCTAGCTAGTGATGTAAATAATCTCTGCTTCTTTCTTAGAACTTCCATCTCATCATTTGTCAATCAGGATTCTATCCCGTGCATGGATTGACTTCACCATCAACACAGACGTGGACTGCGAAAGTTTTGCCCTCAAAGCATCCGAGTAGCCAACCGTAGAAAGCAGCCACAATAAATTGTGCGAACCGCGAACTCAAAGATGAAAGTCTAGTACTAATATTCAATATGATTTGTAATATTCATAACAAAGGAAGAAATGGTACAAAGGGACTGTATGTAGATTTTGTCGGCAGCCGGACCCGTCAAATCTATTCACGGATCTTTCAAATCGCTATGCTCATACTGTACAACGAGACCAGAATATTTAACAGAGGCGTCATCGTGTTGCTGTACATTTCAAAAGGATCAATGTCCGGGCGCGATTTACTCGTCGCTAGCTTCGGCACGACCAGCTTTGGAGTTCAAGTATTCGTTGCTAACCGGATGTCAGTACGTTCAAAACCAGAGCATATATTCCCATCCACCATGGATATCAAACGTACCGCTCAACGGCCCAGTCCATCAATGAGTACGCCACGATGAATGGAGGGGCGACGTAGAGAACTTGGTGACGGAATCGGCGGAAAGTGTTGAAGATGGCGGTGTGCCAGAAGTTAGGGAAGAGGCGCTGGCGGTTGGGAGAAAGGGTGTAGGTGGTAACGCCCTTTTCAGCGCGGGCAACTAAAGTGAAAAGAAAGCTTATAAGTATCAATTGGACAAGAACGATGTGGATGGTGGTTGGCGAGGTAATCGAGATCCAGGTACTCCACTCCGGATCGCGGAGGAAGGGTAACGGGAGGTTTTATAACATGAATTGTAAATGGGTCGATCGACTCGAAGTGAAGAAGGAATAGCTTACTGTGACCACCCCAACCCTGCTGCCAGCTGTAGCGAGAAGTTGATGTCAGCTAATCTTCACAAACTTCGGTTCCTGACCGCAGACTTTGCGCTATCATCCAGGAACCGGGGAACAACAATGGGAGCCGGAGAAGAGGCAGCAGCATACCTTCCGTGCTTGGGTGCGTATCCGCCAGTCATTGTGAAGTATTCGACAACGAGAATGTGAGAGCAATTGAAGATGCTGCGACAGGTCAAACACTGGAGAACGTTGTTCAGGATTGATCGGGTTCTTTCGCTCGGGATGGGCAGCTTGGCAAACCTATCCCGCTAAGCCCGACCTGGCAGAGCGTACCTGTCACGTGGCGGCTCACCACGGCTCAACATTACTTTTTTATTATTCCAGCCCTCAGTTGCTCGACCGAATGGAACGCTTTCAATTCAACGAATCTACGGGTACATACAAAGAAGATGCCCTCTTTCCACCGAACTAACCCGATTTCTCCGCATGAGATGGTTTTCTAGTACTTTTCAACACATAAAGAAGACTCAAGACGATACCCATACCGCCAATCCCAATGCCCGTATACTGCGCTGCATGATAGCCCTTGAGCTTGTCGTCGAAGGTCAATCCTCCGTTATTGATATGCACTTCCACGGTGCCCGCGATACCGAGACCGATCGAAATGCTGTAATTCACTACAGTCGTCACCAACGACGCCGCTACGCCCTGATTGCGACGGCCGACCGCATCAGACAGTATGACAGTCGCTGCTGGAAAAGACATGTCCATCCCCCATGGCATCACCAAGAGCGAAACAAAAGTGAGCGCCCAGTATGTCTGGCCTACTGGACTGATGGCCATTAGTATGCTGCCTATCGTAAATGCCGAAAGCGCAATGAACATTATCCAGCCGGGCTTGGCCTTGCCCATTAAGTAGGCTGTGACGAGCGAAGCAGCAAAACCCGAGGGTGCTGGCGGGACAAACTGAGCGGCTGCCAATAAAGGTGTGATTCCGCGAATATCCTCGAGGAATCTCCAAGTATAGAACACCCAGATCCCAAAACTAGACCACCCACAAGCCACACACCCTAGAATGAAACAGACATCTGTGTTCAATGTTTCAAACGGAATCAGCGGTTGTTGCGACATGGCGACTTCATAGTAGATGAATGCGGCCAAAAACAAGAACCCAATGATCAGCAAGACATAAACATATGCCTTCTGCCACCCCACCACTGGCGCCTGATTCCATGCAATGTTCACAAGAACCAATCCGGCCACGCCTAGTGCTGCCCCTACGGCGTCTAGCTCAGCAAGGATCCTCGATAACGGCATACCCGCCGTATGAAACGGTGTTGAAGGAACCACCAAGTACACAATCACAGCGAGCAGCATGCAATAGATGGCCATGCACCAAAACGCCCAAGGCCACCATGCCAACTCGGCTAGTAAAGCCGCAAAGACTGCGCCCACCACTGCTCCGCTTGGTGCCATGCCTCCGAAAAGAGCAAATATCAGTCGTTTCTTGTTTCCTGGTGGATAGGTAGCTCCAAGAATGGCAAGAGCGTTTGGGAACAACATTGCCGGTCCTAATCCTTGCAAAGCTCGAGCGAAGATGAACAGTATGTAGTTGGAATAGATGCTTACACCAGCTACCAACGACCAGATCGAAAACCAGGAGAAGCCGACGAGAAGCATGAGCCGATAGCCAAACATGTCACCGCATCGTCCGAAGAAAAGAATGAATGTGCCGACTGTTAGGGAGTATCCGGCTATCAACCAACTCGAGATCCCAGGATTAGTGATGTCGAAGCTTTCTCCGATGATGTCCAATGGCGATAGACAGGCACCCAAAGCCGCCTGAGTCATGAATTGAGCCATACATACTACAGCAACAAAGACGAGTTCGTGTGCGGGGCTGAAAGAATGAGCAGCTGCACGCAAGGACTCTGTTCGGGATAGCTGTGCCTCGAGGACAGAATCATGTCTCCCCGATAATTCGGAATCAGACATTCTCGAAGTTTGACTGGATGCAAAGCCAGTGCTATGTAGACTTTCTCTTCTCTAAATCGCCCCACCATTAATTGTTTGTAGGAAAGTATACAGTGTCGATATCCTCTTACCAGTCCTAATCATATTGGGGACGATGTGATGATTATTAGCAATCCATGACGCTTCTCCCTTCGATTTCCAAGATGCTGAATAGATGTCGTTAGGTTAAATGATATAGGTTCACGGGGAAAAGAGAAATTTTTCTGCGTCATAATTAACGATATGGGGCTCATTTTGCATCACGATAGGATAAATGCTTCCATGCGCCAAATGACATCCGGAAAACCTTCTTGAACGAGGAAATCAAGATCCATACCTCGATTCTGGGCTATATGATTGGTAGAAACGTCCTTCGTATGGATATATGGATATATCCACCAGCGATTTGTATATCCGATTAGCAAAAAGCTCTCCACATCTCCGATCATAGATGTCGAGATGGTGATCCCGATGCTGTCGGGAAAGAAGCTATCTCTAGTATTTATTCAGGTCAGCTTGAAAACCATGGAAATTATTCACAGCTCGTCGAAATCTCAAATCCAAGTAAGATACAGGAAAAATCTAGCTGTCATGACGTCAAATCTACACTCGGATTTCGGCTTGTGGCAACCCTAGTTCCACCAAGAAACCGTGTATTATCAACTTCTCATTATGTACACGATACACGATCATCTAGCTGCACGCTGTGTAGCTTGACCATTTACCTCACATTCCGTAACGCCTTGTCTCGAAGTAGATTGTCCATCGAATCCGAATCCAGGTAGAGTGCGACGTCCATACCTCCGTCATTGTTCATCGAATCAAACACCTGGAGTACACCATCGATTTTGGGCATTATCGCATGGACATATCGTGGAGGCATCGAAGTTCCTTCGAAATCGATTTGATGCGCCTGCAGCCGGAGCCATGAAGTTACAATGATATGCCGCTGTCCTGGGAAGCACTGCCAAAGTCTCAATGGAGAAAGTTCGTACGCTGCATCATGCGGTATTGCACCCACTTTGTCTGGAGTGAAAAGTGATACGGTATTGCGAATTAACCTAGCAAGGCTTCCAACACTCTCTGAACACGCTTTGAAGCCGGATCGCTTGACATGTGTCAGGAACAAGGGTGATCCGATCCATGAGTCTGGTAATGCAGGAGAAACTCGAGCACGAGCACAGCGTGAGATTGATGAATACTTCGTCTGAGAATTGATCCATCTTCCTTGCCCCGTTGATTGCAGACCATAGATATGCCAGTAAGACGTCGAGTCTTGACAGCTTCGATGGTTTGCTGAGATCACCCTCTGCTGAAGAGCGCAACTCATCTAACATCTCTCCACCAAAATGTATGTAGGCATAGCTGACTGGTCTCGAAGGGTCCCATGATGACCAAGGAGCCGATTCTGCTGGCGATAGCTTGGCTTTCTCGAGTAATGATGATGGAGGCATGGTTTCTTTTTGAGTGTCTCCGTAAAGAAGGCCGGAAAGTCGTGAGCATCGACTTCTCACCAATCGTATCTATGCAAAGGCAATACGCGAGCGGCGGCTGCGAGATGAGGATCGACATCAAGCCCGTGGATACCACCAGATGCATGGCCATCCAACCGCTCCGGATCGAAGATAGGTAAGCCGGAGAACGGGGAACTGCCTGTAATATGGTCGATATCCCGACTCTTAGCTGCCCACCTGTGTACAAAGATCATCAATGACTGTGCATCACCCAGAACATGTGCCAATTTTATCCCAATCGCATATCCGCCGTCGCAAAAGAGACTAATCTGCACCGACATTCCCGGTAGATCTTTCCAGCTTTCCAAGTCATGTAATGCCAGATCAGAATCTGAAATCAGTCGTGATTGCTCAAATTCATCTTCTCGCCAGACTGTTCTTGATGCTCTTTCGGATGGCGTAGGTGCGAATCGATTTGATGAGTATGAGGGATAGTAAACTATTTTCTATTCCACGCCGGGGTCATTAACGGATCCATGTACCATTTCGATACGGTTGAATCGTTTGTATGGCCACCATCCGGATCGAAGGGTGTCCATCGTATTTGTCCTGCCCACTGTGGGAACTCGTCGAGGGTAGCAACGAAAGATTTTCTTAGACGGTTTAGGAGGGTATAATGGTGAGGCATTGTAACATGATGGTCGACTATCCAGATACATCCTGTTGGGGCGAACCGAGCTGATGTGCAATCGAGGATGGACAATGGTACGGAAATAGGTATTTCGGGTCGAGTTATTGGGAAGAGCCGTAGGGTCGTGTTGCTGCCAGGGCGCAAAAACGTACTAATTGGTACCTCTGACTGTTTCATGTTGCTATGTTTTACTTGTGTGATAAAATTCCTTGAAGTTGGACTTCAGCTCTTTCAGATATAAGTTGGTTGTACAACTACTGCTTGGCTTCTGTGTCAGTCCCTCATACTGAACTTGTAATCATGAGGGTAAAATTAATCCAGAGGCGAAATTTTAACGAACTTTATGCTGAGAAATCCTTGTATCCAACTCTAGACGGACTACCGAATAAGCTGCTATCTATCACCACCATTTGTTTGTAACCAGAACTTCCTACTACAGCACAAGACTAGATAACCTTAGACGGCAATTAGCCTTAACCTCTTATGGTGCCCGCGCTTCTACAGTGCTATCCCGTCTTAACTCGGTAATGAAACAAGAAATGGGTAATTCACAAGTATGACAGATCATGAGTCATTTTGAATCTTCCAATGACACATAAACCAAACTATAGCTGTGCAAGAGACTACTCTAGGGGATACGGATTGAGGTTTTACCGTTAAAGGTTGTAGTTTTTATTGTATTTATCGCTCAATTGAGTAATATGTCTGGCTACCTTACAGGAATATATTTTGGAATTAACCCTAATACGCGCTCAAGGGGATATAACCACTCTGAATTTCCTTCGTGCAATAGTAGAACCATGCATCACGACGCAAATTACCCACCTGTACTCATTATTAGTCATTACCTAAATAGGGCACTATTGCGTATAATGTGGGTAGTCTCACAAAGAATACAACAGAACCCAATTTGGAAAGGACAAGTCCTTCGTTTTGATAATCTGTCTACTTTGCACTCGAGATTATCAGAGTATAAATACGACTATGAAATCACTGAATGAAAGTAGACTGCACACGTTCACGAAATGTACAAAACAGGTTTCTGTGACAATCTAGGGCTCAATGTTTAATTGGTACCCAGATTGACCTTAGAGTTTATCCTTTGAAAAGTGAGTCGCTTCCCCTTGCTCTTCTTCTCACCCTTGATTTATGAAGAAAAACAATTCATTTTGCCGAACTGAGGCGGTTAAAGTAATTCTCTACTTCTTGCCGTTCATGGAGTCATTTGTCGACATCGTCCGAAAAATATTTCCTTTTTACTACTTATCACGTGAATATCAGTTATATTGAGCAGTAACTAACTATCCCATTATGCAAATACAGTACCAGTCTATCCATAAATCATCTACACCGTGGGTGATTGTCATTGACCTTCTTGTGGCTGATCGGTCAAATACCAGGGTGCATTCAATCTTCGAAGGCTATATAGGTACATTGAGATATTTATGTAGACACTAGTTCCAAATATTCACTTGACTAACATACTAATTTGACTAAATACCTATTCCCCAGGTTTCGTTTGTCGGCCTTTACTAAAACAAGATTTATGTATTGAAGCTGCAGAACGTCATGTTGATACACAGGCACGGGACCATGTCACAGAAATAGAAGCAGTTCATACGTAAGTAGTACTCGTAGTACTAATTTAAAGATCTGTCTATAGAATATAACTACTGTGTGCATGACCTGCGGTATCCTGGAGACTGGAATCGCTGCCTTGACCTTGGATTGAGTGGGTCGGCGCCGGACCCTCTACTGGGGAGCGGCCGTTTTGAGTATTATTCTCTTTACCCTGTCAGTATAAACTCATCTTCTTCCCGACTTTGCTCTTGTTGACTTCCCTTTAGTGGAGGTCTGAACCGCGGGGCCGCCAACAATACTCACAGGGCCGAACAATACGGAACCGGAGCCGCCGCCATGGTCTTCATCTAGTGGTTGTCTTCAGCTCCTCCTGGTTGATGATTCCATTCATTTATCCGACCAAGACTTTCCCAACGTGGCTGCGCGCCGAGGGTAACGCCTTTGGTGCTGCGGGTTGGGCGGTCGGCTACGGCGCTGGCTCGCTGCTGGTCCCTGTCATGTTGGCTGGTATCCACGAGAAGGTGATTCTGCTCCCTTTTAGGTCTATCTTGTCTCTGACAGCTTCCCCCTCAGACCTTCTACGTCTTCGGTGCCGCCATGCTCGTCTACATCCCCATCTTCTACTGTTCCTTCCCCGAGACTGCCGGCCGCGCGCTCGAACAGATCGACTTCCTATTCGCCAGCAAGAGCCCCTTCGTGTGGGATGAGGAGAAGGAGTTTGCCAAGCATATGGTGGACTTCAACGCTGAAACCCAAAAGATAGAGATTGAGAATGGTGGATGTGCGGGCGACGAGAAGGGATGTGAAAAGCGTGTAGAGGATGTGTAGCCATGGAGATTACTGGTTACGAGCCACACTATCCATAATTGTTGTACAACCGAATCTTACTGTTCGCTTAGCGTTTCTAAAGGTATACAATCCTGAGAGGTGATAAGCTGGAAACTACTGAGCTTTGTATTCTAGTGAGGCCTAATCCACGACTCGTCCTCCTATTTTCCATCTCCCAGTACGCGATTGAAAGAACTGTAGGTAAGCTGCGGTGACTCCTGAGACAGTTGTTGCAGCGATATTACATTCTTCTATCCAAGAAACTAGGTCGATCTTTATAGCAACCTTTGCTCAAGCAGTTAAGAGGGTACTTCTTACGCGACGTTCAATATTGATGGCAATCTTTCACTTTTAATTTCCATTAGGTCTGATTTATTAATATTATACCATCGAGGGCTTTCACTGAAATAGGCACTCCTATCAATACTAGTCATCAGTCAGTCTAGTTCCAATCCAATGATATTTTCCACCTCGAGTCCGGAAAACCCGAAGGAAATTGCATGATCCATATCATATATACATCAAAAGTTTTGTTAGAAGGATTGCACAGCATAATTTTGTCTTGGCCGGGCGCGTAGTCAACTGTCAAAAGGGTGGATTTTCTGCTTCCGAGCCTTCCTATCTTGGATGTGTCTAACCTCGAATATTTTAAAAGACATCAATCAGCAAGGTCTGCGAATAAAGAATCTTTTAAATCCGAGCCAGTCTATCTCCTACATTTGCCCAAATCGCGTTGATGGCGATATTTGTATTCAGCCAGGATCATTTACAAGTAGAGCCAATGCCATTGCTTCTTCAACCGGGAATTCGAGGAATCCTGGGAAATTAATAGGTATGTGACGCTGCATGGTACATAGATTAAAATGCCAGTGACACGTAGTGCGTACATATTTCTCGCCGGAAAAAAAAGCAACGTCTGATGTGTGTGGCTGGCGCAAACTTTTGTTTGACAAGTGTAACATTTGTTAGATCACATGCAATATAGTAAAAGATCAACCAATGTAAGCTGAAAATAGTTTGTAGGTATAAAAGCCGACTGATTCGATTGGTTGTCGACATTGCTCTCTTGTGATATGAGGTGTCCTGCATGTTTACACGTCTGGCACTGCATCCTGCATACAATTAGCTTCATGATGATCACGAGGAGCTGTCCAATACCATACAATTCGTAGAGAGTTAGCCTTCAATTCATTTTTTCTGTAAATATAATTGTCGATCGTTCTCCCCGAGAATATAAGATTGCATATGAACAAGGCATTATCATTATTACTACACTGCAGAAAATGGTTGTCGCTCAACGTCCTACCTGGCTACAGTCATACGCAAAGTATTGGGTCGTCAAGACCTTGGATAAACTTCAAAAAGGTCGAGCCACATTTATCTGTCGCTATGAAGATGACACGTCAATCGTTGTTGGCGAAAAAGACACAGCAGTGCCGGATGAGTTGAACGCCACGATCTATGTGATCAATCCTAAATTCTGGACGAGATTCTGCATAGCACTGGATTTGGTAACTAGGTTTCGTACTATGCATTTTTCTAGAAGCCAAAACTTAATTTTCTAATAAGACTTCAGGGGCTTTCCGAAGCTTATATGCTGCAAGAAATTGAGTGTGCGGATTTGAGCAAGATCTTCAACGTACGAAACTTCCTGTGAAAGCATTACCGATTTGATATCTTTTGATGATCGCCTCACCGACTTTTGATGCAGATATATTTCAAGAATAAAGACTATCTAGGATTCGGAAACCCTATATTACAAGCCGGTCAAAGGTTGACTCGAATTTTTTGGAGTCCTTCAAATGATGTCCAGCAAGCACGGCTTAATGCTTCAGCACATTATGACACATCCAATGAATTGTTCAGTGCCTTTTTATCGCCTGATATGAACTATAGTTGCGCTCACTGGACTGCGGACCCTGCCGAAACATTGCAAACTGCCCAAGAAAGAAAGGTTGACGCGTTACTCAAAAAGCTTCGTCTTACGCCAAACCACCATCTACTGGAAATCGGATGCGGATGGGGAGATGTAATTATCAAAGCAGCTGAAAGATACTCTTGTCGAGTGACCGGTATAACACTATCCAATGCGCAGAAGTCACTGGCAGAAAAAAGGATCAGGGATGCCAAAGTACAGCATCTTGTCTCCGTGCTTCTCTGTGATTACCGAAAAGCTCCAGTGCCAGAATCTGGCTACGATCGTATCATTTCTATCGGAATGTTTGAGCATGTAGGTCGCAAATACTTGAATGAATATTTCAGGACAATTTCCCGATTATTAAATCCGACAACGGGGGTGCTTGTCATTGACGGCATTACGTTTACTAATAAAGTATGTACTTCTTTAATCCTTGTTTGCCGTCGACACCATTCCTAACTCATGCTAACAAAGAGCAAAGATGCATGAGACAAGATCTCCGGTAGATACTTTTATTGGACGATACATTTTCCCAGGAGGCTACCTGCCTTCCATCCATTCGCTGACTGATGCTCTGCACAAAGGATCAAATGGAACTCTAGAAATTACTTTTGTGAGGAATATTGGACCTCACTACGGAAAGACTCTCCTTGCATGGAAAGATAACTTTCAACGGAATTGGGACACGATCATGACGGATTATATCAGGAAGCAT
Organism: Talaromyces ruber; assembly: GCA_022813215.1. Classification (NCBI taxonomy): domain Eukaryota; kingdom Fungi; phylum Ascomycota; class Eurotiomycetes; order Eurotiales; family Trichocomaceae; genus Talaromyces; species Talaromyces ruber. The sequence continues at coordinate 335,273 of JAKLMW010000029.1, read as the reverse complement.
CCATCTGCTACTGGGGAGGACATCGAGGCGTTTCGACGGATGTGGTTGGTATGTATCATCTATTTGCATACTAAGTGACCCTGCTGAATATTTAATTTAGTATTATTTTGTCTGCTGCGAAGCTGGATTTCGGTCCCGCGCTCTAGGCAACTATATCATTTCTGCGGCGCGGACTCCTGAGCCTGCCACCCCATATACTAGTACGGCCTTCAAGGAATTGTTAGATTGAGGAGGATTATCGCCGAACTTGAAAGCACGGGGGATGGTAGTTCTTCTTCTTAACCTTAATAAGGTTGCTCATCGCTTCTTCTCTGAATGACACGCCAATGGTCCGACTTACAGTTATCATCGAGTTCCAAGCCTCCAGCCCTAGTCCTAGCCCTGACAGCCGTTCGACCTCGCTTCCCGTGGAATATCCTGTCTGATTATATAGCAGTAGAGTTTTAGCTCGTCGAAAGTTCGTATGATTGATTTCCATGATAGACCTTCAAAAAAACAGCGGGAAATCTTCTCAAGTCATTATGTTGATCCTCTGATAATCTAGTAATCTTTAGTGTCAGGATGTAGTCCGGTGTAAAGTAAGGCTGACCGCTATGTCTGAATAGTGATTACACTATCAATTCCTGTCATATAAGTGTAGCTAATTTCACCTCGCATGTATTACATCAGGTCATTTAGATGTTTTCTAAGTCTAGCTAAGATTATTACCCAAGCACTGACTCTGAGTTTGATATGCAGCCTCTCCAAGATAACATTCTAGCGGAGCAGCAGAGTAATAGGGACTTTAAGTGGACGGCCATTACTTCTGTTCCAGAAAGACGAGAGGGCCAATGACGCCAAGAGCTTAAGGATACGGCATTTGCGATTGTCCGTATTTGGCGTCATATCAGGAAAGGGGCGGCGGGGGGGGGGGGAGTTGAATAGAGTGCTAGTTGATAAATCATTAGTGAAATTATAATTTTTGACAATGTTTAAATCGTTTCTTGAAACTAAACGTACTTTGTATATAGTGGCAGAACCCGTAAATCCTGACCTTAGTTGTAGTTCATAGAACTTAAAGCGAGAATATTTGTAGGCGTGTATCGACATATCAAGTGCTGTCAACAGAGGGTGCGCACGGAATCAAAAGGGATTTCTTACAGCACTAGATAGATATTTGCCAACTGCTATACAAAGAGATCGCAGACTATGAGTGAACTAGGACCTTAGAGTTTCTACTAGCACGAGTTGTACCGGGATGAATTGGTATCGATCCAAGTTGGTGTTAGTTCAAGTACAGAACAAGATAAGCTACAGACAGGGAATGGGGAATAGCTGTTGACCTAATTGCTTACGAAATAACGCAAGACAGTACTTACCGCACAGGACGGTGAATACGGCATTCAACGTCAATTTTTACCAAGATCAAATGGGAATAACACGAACATCGAACGTGAACGGAAACGGAAAGAAAATGTACGCTGTCGTTGCGAATTGATCTCAGCACAACTTAGTGTCTATAATTATCCCCTGCGGTTTCTAGTATCGTTTTTCTTTTGGGTTTCGCTAGATGATCTCGCTCGATGCCTAGAATTGATACGTGATCTAAATAGAAGTCACATATCATAGAAATGTAACCTGCTTCTACTTAGTGCCAGTTAGTGATCTTTTCATGTTTAGGATGTGCTGGTTTACGTGTTCGTAGCTTCCTGTTTGGATTACATGAGCAAGGATGTCTCATCTAGACGTCTAAGGACACCTCTGAGAGGTGGTTCGCTAAACGGGAAATATAACCAGAGCTTTCTTTTCGGTAGCTTTGGCTATATACAATACGTGTCTACTCTAGAATATTTTGATTATCAACCACACCCAACTCGGCGAAATCCTGACATAGAATGCTGGATGTATTGGTGATCTATGAGATGGTGATATTCATATATAAGCTGCAATTTCGATCCCCAGCTATTAGGAAGCTCATCACGCATTCCCTAGATGTGATGATCGCACAGCGCGTCCTGCACAATGCTCGGGACCGGGAGAAAACCGCGACAAATTCATCAACAATTTGGTAAGCTTTATGAACCGTTAGAATTTGGATGGCTTCGACTTTGACTGGGAGTGTCCTGGTGCAGCATATATTGGAAGAGACTACCGGATGGACCATCGGTTATGGTCTTGTCGATAAGCAGGGCTTTTTTAATGAGCTATCAGCCGAAACAGGTGTAGATGAATCGTGGGTGGTCTTCGGCGACAAGGATTGGGGAGTACGTATATGCGGAGCCTGGTGATATACGACCTGGAGGGGGTAATGTGCCTTGCCGAAAAGTCTACCGCAAACAGCTGAATTACCCTCAGACGGCCTCCGATGACGATATCAATATCGGAAATCCAAAACCTCTCATCGAGGCCTCCCAGGATAATATTACTGCTTTGAGGACTTCTCTCCTTGCATCGTACGCCAGTGTGGGCCTGTCCTTCTATGAAGACGGTCAGGACAATAGTTCGGAGGCTATTGATGCAGTAGTTGGATACGCCATGCCTGTTCTGCAGCTCAACCAGGCAATCAGCAGCATGAAACACATCAAAAATCTTGGCGAAAAGGCCAAGGAAGAAGCAAAGAAGCAACTTATAATTAAGATCCTTTACCATTGTGTTTATGGTCATTCTCTTTGTCGGGAAGGCTCTTGGTCCTCTGGTCGGCAGTGCCGCAGCGGTTAGTCGAAAATTGCGTTCCTCATTAGCGAAGCAGGTAACGGGTCTATGACTGTGGCGGATATCATTGACAACCCAGTGTCCGCGCCCTTTGCAATCATGGGCTTGATTGCAGGAGTTGGCACCGGGGGAGGGAAGGTGTCTGAGCCAGATGCTCTAGGTGAGGCTTCCAGGGTGGGGACGTTGTTGAAAGACAGTGATCTGGTCAGGTTTCCGCAACAATTCAGGGATCAAGATGCCTTCATACAAAAGATTATAAAGAGCTTGTGCTCAAGGTAGTAGAATGGCATGGCGAAACGAAGCGTCGGCTCAGGCATTTTGGCTCCAGACGTAAATTCAGCTCCTCCCTTGTTGTAGAATTATTCAAAATACAGTATGTTGCACTTAAATTATATTTTAGCTGCCCTCAAGCTAGCCACTGATTAGACAAAATCCAGGAATACCTGCTGTCACGCTGACTCCTACTGCTGAAAGGGGTTTTGAATCCGGGAGACTATATTAATAAAAAGTTCCCTCCTCTTTTTGGATAGCATTCCCAGGGCTTCGCAAAAGTTGTTATTGAGATTCAACTAGTAATAAAAGTTATGGTGCAATTTGTATGTAGTACTCGATATGTAGGGAATACTATGGCAGCAAATGATACGCTTCCTAGATGGTCCCTTTGATTGGAAGCTTCGAAGTAATATGCAGTGTTTCATCACGTCGCTGCTATGTGGAATTGTTGAATGCCGTCGTTTACAATCAGCCAGTGTTATTTAGGTATAGATGATGTCCGCTTAGTGATAGCTATCCTTAGAGATAGTTAAAATAAGTGCAATGAATAGACAACAATTGTAACCAACACAGGTGATATCATATCCTATACATAGTAAACAATGTCGAGGCGCTCCGAACAGTCAGGGTAGTCCTGGCAATAATTAATTATTTGCAGTCAAATGACGTTGGGTCTTGGCCAGCAAACTGCCTCTTTTTGAATGACATGATCGTCATGACTAAAGGTTCAGCTTGAGTGGATGTTGCCGAGCTGACCTATCACGTTCCTAAAATATGCGAGTGTTTGGTTGGGTTGCTCAGGCGCTGAATCGTTGTGTTGGCCTTGATCTCCACCGCGCTATAAATGCGCACTACTCATGCAGTACAAGGTACGAGTATGGCTAGCCTTCGAGGAAGGTCTTGCGAGAACTCAGGCCTTGTGCTTTGTTGTTTAACGATAATACGTAACTATACAATGAAGTTGCAAGGTCAGGGCATGATCACTACCCTTTCTAGAATAGTCGCTGAAGCTCTTCAAGAAGAATATTTGTCAAGAGCCTCTCAGTCGTTAAAACGCATCCACCTACGTAATCGGTTCCAGTCATATAGAGTTTGTAAGGCAACCAATCCCAGTCTAAATGTGCCACGGTCCTCTACGTACTTCCAATAGCTTGATTTTAAGGGTCCGTCATAAAAGCTCTTCCTCAGTGGCTGAGAATTGCTCTTATCTAATTGGCCATTTTAGGGGAGATCGGGGAGTATTTGTCGTTCCGACGATTCTTAGAAACGGGCTAGTATCTAGAATCTTCATGGTGAATGGCTTATCAAACGAACAAGTCCTGTATTGGGGTAGATCATAAGCTCGTAGCTGAATCCTTCGAATCTGGCACCAACATAGCTCCCATCCGGGCGCATGGGCGCGATCAGTATAAAGTTGGACGTTGTCAGCCGAGTACTAACCTCAATTCTTTTCCAAAGAGTTTTGCGGAGCGGTCTTCCCTAATACCATCAAAGTGAGCGACAGTCGCATAAATCCTTACCATCAATATGAAATCAGCACTATCATCAACTTTCAGTCTCGGTCTTTCCACTCTGTGTATGGCAAAGGGCTACCCCTATGCCAACATTCCAGCGGAGTTAGCCGCGATTGGAAATCCAAACCAGACTCTTGATGTCAGATATCCTCTGTCATCATGGGATTGTGGGAAAAAGTCGTACTTGACTGTGAAACCTGGGCAACGCCTGTACTCTAGCGGTAAGGAAGTTCTAGCAACGCTATGATCAGTTCCCAAATTTTATCATCACAGTCACTTACCGTATCCTTTTATCTTAAATACAGAGACCGAAAACGCACCTGTGCCTGATATTGCATCGCTTTTCGTATCACAGAACGGTACAGGGAAATACATCTTCATCATGGTAGACCCATCAACCAATGCCACGGATCCTATCTATCCAGCACTACACACTATATATGCCAACGTTACGGCTGATGGCGCAGATAAATGGGCCGTTCTTGCCCCCTACATCAACCCAGAGCCTACTCCTGGCCCAGCTCACAACTACAGCTTTTTCCTTTTTGAACAGCCTCAAGCACAATTTGAGGTACCCTTGGAATACGCATCTTTCTTGCCGTTGAATCTCAGCAATCTCTATAACAGAGTTGCTTTCCCATTTCTTGACTTTATCAATGATACGGGTCTAGGGAAACCAATTGCAGGAAATTGGTTCCAGGAAGGGGCCATTACGACAAACAGCACGAGCAGTAGTGCGATACCCAGTCGAAGCGTGAGCGTTTGCTCCGTTACTCCGACTCCATCATCGAGCGCGACGGGCATCGTCAAAAATTTCACTGCGACAGCAACTGGCACGTTATCGATCCCAAAGGGATATTCCACTACATCAACATCAACCGGGACTGGCACGAGCACAGCAACTAGTCCAGCTTATACCGGACAGGCTTCTACCAGCAATCCAAGAATGAGAGATGTTGTCATAGGATTAGGTGTTATTGCTGGAGCTTTCGGTCTATTTTGAGCATCGTGATTTCAGACATTCTATCCACGACTCGTATCGAGCTGATACGACCTGTTTCATGGTTTGGCGAGGCAATGTGAATATCTTCTTTCTGAAGAGTTGTTTCTTGGGGGTTTTTCTTCTCTTCTCAGGAATGGAGTTGCGACTCTGTCGATGCGTTGCGCATTAGCGTAAGCAAAACGAAGCTCATGTAACAGTATTTATTTATTGTAGAAAAGCCTTAGTAATTCATGTTAAGTATTTTTCAGTACACGATCCAACGGGATCTTCTAAATTTCCACCCGAAGAAATCGGCGCATAGTCCCGTGTGGTGATTGGCGTGATAATATCCATAATCATCCTATCATAGGTCAGATGTAAAACCTCGAAGAATCTAAAGACAAAGACTGCGCCGCATAAAATTTCCTGGGCTTTCGTTAGTGATCGCTTAAATATCATTTTTTATTCGACGTAAAGAGCAAATACAAGCAAGAATCACAACTTCCATGCATAATTCATGTATTAAGACTTGAGCTAAGCCGCTTACGATCATTTTGATATAGCCCTTACCTATGATGGTATTAGGATCCCTAGCAAACATGGTGGGATCACGGAAGCTGTGGGTCTCGAAACATAAAGAAGCAGAATTCACGTATTTTTATTGTTGTAGTCTGCATAGCACTGCAACAATGATAGTACCTGTACCGGACATTAAATAGATTTACCAGCCAACCTTGACCAATCAACCAACCAAGATTATTATGAGCTTACCCCGCGGTGTCTACGCCGTATTGGTCTCCTCTTTCTGATTGTAGCGTCAAATATAAGGCGACTAAAATACACATAACGATCGAAGTCCGCTCTTGCATAGCTCTTTCTTAAAAGATTAGTTATCTCTTAAACAACCTGGGATTCGTGAGAGAGACTTTGATATATCATCCTTATCCGAAGGAAAAATTACGTATCAACAAATATGGTCACTTCTATCAATAATAGGGCCCTCGTGAAGTTGTTGTGCACATTCGGTGGGATCAGCTTTCTGGCAACCACATGGATTTCGTGGATATTATATGGTGCGTTAAAATAATTCCATTTCGACACTACACTCTCTTCGCAAGAATTATCCGTCAATCGTTGACGTGATTACCATTCTCGCTTCACAGGCAAGGTTCTCATGTTCTATCAGAATCAAGAAGCTCTTATACGAAACAATCTCACGCGACACGTCAAATGACGAATGAGCCGCCGCATGACATCGAGTACTATTTGAGGCTTGCTGGTCAAGCATTCTTAGTGCTCTGGGCTTTTGTTATTACGCTTCGTGTCAGTGAACTAAAAGTTCAAGGCTTGAGCATAAGAATTCGGGGTGCGGTAGTACAAAAGACTGCCGATCTTTCTCGATGAACTCTGGCAATCACGAATCACGACTTTTCTTCCACACATCACCGCATTGCTTAGACACGCGACCTGCTTTCGTTTTAGGACATACAACTGGATATCAGCATTGATTTGAGGTACAGAATCTTCAAATTTCATATACAGATTCCGAAGTCATATATGCATTTCGTGAAGAATATTGATGTGAGCATGTGCCACTCGGATAGTCATCCAATATTGCGTTGGACATGGACTTTTAATCTCATGAACTCAACAATTATTGAACATAACGCACTGTGGCTGAACGGCTATAATGCATTATGCGGTGGAGCAGATCGATCGCAAAATAAATGGCGAATTCGTTGATATTAGGGCTTGGTAGCCACGTGATAGTGAACTTTAAAAATCGCTGTTGTGCAGTATCGGAGCAGCAGAAAAGAAGTATTTGCTTTGATAAGGTGTTTCCAACCATTTGCCAGGTTCCATGGGTAAATCTCCTTACTGGGTTATAAGGTGGTATTTGATCTTAAGCACGAATATAACGACAACAGTAATCCATATGTCACTCGGCGGATCATTCACACTTCGTAACCAAGTCAAACGATCAGTCAGCTCTAAGTAGCTGCCCTTACTTCCAAGATTCTTCTACAATTCGGGTTCGATACCCTGTTGAATTGTGCGTAATCTACGAGTGACTAAATCGTTTTCTAGGTCATTCGGTCCCTCAAAGTGCCTAGTGTAATTGGTCAAGAAATACGCAAAGTCCCAGAAAGTCGCAGTAGACAGCATTTTAGCATTGCTTAAGACAGAGGTTGGGGATGGTATGAGCACTTTGATCTTAATCACTCTACTTTTGTAAGGGATGTGATCTTATTTGCTAGGACTCCGGGTAAACATATAGGCATGCTAGTTTTGACATGTCGGACCGGCTAGCCTCGTACGTAGCAGACTCTAAACTCCGACCAACCATGGCATGAGCTTATGAGGCTCGATTTTTAATCAGCCTTCTAGAAATTACGATCTTTACACCTTTTGGGAGTTTGTTTGGATCAATCTCCTGATTAAGATATATTAAGGTTATGCCTAATTTTCCTTATATCCGGCCTAGCGTTCTTCATCGGTACCGGTACTTCGCGAACGGCCGAAGCGAAGCCCCTAAAATTGTTTACACAACCAGCTTTATAAGAAGCACTGAACAACTATTCCACAATATAAAGTCGCTGATTTAATGATAGTCAGCTTCTCACAGCAAAGTGATCATACATCGTACTAAGAGCTTTCTTTGCTTTAAGTTTTGCATAATGTCGGCCGATGACTCATCTACCCAGGGGGAACTGGAGAGCCAACTAGCCCCCAGCGTTGAAAAAAGCGCCGAGGAAGAAAAGAGACAACAGGAGCCTCAAGCAGTGCCCGCATGGACACCAAGCCCTGCACCAGATGGAGGATATGCTGCGTGGTCGGTTCTTGCAGGGTCGTGGTGTGTTTTATTTTGCAGTTTTGGATGGATTAATAGTACGCTTTTCTTTTGTTGTTTCCCGTGTCCAATACTAATCAATCTTCAGGTGTTGGTACCTTTCAGAATTATTACGAGTCTACGCTCTTGAACCAATATTCCGCTAGCACAATCGCATGGATTCCATCGTTACAAATCTTCTTCATGTTTGCCATGGTAGGTTACAGCAATAAACATCGTTTGTGCACATGCCCAAAATACTAACATTTGCAACTTATTAGGGACCTATAATCGGCCAACTCTACGACCGATACGGACCACGTTACTTGCTCTTGGTTGGAACTTTACTCCATGTCTTTGGTCTCATGATGGCATCCATCTCCAAACAATACTATCAAATACTGCTTTCTCAGGGAGTAGTCAGTGCGATTGGGGTTGCGACAGTCTTTCAACCTTGTAAGCTTGTCGATTTCAACCTACGTATCGAAAAGCTGGGTCACTAACAAAGACGTCTCCTTTGTATAGCACTCAACGTTATACCTAGCTGGTTTGATAAAAAGCGCGGTATCGCTTATGGTATCGCGGCGAGTGGTTCCAGTATTGGTGGAATCATCTTTCCTATTATGGTTCAGAAACTGATTGTTCAAGTCGGTTATGGATGGTCAATGCGCATTAGTGCATTCATGATTCTTGGTCTTCTCATCATCTCTAACTTGACAATCAAGTCTCGACTTCCTCCACAGCCTAAGTCTATGACAAAGGATGAATTGCTGCAACCTTTTCGAGAGCTCAGTACGGTTGCGGTCATTTTAGGATTCGTTTTTCTTACTTTTGGTATTTTTATTCCGATCGACTATGTTGTCGCGGAAGCTCTTGGAACAGGGATGGATCCAAATCTTGCTCAGTATTTGCTTGCCATGCTAAACGCTGGAAGGTACGTTCTCAAGCTTAATAAAGCTTAACATCATTGTCCACAATGAAGAAAAAAGAACTGATTCTAATGTCCTAATAGTTTGTTCGGACGCTTGATTGCAGGCGCACTAGCCGACACCCTGGGCGCATACAACATCTTTACATTTGTATGCTATGTTTCCGGAATTTTGATTCTCGCCCTGTGGATCCCTGCTAGTGGAAATGCAGCTGTGATTGCCTTTGCAGTCATTTTCGGTTTCACGTCTGGGGCATATGCCTCGCTCATTGCCAATCTGATCGTCAAGGTTTCACCAAACTTCAAAGTCATCGGTTATCGTACTGGCCTTGCATTTTTATTCGGGTCGATTGGTGGATTGACTACCAATCCTATTGCCGGGGCTATCCTTCAGCACGATAATGGATCATACACTGGTATGAAGATATTTTCCGGTGTCTGTGTAATGGCCGGAACGACACTGGTGTTTCTTGCTCGGTTATATCAAACGAAGTTTAAGCTGTTGGCTAAATTCTGATCGTCCCTGGGATGATTCGTCAACTACTTTGGTAAGAACATTAATGGTGTTTGGAACAGGCCTATAAAAATTCCACTAGATATGTACAAAATTAGCATGCAAGATAGACTTCTCCAATCAATAGTACTCCATGAAACCTACCTACCTAGAGATTTGCGGTTCATTGCTACATGTATTAATCTACCTATAAGGTATGTGTTCAAATATTCTCCAGCTCATTTATATATTCCGTCGATACCTAGATAGAATGCCCGTATCAACCACGGCATTACATGCACAGACATCCCGTCCACTTTGACTTTAATACTTGAACTCTATTAGGTATGCTGTGCGAGGTGGCATGGAGCAAATATCAATTAGGACTCTCAAAGCTTGTCCCTAGTAGTCGACAAAACAAAGTACTGTTCCATATACTACGGAGTAGTGCCATTCCTAGATATTTATAAGGTTATATTCTATTATTCGCCTATCTCTAACACATACGACCATAGGGTGTGGAAAACAGGGCTTCCCGTCCGCTCAGCCGTACTTAAGCCACACGCCGGCTGGTTAGTAGTTGGGTGGGTGACCACCAGCGAATCCCAGCTGTTGTATGTGTAAGTTCAACTTTTTTTACTTTCCGAGCTATTCTTTCTATTGCCGCTTTAATTCCAGCCTTGCCCGGAACTTCTCGCCTGACTGGAATTGCTGACGTGGCATTCAGCTAAATCTTCCCTTTTTTTATTTTACCTCTCTTTACTAGCCCCCTGATTTTTGTAATTTATCTTTTACGAAGACTTACTAATTAAAATACAGTCTTTTGATACGTGACATTATATTATCTTTACTTCGATACAACAGTAGCTATTTCACAATACTAATTCAATTTCTTAAAAGAAATCGGGCTTTCTTTATAGTAAGTTAAAATAAAGCTCCGTACGTCATACGAAATATGGATCTTCGTAATCCAGGATCTGTACAAACTGTGGCTACAGCCCTAATAAGCCTCGTACCCCAAAGTCACTGGACTTTTGAGACGCACCGTGCTAATATAGATTCTTTACTAAGCGGAACTTTCAAACGCGAGCTTCATCACTATCTTCGTTGGACTCTTCTTGAAGGTTGTTCGGGTCCTGGTATTCCGCAGGTTTTGTTTATATTAGGTAGACAGGAATCATTACGACGACTCGAACGAGCACGACAACTGAATGGGTGGGAACAAGAAAAACATTATCTGCGTGAAACCTAGAGTGGCTTGTTTATACTTTCCATCAATTGATAACAACCACTGATATTCAAAATCGCTATAACATCTATTTTATTGTACAGTCATTCTCGAAATAGGCACAATGTTGACTGACGCTAGCTGTTTTCAGACCAGATGACCCACTTTAGACTGGTAACGCGAGCTAGCACCAGTTGGGCATAGTTTGTATAGTTTGTATCCTGGAATAACTTTGAGAATGTCGCCAACAAGGAGTCAATCACAACATGCCGCAAACGCTGCCACTCCTTCGTGGCAAAGATATTACGTACTCAGCTGCCAAGGAGGAGGAAGTTAATATCCTTCATCAATTAGGCTATCACGCAAAACAAAGCCGATTCTTCTCCCATCTTCGCGACCGACAGGACTGGCTGAGGTCTATTGTTGGCCATCATCTTGGTTTACCGTCTGCTGCATGCCATGTAGCTAGAGAAGAAGACTGGCTCCATGGCAGCTACAATGTTTGCATCCCAGTAACTATCGGATTTTGGAACAACAAACGTGTGCTTATTCGTTTCCCTTTGCCCTACCGCATTGGTGAAGCTTTTAGGCCCGGCAATGGCGACGAGAAGATTCGATGTGAAGCAGGGACATATGCTTGGCTCCAAGAGAACTGTCCAGATTCCAACGTTATATGGATTTGGCCTGTCTACCGGTGAAACTGTAAGAGAGCCCTCCAACACCTACTTCTTCAGACTAACGTAGGCCAGTTTACTAGACATGAGTACTTACCAACCGTCTCTCGTTGTCTCCAGACTCTCCGCCGATGTTTCTTGTCTTGGCTACGTTACCCAATCCCTTCGAGCTATATTTGCCATCCGAATCACATTACCTTTGAAAGTGTTAGTGATGCTGGCTATCTTTTGATCGAGTGTGTCGAAGGTACAATGCTTTCCGATACATGGACCTATCAAAAAGATGATGTGAATTTACGAGAAAATCTCTTCCGGGGCCTCTCTCGGATCTTTTTAAGCATGAGCCGAATCCCTTTGCCTAGGATCGGTTCCTTTGCCATTGATAACAGCGGGTTTCTATGTTTAGAGAATCGACCTTTGTCGATAGAGATTCAGGAGCTGGAGAACCAGAATATTCCAACAGATATACCTCGGGACCATACCTATTCTACTGCTGATTCTTACATCATGGACTTGCTTTCCATCCATGATAACCGCTTCAAATATCAGCCCAATGCGGTGAACGACGTTGGGGATCTTGCCTACCAATTATCTGCTTTAAGCGCAATGCGAACTGTGTCTACATCATTTTTCCATCGTGATTTTCGTTGTGGCCCATTCAGTTTCACTTTGACGGACCTTCATCCAAGCAATATATTCGTGGACGCTCAATGGAAAATAACCTGTCTGGTTGATTTGGAATGGGCATGCTCTAGGCCAATCGAGATGCTTAGACTTCCGCACTGGCTTACGAATAAGGGTGTGGATCAGCTGGTTTCAGCGGAGTACAATTCAATTCGGATGGAATTCATGGAAATCCTTGCAGACGAAGAATCAAAACTTATAGCAAATACAAGATCGATTGACAATAGAGACGTTCTACCCTACTCTCTCACGGATGTGATGAATCGAACCTGGGCAACAGGGACTTTCTGGTATACACTTGCTCTGTCTAGCCCTTCTGGACTTTTCACCATTTTTCACGAACACATCCGGCCCTTATTTTGTCCAGAAATTCATGGCGAGGAATTCAATTTGATTATGCCCTTTTTGTGGGCAAGAAATATAGGAGAAATTGTTCGTTCCAAGATTTCTGATAAGCAAAAATACGATGAGGAACTTCGGCGAGCCTTTTCGGGATAGTTCAGATTCTATCAAGCAGGCGTTATTGAGGTGTTTCATGTGACTGCTCTTGATTTCGATCGCTGTCGCTTTGAAGCTCATTTCTCGCCGCCGCGTCGAGAGAGGCCATTGCTCGGTCAATCTGATTTCTAGCTCTTTTTTTCTGGGCAGCTTGACCTGAAGAGCTAAGCTGTTGGGGAGTTTTCACGTCTGCTTTACTCCAATAACTGCCTCTGTCCCCTCGTTTTGTTCGGATGGGGACTTGTCGGGCATTTTTGTTGAGTCTGCAGAATTAGAGACGAACAATGAAACCACAATTCTAGGAGCCTTACATTAGTACTTCGAAATGGAATCACGTCGATGGTTCGCACATTTGGAAAGCAAAGCCCCCTCATATTAGTCATCATAGCAGCTGATCGTGTCCATCCAGCCAATGAGCAAAAGCATTGTGGTGCATATCAGGCGTCAGTGGTTAGGCGTTCAGAATTTCAGCGGATGATCTCATTCGGACTCGTTTGGACTGGTGCTGACTGAATTGCCAAGCTCAATCAACGCCTGATTAGGATTGGTGCCCAAAAGAATCTTTGTACCTCAGGAAGCTAGACAATGGCAAGACAGTATTGCTGCGACTTGGTCGAATCATCATCTTCGGTCCCTTAGGGAGTCATTAGAAATGCTCGAAATTTTTGACTTCACATACTTTTTACTTTCTAATACACTTAGGATTGGCATGATCCCGGAAATTGCAAATGATATTTCGATACTCATATTCCATTGGGCTATTGCTATTGAGCATCTCCAGTCAGCTTTGACGCCATTTGACATTCTATCTTTACTTGCATGCCCCTCAACATCAAGCGAATTTCAATACCTGTCAGTTTCTAGGAATGTGCGAAGCTGAGGACGACGTGGCACCCAAGCTGAAACTTGAGAAATATTCTATACAATGGCGCCTTTCGTTGGCGAGTACTTTTTGTTCTATCTGACAAAGTCTGTACAATAAAACAGCCAAATGTCATATGAATATAAGCTTGCAGGGTTCTATGAGTTACTTGGTAGTAGACGAATGGTTTCGGTGGTTATGGTGGCTTAGTAGCTCTTCTCTTCTAAGACATAACTCCTGGCTCAGCAATGAACAGAACCTCCCTAGTGCATGTAACCTAATACCCAATCTTAGATAATATCAGATCTAACAGGGCCAATTACATAAAATACATCATTATCTAACTCTTCAATCTCTTTTATCTTGTTAATATGACCCCCCTATTAGAATCTAAGTTTGTAAAAAAGCTTTTATATAAGTAGCAGCAGTGCCGGTAGTATAACTTAGGGTTGCTAGGCCTTAGTCTTATGTGAGTCTGTATAGTTGCTTACGCCCTTGATAATTATATGAGGTATGTTGTCAGACATATCTGCAGCCTTCATCTCAAAGGCAATGATTCCTTCCTTCATTGCGATAGTATCGCCATGTGTGCTATATCTTATTAGTATATTGCTAGATGCAATGGCGCTAAAGTGGATACAAGGCCTGGGATAGGCTTGCTCTAGTCGCCGACGCGAGATAATGATGCTAGACTCTGGCTTATATAACACATCCTGTTCGGTACTGGGATACTGATACTCTTCCTTGAACTGAGGATCACTTTGGAGAAAGTGAAGATGGGTATATATAGCATGATGAAGTGATGCATGGCCGCGACGGCTTTTTAATTTAGCTAGGTGCGCATGTATCTCAGGACTAGATCTACCAAGCGAGTCGAGAAGCGTATTCCTGCGGACAAATTGATCCGGGTACTGTCGCCCAAAGTCGTACTGGATGATGCCATCGCCAATGATCACATCGCCCAGTATAACCTCCTGGGCAGGATTGATGAATGGAAGAGCCCCGCAGACGCCTACTATGAGGGCAAGTTTCAGGTTTGGGAAGCTCACTCGGCAGTGAACAGTAACTGCGGCGGCGCTTGCTTTTCCCATACCAGGCATGTGCACAAGCACGACATTATGCCGGCCAATTGCACCGTATGAATATGCATTAGGATCACGGGGATGTTTATCATATGCGGGGCCATTGTCATCCCAGTAATGGTCAAAAAGGACATGAACTGCGTCTTGCTCGACTATCAGGGCACAGATGATAGCAATTTCAAAGACACTCCGTGAAGCAGGACGCGGAGGCGCGATAGGAAGTTACATCACACTGCCTAATATAGAAGCGTCGGGACCGACCTCAAACTGATCTGAGCCTTCGTGAATTCGGCATTGCCGAACCTCTGCAACAAGCGCCGCTAGCTGGGCTCTCAGGATCGACACTGTATCGTAGTCTCGAATAACGCGAGACTGAGTACCAGGGGGGAAGTGAAGAATTTCGAGATCCCTAATCGGCGGAACCAAACTAGTATAACAAAAGGCATCACATTGGAATCGTATAGGATCATCTACGAGGTTCTCCAGCCAACTATAGAGAGATAATATAAGCAACCATCCTCATATATACAGCTTGTTTTTGCGGGAGACCCCCATGACTTCAAAGAACATTCTGCTGGTGCCTTCTCATCTGAGGAAGGGCGTGACTCCAACCCTAATGACTGGGCTACATGTATGAACATCATGATCGTCGATATTCTGCCCGTTCATTGCTTGTCTTGGTAGTTGGATAGACGAGGGCAGTAGAGAGAATGGGCCAGTGTGCCAGAGAGCAGCGGCAGTATTATTTAGCAAATAGTTCAGACCAGTATTTAAGAGACTGCCTGGCCAGGAATTTTCTTTGCGATCTTGGAGTTGCTGACGTGGCACTCGGCTAATCCTTCCCATAACACCACTTTACTTCTTTTCCACAGTCAGCCCATATTCTTCCCAGCTGGGCCAGCCCCCTTCATTTACCAGCCTCTTGATCTCTTAGGGCCAAATGAGATTTAAGTCCGCTAATCAACCATACAGTAATACTTTCGACACAGGAAACCGTGGCATCTTATATTAGAGTGGTTGTTCACATTTAAACTCTAAAGTGAGTTTCTTTTGAACTCTAGAAGGTGGCTTTGCCAGTTTAGGTTTATTATGAAGTATGAACCTTGATTATATGGGAAACTCTAGAACTCCCTTGGAGTTTTGGATAGCCTATATCCCATTAGAGAGGGTTCCACGTTATATTTGTGGATAGCTGATGCTGATCTTTGGAATATATGAGCCGGGGCTATATCGTGATGCGCCTGTTTCACTTCAACTTATTGGACGTCCTTGTGAGGATAAAAAGATTTGCCACTCCCACCGATGTTTTTGATAGATCACCACGAGCTAAGTTGAAACAGGTTATCGAAGCTCTAGATTTCATACATGTTTTGTTCTCACCTTTCAATTGAATCGATGTACCTTCATCCGAATAGCAATTCATCTCAACCATGGCAAGTATAAGGATAGCCCTATCACTCTCTCAATCCTCCGTTCTTCTCCTTCACCATCGTAAACGGTGCTCCAACACGCCTGAGTACCTTGAATTCCTGTGGCTTGATATACATGGGCTTTGCGATGGTTAAATACTCATGATAATATTCCTTTGGAATTTGGTTCTGTTGTTATTCTTTGTTACTAATCCATCATCTTCATTTTCTCTGTTTCTAGATAAAATGTGTGGCTGGTGCCTCTTCCGATATACATACCTGAAGTAGCCATTCTTTACTCTGAGACCTATGTTCAATCCGATTAGCGAGTAATGTTCGATTGCCGAAGATATTCTGGAGAGTAAGTTCTGAAGACTAATAATAGCATACCAATTTTCGACCCAAGAGATCCGTCCAGGCTCCTCTGGATCTTCATAGCATTCGAAAAAGGTACATTCCGGCTCCGCGATGACTTTTTCATACACAGGACGGAGTGCCTCAAAGAACTTTGGGATGTTCTCTGGGCTGATCCAGATTGTGATTTGGAGAGAGATAGATTCTGATGACATAATCTTTAATGATTCTTTCCTCAAAGAAGAAAAGAGAATTTTGTAGGTGACGATGGGCTCTTTAGATGGAGTTGTGGAGGTGGGGATTTGGAATAACAAAGAAAGACGGGAGAGGGAATTTGGGCCATTTAAAGCAATTTGACGGGGGGTTGCATACCAAGGTCTTGTAAGACATAGTGTAACATAAACTTGACATGCACTTGTAAGTATAAGCCACTAATTTACTAACTTATGGTTCACCCCGGTGATTTTGCCAGTACGGTGGGGCTTGAATCTATCCCATGGTAGTCAATAGCTCCTTCAATAAGATACTAGAGGTAACGACTCTCCACTCTCGAAAAAATCGCTATTTCAAGTCAATTATAATGCTCCTCAAAAGTCTCAACGGTATGTCAATTTACCGAAGTTATTTGCACCCCCGTTCAAGGCCCGAAACAGGTCCGAGTTGGACGTGGCATTGACATTGACCATCTCGACACTAGCAAGCACTACCTCGAAATCCACGACATTGTCGCAATCCAGGCTATGGAAGTCGGAGAGATATGAGAATCCACCTTTATGGAGCCGTACACCCATCACACACAGAGCAATGCACATACTGCCCAGCCTCCCACGGCTGTTCGTTCGTACGGTGCCAAACCCTCCTACACTGCCTGCCAGCTTAGTCCACTCCCGATAGACAAAATCTCGTTGGCTGCATCATAATCCAGCGTTTTCAACAAGAACAGGTCAATCATCACCCCACGATTGATATTGGCGCCCAGCGGCAAGGGCAAATTTCCACGTGAGCGAATCGCAAAGGGGATCTGTTGCGCTGTAAGAAGAAGTAGAATGTTCTGCACTTGGGGCGTATTCGCCGGTTGCAAGATGCAGGAGGGATCTGCAAGAGCTGTATATTGAGTCTTGTTGGTGAGGAAGGTGAGGTTGCCGTACAGTAATTAAACTGCTGGCAGACAATGGGTTCGTGTAGATCCAGTGATACGGCTTGCGCGGTTGTTGAAGTGAATATTAAGCAAAAGCACTGGAGTAACCAGGCTGATCTGGTCTGAATGTAACCTCTTGAATTTACTATGAATCCTAGATCTTCTAGTGATGAGTCTATCGAAATAAAATCTTATTAATGATAACAAGATAGATTATGCTTACATGTAGATTTGAGGCGCAATGTTTACGATGGTTATAATTATTTGCATGTATATTCCTAACTGATTCTCAGAAGCTCATCTCTCTAAATACACTTTGGCTATTATTTGCAACGCCTTTCTACTGGAATTCGACCGGGTCACCTGAAATCAGCAAAGATGGATTTGAGAAAACTTTCCAGGTTAATTATCTAGCCCATGCGGCTCTTACTTATACTGCGTCTACTGGGCTCCTGTTCCTCTAATACCCGAATCGTGGTTTTTGCTAGTGACGCGCATTCTCCTGGTAAAAATTCGCCAGAAAAGTATCCCCCTGCTTTGACAGAGGTGAAGATAGAGAACGAGAGAAGATTAGCTATCTTCCTCTCGGCAAATCGATGCTGGAGAGAAACTCTGCCTCATCTTCTCGCACGCCAACTCTTAGTCCGACGTCCGTTTAGGATAGTACGGCTGATAATCCTAGGAGAGGGCCATTCCAGCGACCTACCATTATCCCTATCGACATGGACAAAATACGTCCAAAGGGGATCCACCATGGTAAGGAGAAATAGGAGCCTCTAGCGTCGAACATCTAACCATGCAATTACTAACGCCTCACTCAACTTTCAAGTGTTTTGGCCCGCAAAGTAACATCATCGCGCCTTACCTTTTATGCGATGATAGCCCGTAATTTCGTGCTGTGCCTGTTGGCTCTTAGCATCGCCTGCCAGCTTCAGTTTGCCCAAAGGAAAGGGAACTGTTTGTCCAGATTCTTTTAGCTGGGATCGGAGCAATGAAGGTGTTCCAGGCCTAACTTCTACCACCAGCCTGGGGAACCGCAGGAAAACCATTTTGAGACTGTATGCAAGCCTCGGTTTTTTTTTTTTTCCCCCTTCTTCTTCCCCATACGTTTATCTAGACAGGGATTTACTATGTACAGTGCAATTGGCTGTCTTAACTCCCGTTTAGCTGGACGGTCACAGCGGGGCTCCAAATGCACACTAATCATCATCTCTGACTCCTGGCTTCTGATCAATCCTCGGCGTCCGAACAGCCGAACGGCCGGATCACCGAGATATCTATCGTTCTCCTTCTGAAACACCAGAACAATCATCTTCATCCCAGCCGAACAGATTTCTACCCGGAAATGTCGCAATCCACTGTTCTTAGTAGCCACACAGTTTCATCCCAAGCACCGACGCCGCTTGTCAGACGCTACAATGTAGAGCGATCATGCATCCGGTGCCACGAGCGCAAAGTCCGGTGTAACAAAATGGTGTCATGCTCCGCTTGCAACAAGGCCAACGCGCAGTGTTGTTATCCCGGTCCAGAGAAGACCAAGCGACGCTCTCAAAGAGGGAAACAGTCGCAACTTTATGCTCGCTTGGACAAATTAGAGAGTGTATTGCGTGGCATTCCGGAGCCGCCTCATGTTGAGAAGGATACCAGCCAGCTTGATGATACGAGATCTGGTAACGAAGTTCGGTCACAATCGCCAGAGGTTTTGATCGCTCAACCCAAAAACCACAAAAAACAAAGTGAACCGCCCGAAAATCAAGACCCAGTGTTAGCTCAAGGATTTCTTGTAAAAGACGGCGTAACTACTCGGTATATCAACGAGGCACTTTTATCGCAAGTATTGGAAAAGGTAATCGCTCTCTATTTCAGCCAGGTTATTACAGAACTGACAATTGACTTAGGAAAGTGAACTTCAATCGGCAATTGGCACTCCAACCAGTGCAAGCACATTAGAAAAGCGACAAGCGGCATTTGGGTTTCGAGGGCTCATTTCAAATCCTTGCATATCCACAACAGATCTTTCCACTCTTTTCCCAACAAGGTCGCAGGCTACGCGGTTGTGGCACGTGTGGTTGATTAATGTTAATCCCCTTGTGAGGCTGCTTCACGTCCCAACCACGCAACCCCTCTTCTTTGCTGCAGTTAATAATTCTACACAAACACTCCCGGATTTTAGCGCTCTTCTCTTTTCAATATACTTCGCAGCCGTGACAAGTATAGATGATTTGGAGACCAACCTGATACTAGGCCAGGATCGGCAGTCGGCGCTGAACGCTTATCAATATGGTCTTGAATTGAGCCTTCACATGGCAGGCTTTTCGGATTATCCCACAATAGCTTCCATACAGGCTATGTCGATGTATCTAGTATGTATAGTCTTTCGTTGTTGATTTGTATCTAGTGGCTAAACCTGACAACGCTAGATGTGCCGCCGGAACCATAACAGCGGTCGATCCGGATGGGTATTAAATGGCCTCTTAGTTCGTGCCTCGCAGTGTCTTGGCCTTCACCGGGACGGCGAGCATTTCAAACTCTCTCCACTGGAATGCGAGATCCGCCGTCGACTATGGTGGTATATCACGAATATTGATGGTCGAGTTGCAGAAGATCACGGTATCATCACCGGTGGTTATGGAAGTTGTTGTGACACCAAGTTTCCCCTCAACATAAATGATACAGACTTGACTGCCGATATGAAACATCCCCCAAGATCCAGAGAAGGACCGACGGAGATGACCTTGCCGCTGGTTTCGATCGAGTCAAGTCAAGCCATGCAAAAACTTCATGACATCATCAGCCGGGGCCCGAATTGCGCCGAAAAAGTGACTCGCTTGAAGCAAATTTTGGAAGACTTCAAAGCAAGAATACAGGAGAAGTATCTCCAATATTGTGACATCAATATACCAATACAGAGATACGCTTTCTTCTTAGGACAAGTGCAAATCGGCAAAATGGAAGTCATGGTCCGGCAGCAATATCTCAAAGGCCAAGCAGCAGAAAACCTGTCTGAACTTGTATGTGATGAATCTCTTAATCATGCTATTAGAGTGTTGGAAATTTGTATCTTGATGAAAACAGATGAACTTTATGCCAATTATCAATGGCTTGGCAGTACATTCACCCAATATTGCGGCCTGACTCATGTTCTCTGGTCACTGTGTGTTTATCCTCAGTCCGAAAGTGCTGAAAAGGCATGGAGTGCAGTGGAGCGGTCGTTTGAACTTGAAGAAAGGCCAGGCATGCCAGCACTCAGTCAAAAATGGAATGTTCTTCGAAAGCTCAGGGATAAGGCCATTTCTATCCGCCATGCCTTGATGTCGAGCCAGGCTCCCGTGAACGAACTTCACAACCTGGGACCCGCGCAAATGCAAACTGTAAATATCAATGAGGACATCTACAATATGGCGATAGCGGAAGGGCTGATGTGGGATCTTGACTTTGACATGATGTCTGGACTTCAAGCATTTTCTGTGGAGTATGATTTCCAAGATAGAGAAATTCAATCATAAGAAATGATCAAGATAAAGGGGCTCAGAAATGTATCGAAATTATGTCAGAAAGATACAAACATCATTTGGAATATCATGAGGGATAACCCCACGTGAATGAAGCAGTCAATTTCGAACTTGGACGAGTGAGAAATGACTAAAAGTAGCCTGAAAAATGCAGTAGGAAACAGAACGCTAGATTGGAATCCTCCTAACAAGACACAATCCACCCGAGGTATATAAGAAATCAATTTAATCTTCGTCACTCGTCATCCCTAATGAAAAACCATCGGCATCGATCATTTTAACTTGTAGTTTGTCGTTGTGTAGCATTAATATAAGCCTATCAACATAAGTGTCCTTCAGTGAGGTCAGAAATTCCATGGGACAGCACTTACCATCATCATCACTACTCGGCGGTGATGGATATGAGCATTCATCACAGTAGTAATCTAACATTTGGGTGATGACTATCTGTCGAGGATCTTGTGTGTCTATTTCACAGGTTGCACGAGGATGACATCTGGTTATACGCTCGATGCGTCTGATATGTCCACAGGCGTAGAGGACTTCACTCCAGCGACACATCTAAGGCAAGTTAGTTGATGAATTGTAATGTCATTAGATGGCTTTGACTCGCCGACCTTGAGTGAAAGTCACCGGGAAAGATAGAGCTGGCGGCTATCGCAATAAGCTTCGAATTTACAGTTTGTGATGTAGGACGTGGAATACAGTGTCGATGGAAAAAAAAATATCAATGCCAATATCTTATATCTTGCTGCTGAGTCCGTCATCATCAATCCGTGCTATTGCTTGTACAGTATTATCCTTCTGCGCCGTATTGCCGTGGACGGCGCGCGTCGAGTGTAGCCGCTTTGACGAGAGCCTGACAGTGCCACGTAGTGGTCAAAGTAGATGGTAACTAGTCATGAAATCATTTTTCTCGAGTTACTCATAGGTATCACGAAACTCAGTGCAAGGGATGGTAACGTGCACTAATCTTGAGATGTATAGGTTTCCGAAGGCTAAGCAAACCAACCTGAGGAAGGGCCTCGTGGTACACCTTGCTGCCTGGTACGATGGCACAGTGTTTATAGTTAACATTTCGAACTCTTTGTTCTTGAGATGGAACCAAAGTTCGAGAACCAAAAATCCAAGTATGTGGATAATACTTATTTTATCTACGTAGCCGATAGTGCCCAGCGCCGGGTGTGGATTGTATAAGCAGAGTGAGTGAGTCTGAAACCATATACGCCTTGCAGTCCAGCCTCAATGCGCCGTTGAGATGCAACACAAACCAATTATTTGCACTTTCTTTGTTTAAAGTTGTGGCGTTGACCGGTCTCGTGAGGTCATCTGGAATCAGTATTCGAAAGGTTTTCTTTGTGTCGGCTGTGCTTCCAAGACTGGATTAGGGATTTCCCGGAATGGAAAACTTTCCCGATTCAGGAAATAAGTGCTTACTGAAGCCAGCCTTGGTGTACTTGTGACTTGTGACACGAAAAGAATAAGTTCTAACTACATCCGAGGGTAAGGCTAATACACTAAAGAAACAATGTCATTCATGTTGTGAAAAGTGAAATCAAATCTAGTGCTATAACGACAGAATGTACACCATAAACCCTCTATATGATCTCAGAAAGCATAACGTTCAGCGAAGCCATTCAGGGACCCACAGGAGGTTGACTGGCAGACAAGTTGCACTGCCGGAATAAGCGTACCTCGTCCGGAGCAAAAGCGCCAACGACAGAGTGCAGTACCCCGCGGTTATTGAACAATACCATATCACCCTCCTCCCAGTCGTGCGCATAAACATACTGCGGACTGATGCCCGGTCTCTGCAAACGGTACACAATCTCGCGAACTTTATCAAGATCGTCAATGACAATGCCGTCTTTTAGATGGATCTTCTTGATAGCGGATGGGTGGATTTGGAGAGCCAATTTTCCCGTGACTGGATTTTTCCACAACATCGGGAAGATTTTGATCTTGCTAGGGTCGATGGGAGGCAAGTCGGTTTCGGCAAGTTCTCGTCCTTCGGAATAGAGACCCAATCCAGTGGGTAGAGAACGGGCACCGCTCATCCAAATATATGGATGAGGCGCATACTCAATCTTGCTTGTGCGAACGAACTCCTTGTCCTCTTCGGATAGGTTATCGTACATTTGGTAGCCGCTGACGAATGCCGTCGTACCCAAAGAGACATCGAGCACGTCGCCAGAGCCGTCGTCATATCGAAGAGTCTGTCGACGCTTCGACGGCAATGACACAGCCAGCAAAGTTGTCACGAATGGCGGATCAAGGTCGTAGAGAGCTGCATCAATATGCCAGCGATAGAATCGCGTATATTCGAAATCGGCTTCATCGGAAATGACCTCACGATGGAATGTGCGATGGTGCGGATGGCGCAGAGTGATATCCTTCAAGCCTTCGTACTCCTTGACAAACCCGTTTCCAATCACTTGCACTTGCGGTTGATGGGGAACTGTCTTGAGATCAGGATGCAGAATGCTACGTTTGGCATCGAGGGTTTTGCCATGGCCGTAAGCGGTTGAGGAAGGATCGAAGCGACGGGTGAGTTCATATTGCGCTTTGGCGGAGACATCGGGCCTTGATTTTATGACGACGACGCTGGATCGGTATAACGTGTCGTGGATAAGCTGAAAATCCTCATCTATAAGAACAACGGTGGTTAGTTTCGTTCACTCTTCACCTCAAATAACTTGGCGATTAGAAAAGCCTTGTCACTTACCCTAGGAGGTTACCGATCCCCGGAGTGCTCCCATTTAATCATTCACACAACACTGACAGTGTAAACTTTTCACCTTGAACAAGCTATTTATCTTACTTACCCGAGAGGTTCTCGAGATCAACTCCTGTAATGATAGATCCGAAATCAATGGCGGATCCTTTGGGAGCGGCCAAAGGTTGGACAGTTGCGGTGACAGCCATTGTGGTTTATTCTTGATTGTATTTATCTTTTGAGCTTCCTGATTCAACCTTCCAGAGTTTATCATCTGACCCGAGAGACAAAAAAAGCTGGAGACGGAACGACCCAGGACTTTATAGACATTAAAAGTTGAGCTTCTCTCGGCGGAAGACGCCGGCCCATCGGAGGTCTGCGATGTTGAACTGATATCGGAGTGCATCGTGATTGGCTACGTTGAAATAGAAGAATCCGATGTTTTGATTGGACAGTACACGCAGTATGAAAAAACAGGACAATTAGAGCGATATGGTGGGTAAAGAATCAATCAAACTTGAGGCGCTTGAAGCGGTACTTAAATTAAGGTGTAGGTACAGGACAAAGGGTAACTCAGCCATGCAGCGTGTTGTTTGCTAACATGAAGTCATCTCCCTAAATTCTCAATCCTTGTGCACTATGACGAAGCTTGTATAACCAATCAATCTTTCTTCGATGACTAGTGTCCTTGCACTAATGAAAGTATCTTGGGGTTCATTTTATGGATGTATGGCATGTACCTTGGTGGCCTGGCGGAAGCCCTAACTCACATGCCAACCTTCCTTAAAAAGCAAATCATCCAACAAAGAGTACCTTGCAATTCTCTAAACATTATCTGTGGGCTCCGAATTGTTTCCAGGTAGCCAATAAGGTAATCGAAATTTGTCAGGAGTGCTCATTGACTATAATAGCCATAGTATCGATCTTGTCACTTGAAGGCGTGCTCGTCTGTGTATAGATTTTCTGGTACCTTGGGGGTTCGCTTAGGACTTTGTCACGGAGACGAAGATTGTGGGAATGTAGATTTATCTTCTTCATTTGTAATCTTTCAAACTGAACTGAACGTAATCAATTGCAGTACGAACTGTATAGATATCTTCAGAGGCTACATGAAAAATGGAGGAGAACAGTGAGATTAAAGCGCTTCCCGTCACGCTTCTTTCGGGATTTCTGGCAAGTGCTCATTAATCCTTTTCTTCGAGTTAAATACTAACATGATATGAACAGGGAAGCGGCAAGACCACACTGCTTGAGCATATACTAAAATCAACCGACCATGGCCTCAAGATTGCCGTCATTGTCAACGATATGGCTTCGTGAGTAATGCTCTTCTACCTGATGTCTCAGGGATTTCATCTAAAAATAGCAGGCTAAACATCGACGCTGCACTGATTTCGAATCACAAGGTCTCACAGACGCAAGAGAAGCTGATTCAACTACAAAATGGTTGCATATGCTGCACTCTCCGGGGTGATCTGCTCGCTGAATTAGCCCGTTTGGCTCGCTCGCCGGGTATGGTGGACTATGTTGTTATTGAGAGCACCGGGATCAGTGAGCCGATGCAAGTTGCCGAGACCTTTACGTCGGAGTTTACGGCTGCCATGATGGAGCTTGATCCAGAGCAGATGGATAGTACTGGGCAGGAAGAAAGGAGAATACTGGAAGAGGTGTATGTTCGATCTACATCACTCGATTCGCGTGTACTGACGGCAGTCGCAATGAAGAGCGGAACTAGGAGGTCTGCAAAAACTCGCGAAACTCGATACAACCGTCACCGTCATCGATGCTTTCAATCTCTTCTCCAACTTTCATACCGCTGAGTTTCTGTCAGACCGGTACGGATCCGAAGAGATTGCCCCAGAAGACGAACGAACAATTTCAGACTTGATGGTTGACCAAATTGAGTTTGCCGATGTACTTATTGTGAACAAGATTGACAGCGTTGATGAATCAGTGCGTCAAAGGATTCGAGAGCTGGTCAAATTACTCAATCCGGACGCCAAAGTCATCGAGACGAGTTACTCGAGAGTGAATGTCGCGGATATTGTGCAGACCGGTAAATTTGATTTTATCAAGGCGGCATCTGGTGCTGGATGGCTGAGGAGTCTTCATGAGATGACGATGATGAATACTGCGGATGGGAAGAAAAGACTTGCCCCTAAGCCGGAGACACTTGAGTAAGATTTTCATAGCTAGCTGTCAAGATCAAACTAACGAGGTGGCTTAGATACGGCATAAACAATTTTGTTTACTTAGCAAGACGGCCATTTCACTCGCGTCGTCTTTTTGCTCTCCTCCAGGACAAGTTTATTATACTCCAAGGTCGCGAGAACGAGGAGGCCGACGACGCTGACGAGAATGGCGACGAAGATCAGGAAATGGACGAAGCAGAAGATGAACAGGACAAAGCATCTGAAGTCGCCGAATTTGACCAACTCGACCCATCAGTGATTCTAGGAAATAAAAAGTCTCACCCAGCTTTTGGCCCTGTACTTCGTTCCAAGGGTTTCTTCTGGCTTGCAACTCGGAGTTTACAGTTTGGTGAATGGAGCCAAGCCGGTGGCATCCTTACCGTCAGCTGTGGCGGTGTTTGGTTCTTGGAGCTTCCCCGTGAGATGTGGCCTGCCGATAAGGACATCGTTGAGTCGATCGAGCGAGACTTTGATGGTCAGTGGGGAGATCGAAGGCAGGAGATTGTGTTCATCGGAGAAGGAATAGATCCACCCCAGATTTCGTCAGCATTGGATGAGTGCTTATTAAATGACAAAGAAATGTGGCAGTGGGAAAGGGTCATGAAGAATCCGAAAATGTCACCGTCGCAGAAGGAGGAGGCTTTGAGTGAGTTGTGGGAGGATGGTTGGGAGGAATGGCCTGATGTGGATGTTGTTGATGTCGATGAGGATGAAACTGAGGATAAGATGCAAGTTGATGTTCACATTGATGCTGGCACCCGACAGAAACGTCAAGCAAGCCATTATTTAGGCAGTGGGCACAAGCACAACGGTCATCATAATGCACATTCTCCTCCTATCCGAGCTTGATGTCAAATCACCGAGTCTCCTAGGTAAGAATATAGAGGGAACGAGAATTAATGTTAGAGATGGGTATTTTTTCTTCACTGTAACCAATCACGTCTTCAAAATTTCTTCATATATCTACAGATTGTGGAGGTATCAGTATAACGTCTAGTTGATGAACCCCTTGGGTCCGGCCCAGGTTCCTTTCACCATAGCTTTATAATATACCCAAGGGAAGAAATCCTTCTTTAAATAGTAAAACGCACGGCGAGGCTCAGCTTGGTCAATGCCAAAGAGGCTTCCAAATGTCTCTTTTGGCTCTCCGCCATATTTGAATTCAGCAAGAAGAACCTTTCCGTATTCGGTCAACAAAGGACACGAGGTGTAACCGTCATAGGTACCCTCGGGCTCTTTGCCCTCCATGACTGACAACAAACCACGAACAAGGATTGGGGCTTGGGATGTGATGGCAGCAGCAGTTTTGGATGTGGGAAGGCTCGAAGCGTCACCGGCAGACCACACATTGCCATATTTGTTGTGGCGCAAAGATGCTTGATCAACGTCGACGAAACCAGCTTGGTCGGCGAGAGGACTGTCCTTGACGAACGCGTGGGGACCCATTTTGGGAACGACATGTAAGAAATCGAAGTGCTTCTTGATTTGATCTTTGCTATCCAGGCGGTTGAAGACGGCGGTGTTACCCTCGATGGCGACAAGATCGTGTTGAAACAAACCCTCAACACCTCGCTCCTTCCGGAGTTCTTCGAGTTTGGCACTGTACTTGGGAACACCGAACATTCCAGGAAGACTGGTAGCGAAGCTGATTTTGATCGGCGAAGTGGGAGTACTTTCGGGACTGTAGAGTCCAGCTCTTTTCCAATGATCCAAAGCAAGCCACATGACCTTTTGCGGAGCACCCGCACATTTGATAACACCGAGGGGCTGAGTAAATAGAGCATCACCACCCTGTAGCTTCTTCACATTCGGGAAAACTTTGTCGCATGTGTCATAACCATAAATCGACGATACCAGAGCGTCCTTGTTTGTGAGAGCTTCTGGTAAGCCCTTAATACTGTCAAAATTGACGCTAATGCCGGGCACGACCACTAGATGGTCGTAGTTGAGCTTGCCGCCACTGCTCAGGGTAACCGAGTTATCCCCAGGTGCAAAAGAAGCTACGCCTTCGTTATAGAACTTAAGCTTAGAATCCAGTAGACTGTCCAGCGGTCTTCTGAGCTCTTCTTTGGTTTTCAAGCCTCCCCCAACGAGAGTCCATCCTGGTTGGTAATGGTGCCATGTGGCGGGGTCGATAATAGCGATATCATCTTGAGCAAATTGGCCGTTTCGAAGAAGCTGATGACTGACGGTCAAACCGGCAGAGCCACCGCCAACGACAACAACTTTGTGGTTGCGAGCAGTAGCGACGGGTGAAGCTGTAGCGAGGTTTCGAATCGAAGGGAAGGCCTTTGTGGCGGCGGTCGCCGTGCGGTTGCTGAACATTTTAGTAGAAGACTACCGAGCGTAAAGAGTGACACAATGTAGAAGAACGAAGCCTTGAAAGATGAGGAGGGACAGAAGGCAAGATATACGTGCTCAACAGGACCTGAGCTCCTTCCTGGCCGTGTTTGCTGTGGGGCAGCTCCTTCCCTTTTTGGTTTTTTTCCCTATCGTTCCTGCTCTGAATGATCACACAATATTCCGTGCTGCTGGTTGGCTGGCAGGCAATTAAGGTAGGACATGTGAGTGCCAAGACGACTATCTATTGGCTGTGACACTGCCGACTCCCCCGAATCGGCCGAGTAGCGCTAGCCGTATTGGGGTATGTGGGCTGATCGCGCCGCTCGATTCGGCCGACTCGCTCATAGGCTCAACCAATGGCAATACAATACAGCTGGAAAGTGGGTTGCCGACCATTTCGGCAAGCGGGTCTGCGCTCGCCGACTGAGATCTCGTGTTCACGTAGTATGCCATTTCCAACTGGGCTGGAGTCAAGTGCAACCCGGGGAATATGGCTTGCCTTTATAAAGTATGGCCGGCTGGGCCTTGCTGTTGCGCCAGCAAGTGCGTGTATATCATGGTCTTCTCAACATGTCCATACGGCGGTTTACTGTGACGCCACTGCGCCATTGTCTCGACGGAGTTGCCAATTCTCGGCTCGCGACCCTTACCCTTGCACGAGATTACTGCGTGGCTAGTTCAATATACCAACAGTCGCGAACACGGAATTTGGATCTTCACAGGACAAAGATCTCACGACAACACCTTCTAAACGCTCCCATTCTTCGAACTATCGCACCTCATCGCACCGTCCAGATGCAACCATACAGCACCCAGCCGTCTCGAGATGGCGGCGAGCCGATCATCCATGACGTCTTTGAGAGCAACACAGGGACTTGGCAGTATATTGTTGCCGACCCTTCGACGTTGGATGCCATTATTATCGACCCGGTCTTAGACTACGAGCCATCCACACAAACCATCAGCACGCATTCTGCAGACGCCTTAATATTGCTTGCCAAGGAGAACAACTACATGGTCGATATGATCCTCGAGACGCACGCCCATGCAGACCATGTCACCGCAGCGTCCTACTTGCAAAGTCGTCTAGCCGAAGACCAGGGCTTCAAGCCACGCATTGGAATTGGGAAGCGGATCGGACAAGTGCAAGAAACGTTTGCGCGGAGGTACGGAGTTCCGCCAGAGGAATACCAGAACGTCTATGACATCCTTTTCAATGATGATGAAGATTTCAAGATTGGTGACCTGTCAGCCAAGGCTATCCATCTTCCAGGCCACACTCCTGACCACTTGGGTTATAAGATTGGAGGTAAATTATGGCCCTCCAAGATTGCGATTGATGATCATGCCGGCTAATATTTCAGACAGATAATGTGTTCTGCGGAGACTCGCTGTTCCATGTGGATATCGGCACCGCCCGATGCGACTTCCCTGGCGGCAGTGCCAATAGTCTCTACAATTCTGGGCGAAAACTTCTGGACTTGCCAGACAACGTGAAAATATGGACGGGTCACGACTACCCGCCCTCTGGTCGCGAGCAGCCGATGCCTTGGGTGAGCGTGCGGGACCACAAGCAGTATAATGCACATATCAAGGATGGCATAACGGAACAGGACTTTGTGGCCTTGCGTACAAAACGGGATGCCAAGCTAGCGGCACCTCGACTACTCCACCAGTCTTTGCAGATGAATATCCGGGCCGGTCGGCTTCCAAGGACGACGGACGTAGCATTCTGCATGCTTCATTTGCCACTGAAGTTGAATGGCGTCAAGTGGTAGTCTGACTGGTATTTTGCGTGTATACCTTTTCGTCCCGAGTCGTGACCGTCGTATTTGGAATCGCAAATTAAGCGTACTTGTGCGGTGTAAATACATAACCATCAACAAGGTCTTCTCCTGAATCCCGCTCTACATCGTATCACCGCAAAGTAGCGTAGCTAGATGGTAGAGACATAACTAAAGGTCATACAAACAGTTCATCTTGAGATCAATAAATTAGTAGGACTGCGTAATCAAATGCGGGCCTGAAGCCACAACGGGCTAGCGCGCGCTCTTAGCTTAGGTGCAACTCTGCCCGCCTTCCGACGTCCTCTTTCAATCAAGACCCAGCCTGCTCCACACTTAGTTTTCTCTGCATGCTTAATTCCACTCACTCACAGTAGTCGAACTCTGGGGTAGTTACTGGATAATGTCACTCCCGCTTGTCACGCTCTAGCCTTGCCGGCAGGTTTTCTCAAGCGATACTTCCTAGTCACCGGCTGGCTCGTTGCCGTTGAAATGGACAGCCTTGTCTTTCAACGCTTGCATATTGACTCGATTGCCCCGAATCGTTCGCGACGTGCATGGTTGTCCACATGGAACACCCACAGACCGATACATACCAGTCGCCGCCGCAGCGGCCGCGGGTTAGCAAGCAGGCTGCATGCATCCTGTGCCACAGTAAGAAGCTGAAATGTAAGCGTGCTCCGGACCAGGTTTGTTGCGAACGGTGTACGCAGTTCCGGACAGAGTGTGTCATCCCGAATCACCCACTGGGACGGCAAAAGGGGGTCAAAAAGTAAGTTATCGATATGCACTGATCCTTCCAAATGCAAAGACAAAACTCAGATGATATAGCAAGCGAAAGGGAGTGGACAAGGCTCTACATCAGATCGAGCAGGCGATCAAGAAGTCTAAAAACTCAGCCGGGGACGAAAAAGAAGTTGGCGATCCTGTGAAAGTCATTGCGCATTTACAAGATTTACTGGATAAGGCGCAAAGACAACTCGCTAGTCGGAATCCAGTTGCTCAGTCCGATTTTTCTGGGAGCAATGCCACATCCGCATTGTCTCAGTCGCAACAACCTAGTGCAGCAAGACTAAGCAGCGATGATGTCGCACTGGATGATGCCGAGAACCCTCTACAGCTACTTGCTCGCGCTTCAGATTTGCAATTGGTACCACCTGCGATTTCCCGGGCATCGAACTCACCCAATTCCTTGTCCTCACCCGGAACCGTATACATGAACCACCCAGTTCGTGGTGTTGACTCCTTCTTTGTTCCGATCAAGGCGAGTCTAGATATTGGACCAGAGTTGGACCCTGTAGATCTCGGCTTAATAACTTTTGAAGATGCCAAAGATCTCTTTGCTTTGTATGAACCCTGCCGTGTTCTGTAGCCTTGACTGACCCAGAAATCTAGTTTTTACGATCGTCTGTCACATACCCGTTGGGGCTTCGACCCTGCTATTCACACAGTATCATTTGTCCGAGTCCATTCATCATTCTTATTTACATCCATCTTAGCTGCATCGGCGTCCTTCCTGCCGTCTACAGAAGCTCTTTCGAGACGACTCTCGTCCCACGTCAAAGTCCTAGCACAGAACGTTATTGCATGTCGTCATCGGTCCGTTGAGATTGTGCTCGCGTTCATGGCAAATATCCCCTGGATGGCACCAGGCAGGGTACTTGGAGACGATGACACTTGTTTGTATATTTCTATGGCACTGAGTATTGCACTAGATCTATCGTTGAACAAAGTAGCAACTTTGCCGCAAACCACAGCTGGAGGCCAGTTTGCAAAAGCTGATTGCATCGATGCTCGGAGAGCACTAGCGATGGACGGATTTGAAGATGTGGTGGCTAGTTCGGAGTATGGTCGCAGATTGCTTCGCCGAAGAGAAAGAACGTGGATTGCTTTATTTGTGGTCGAAAGGGGGTAAGTCGCCATCCCGCTTTGCCATCCAAGCAGAGATTCTTACGATTATAGGGTATGTTTAGCTCGCGGGCGGAGCTACTCAGTGCCGATTACGGCACTTTTGGAAAATTGCGATAAGTGGCACTTGGAGGACAGAGACATCGCAGACCCTCGTGACGGACAAATGAACTCTATGGCCATACTACGAAGAGACCTCGTACGTTCTTTGTCTTCTCAGGAAGTTGTATATCCTGACTGTTATTAGGATGAGCTTTTACGCAAAGTTCGACGTGCATGCGATGACTATCGCAAAACGGATAACGGAATTGACATTGCTCGCTCGTAAGTTTATCACCATTATAAATTCAACTCGGTGATGGATCTGACAAAGAAGAATCAAATCTATGATTGAGAGCTTTTACGATTCGTGGTTCGCCATGTGGGCTTTATCTATTAGCGAAGGCGATTGTAAGTGGTGCTATAAGAAGCGAAGGAGGCCTCTCGGCTGATATTCATAGCACAATCTCTACCGCCATATGTCGAGATCTTGGTTACACATACTCGGCTTTCAACATATAGTAGTGTCATGAACCATCCAACAGCTCCAACTGAAGTCCGGTCTTTCTTCCGGTCGGAGGCCTTATCATCGGCACTCAATGTGATGCGCACAGCTACTCAGGGAGAGTCGCGACTTAAATCCATGCCCAACAATACCGTGATCATGATCGCCTTCGCTGCTTGTTCAGCTTTGAGTCTCGGCTTCATAACAATCAAACAAAATGAGAACCGGCTCGCGCCGAGTGTTTTGAATCTTATTACAGAAACAGCAGATGTTCTAGAAAGGATAGGAGCTACTCCACGTCACCGTAACGGCGCCTCAGTCCTATACGGACGGTTTCTGCACGAGCTTGTCGCCCGTGCCCGTGGTCAACCCGATGGTTATCACAGTCCCCAGCAACAGCAACAGCCTCCTCCATTGCAACCATATGACACGGCTAGAAATTACTGCCCCAATGATTCCCGCGCATATACACAGGGATTCTTACCGCATCATCCTCCGCCAAACATTTCACCTTCCACTCAGCACATGGGATATCCCCTAGGTCAACCGTTACAATTCTCCTCCATGTCGGGAGATCAAATCGTCGACGCTGTGAATAGCGTCTCATTACCAATGGGAGACGCGGGGGCCATGCTACCGGATTACCAAAATTTTCCTCTGAACGAAATGATGCTCTGGGAATGGTTCGACAATTCCAATGCAGCCGATTTAAATTTCATGTGAGATCATGTAGCCGGCCGAGACTCTTTTTTTTTTTTTTTTTGCACTAGTGTGCATGTAAATACCAGACACATTTTCAATTACCAATCTCTATTTTACATGTGACCAATTGGTCGCGCGACAGGTCCTTTATCCGTAAATCTTACAGAGCTGTCCACAGTATCAATCACCCGAGCTCGCTTTGGACAGGCTGTGCGGATGGAGCAAACCTCGGGAGCCAAAAGTAGCTCCGGCCAATGTCGTCACCCCGGATGATTTGCCGAGGAGTCGATGTGTTCTTCGATTTTGATTCTTTTTTCTCTTTTCAACATATTTTGTATATAACCACAAGAATCCTCGTGCACATATTTTTACTTTCGCGACTCTGATAGTATTGCGCTTACAGCATGGCAGCTCGTCTGCCCCGAACAATGGGCTGCGCGGCCCTCTTATCGCGTCGACATCTGTATACTTCGATACTCACAACAACATCCAAAACAAGATCGTATCCACGTCAGGAACTAGCGACGTCGTGCTCAATAACTCGTCGCGCATATACTACAACATTACCTCGCTACTCTGAGCCTCTCGCACCCCGAATTGTCCGCGGCGAATCCAAACTCTTCTCCTCCGCCGATGACGCGGTCGCCGACCTCAGATCCGGCTCGACTATTCTCTCAGCCGGCTTCGGATTGTGTGGTGTAGCTGAAACACTCATTCAAGCCATTTCTCGCCGCGGTCCTCAGGGGTTACACTCCCTCACAGCCGTTTCTAATAATGCTGGTGTCGCCAAAGTTGGTGGTTTGGCTCTGTTAGCCGATGCGGGACAGATATCGCGACTCATTATTTCGTTTTTGGGAAATAATAAGACGCTTGAGAAGAATTACTTGACGGGGAACATTGCCATTGAGCTGTGTCCTCAGGGCACAATTGCGGAACGGATTAGGGCCGGTGGTGCGGGGATTCCTGCTTTTTACACGCCCACGGGAGTGTCGACGTTGTTGCAGGAAGGTCAGATTCCGGTTCGGTTGAGCAGTGATGGGAAGGTTTTGGAGCATGGGAAGAAGAGGGAGGTGAGAGAGTTCAAGGGGAGGAAATTTCTTATGGAGGAGGCTATTACGGGTGATGTGGCTATACTGAGAGCATGGAAGGCTGATGAAGCTGGTAATTGCGTATTCAGGTAGCAATTCTCTTGCAAATTGAAAAGACTTGGTGCATAAAGCTGACACGGTTGTGAACCAGATATACAACCAAAGCCTTTGGCCCTATCATGGCCAAAGCGGCCACGTTGACTATCGTCGAGGCCGAGGAAATCGTGCCTGTAGGATCAATAGATCCCAACGACGTCGACTTACCAGGAATCTTCGTTGACCGAATTGTACCTGCAACAGCCGAAAAACACATTGAAATCAAAAAGTTACGAGAAGCGGACAATACTCCATCCACAAGTAAAGAAACGCCCGAAATTGTCCAGAGGAACCGCATCGCCAAACGTGCTGCCAAGGAACTGAAAGAAGGATATTATGTTAACCTAGGAGTTGGCATTCCCACACTTGCCACCTCGTTTTTGCCAGAGGGTCGCACAGTCTGGGTGCAGAGTGAGAATGGTATCCTGGGCATGGGGCCGTATCCGGCCGAGAATGAGGTTGACCCGTATGCGTGATGCTTACGACATCAAAGTTGATTCTGTTTGACTAATATTTGCTTTTAGGGATATTGTCAACGCCGGCAAAGAAACCGTTACTCTAGTACCGGGCGCCTCGACATTTGATAGCTCAGAGTCCTTTGGCATGATCCGCGGTGGCCACGTCGACGTCTCTATATTAGGGGTACGCCACGCGCATTTTCAATCATATACCAAAAACAGATACTGGTAACAGTGCTAATGCAGTTTACAGGCCCTCCAAGTCGCCGCCAACGGCGATTTAGCAAATTACATGATCCCGGGCAAAGTATTCAAGGGTATGGGTGGTGCAATGGACCTAGTCTCCAATCCGAACAATACAAAAATTGTCGTTGCGACCAGCCATGTTGCGAAAGACGGGTCGTCAAAGATTGTCCAGAAATGCGACTTGCCGTTGACAGGGGCGAAGTGTGTTAGTACGATAATCACTGACTTGGTGGGTATCTCTCGCTCCTTAGCATTGGAACAACACATGATAGAAAGACAGACTAACTGCCAACCAATATAGTGTGTGTTTGAAGTGGACCGAGAGAAGGGCGAGTTGACGCTGGCAGAGCTGGCGCCTGGTGTTGATGTGGATGAAGTCAAGGCAAAGACTGACGCCGAGTTTAGAGTTGCTGAGAATCTGAGGGGCATGGAGTGATTGAATGTTATCTTCTCGTTGCACAGATAGCCATACGCTTGATGAGTTTTCATCAATCAGCTAGCGAACCCTTGCAGTACATATTGTACACCCATGTCACCCATCCATTGTTGTATGAACGTCAAAGTGAGATAAGGGAAGCATCCATCTATACGAGCCCAGACCTGGCAATGCATATATAACCAATATGGATTCTGTAAAACTTGCCTAGAGACTTTCGGCCAATATGCAACTATGTAGCTCGACCTTCGAGCAGCTGCATAATCAGGTCGAATTGAATACTAGCATGGACAGACACCAACTCCTCGCGACTAAAGAGGAGATCATCGCACCAGGATTGTACCTCGCCCGATCCCCGGCGGCGCAGACCACCCTATCCGCTGGCCCAATTATAGTCCGGGGCGGGTAGTCAATGCTCTTGTTTCTTAAGTTTCTTTATCCCCCTCCGAGCTGACCGACTCGGACTCTTCTTCTGGCCTCCGAAACTTTGCCTCGTACCCACCCTTTGCGGTCTGAGCCTGGTGTTACTCCGCAAAATCAACCTTTTGGTCAGCTTTCCCCGGATCCTTGGTCTTTCGGAAGATTCTTATATTCTACGTGTTTTCCATTCTTATTGTCTCGTTTCGTGTCTTATCTCTGCTTCTCGCGTTCTACCACCGTGCTTTTTGTTTCTTCCCTCCGGCCTGTTTCCGACACAAAGTACACCCCGGCTTCCGACCGCGAAACAGCTACAGCTACTTGATCTTCACAATGGAGAAATCTCCACACGACGAGAAGGTTGAGGGCGCTTCGTCGCCACCAGCGTTTCCCGAGACGGAAAAGTCTCCTGCAGTCAAGAAAATACTCTTCAAGACTGATATTAGGTATGGAGCGTCAACCGACATTTGATGTCTCGTTCCGAGTAAACATGCTGATCAGCCACGCACAGGATATTGCCAATCCTCGCTTTGTTGTTTCTATGCTCGTTTCTCGATCGAACCAATGTCGGAAATGCAAAGATTGTTGGGCTCGAATCCGACACAGGCATTACCGACCATCAATATGACATTGGGCTTGCAGTCTTCTATTTGTTTTATGTTTGCAGGTGAGCGAACGATCAGACTCGCCGGTTCCTCGGAGAGCGCAGGATAAGGCTGACCTTTGATGATTAGTGAATTGCCGAGTAATCTAGTCCTGAAAAAAGCTTCTCCGAGAATATGGCTACCATTTTTGACAATCTTGTGGGGTATCATCACCATGTGTCTCGGCTTCATCAAAGGCTTCGGCTCCTTTGTCGCCGTCAGAGCGCTACTTGGTATCGCGGAGGGAGGTTTATTGCCAGGAATGGTGCGTATTGTCTTTCGCATATTACTCGGTTACTGAAACTAACTACAATATCAGATCTTGTATCTATCATCCTTCTATAAACGATCAGATCTTGCGCTCCGAATCGGGTTGTTTTACACCGCAGCTTCTCTATCGGGTGCCTTTGGCGGTCTTTTAGCTAGAGGACTGATTGAGATCGGCCCGCGTGGAGGCCTCGAGGGATGGAGATGGATCTTCATCATTGAGGGCTTATTGGTTTGTCTCTAACTCACCTGTTTTTTTTTTTTTTTCTTTCTTTTTCTTTTTTTGGAGCTCGGGCTCATGTTCTTAGACTTTCTTATGCGGCATAATTGCTGCTATTGGCCTACCAAACAATCTTGAAACAGCTAGATTCTTGACTCCTATCGAACGTGAAATCGCGTTGGGAAGAATCCGTCAAGACCGTCCCTCCCAGGACGTCGGAAGCAAGTAAGCCAACCATTACAATGGACTTTCCAGAAGCCGTGGGTATTAACAAGAGAAGTGTCGAGCACGAGCCTTTCAAATGGTCCGAAGTCATTCGCGGTGTCACCGACATCAAAATGTGGCTTTCGGCATCTGCGTATTTTGCCATTCTGTCGGGATTGTACTCGTTTGGTCTGTTCTTGCCAACCATCATCAAGGACTCAGGCTTCACGACGAACGCCAATAAAGTACAGCTATGGTCTGTCATTCCTTATGCAGTGGCTACAGTATTCACTGGTAAGTTCGACTCACCTCATAGATTTACCAATGTTCACCATGCCGTAGTTATCGTCGCGTTCCTTTCCGACCGTCTCAAGCTCCGTGGCACTCTGATGCTCTTCACCCTCCCATTTGCCATCATTGGCTATGCCGTCATTGCAAACACCTCTAACGCCCAGGTCGGATACGGAATGACCTTCCTCATGTCTACCGGGTTGTATGCTAGTGTCCCATGTGTTCTTGTATGGAACTCAAACAATTCTGCCGGTCACTACAAGCGTGCCACGACATCAGCGATGCAGCTGGCAATTGCAAACTGTGGGGGATTCGTGGCCACTTTCATTTATCCTGCAAAGAATGCACCTCGTTATCATCGGGGACATACCGTAATCCTCGGTTTGTTGGTTGCGGCTTGGTTTTTGTATGTCTTTCCCAACCCGGCTGTTACGCGCGATGATGTGCTAATGAAGATAGGATCTTGTTCAATGTCCTCTACTGCCGTAAAGTCAACAAAGACAAGGCAGATGGAAAGTACGACAAGTATGTTGGATACAATGATGACCGCGACCCAAAGTTTGTTTTTATTTTGTGAGGGAGATTATGATTGCTACGAACTGGGGGCGGAGGAGTAGTATCCCGGAAATGTTGGCACACTCTGGGATTGAGCGCACCATGTGCACCGTGAACTTCATAAAACCTCATTAATGGAACCTGTCAGGCAGAGCCTGTGCTAATGTACTTTGACGAATTAATAAGTATCTGTACCGAATTGAGTGATCTCTAGAGAGAATGACCTGATCCTTCAAGCTAAGAAGACACTAGGCGATAAGCCCGAGAGGCTGAGGCTCGCACGGCTGACTCGTTCAGGTTAGACGTGCCCACACGTGGCTTGGGCATCCATTTGGATTTATGTAGACTTCGTGAGCTTGGTGGATCTTTTTCGTAAGAGGCTGAGAAGTTGAAAGTCAAGGCATTTGCTCTCGAATTGTCTCTTTCTTGTTGGTACCTCAATTCCACGGACAGTCTCAGTTTTCTATAACCGTACCGATACACAGCACTCACTCTCGGTAATTTGCCAAACGATTGACTCAAAATTCCAATAGCCCATCTACTTCTTCATAAACATCATCCGAATGGCTTCCGAAAAATCAAATGATCCGTACTTCAACGGTTCTCACCCATTCAATCGACAAAATGATAGCTCGCCTTCGGTCCATACGCTACTATCAGAGGACACCGACAACATGGAAGAACAGCCCCCCGCATATACAAACTCAAATACTGAAGTCACAACGAGGGCGGAAAAGTCGTCAGCACCTGCATCAGAACGTTTACAGGAATCATCACGATCCGCACAATCACAAGCAGTATCCACCAAAAAACCAATAGCCATTCCCGCGGTGGATTCCTCTTTCGACTCACCCTTCATGCGCGCGTACGCACCAGTGTTGAAAGACTACAAACTACCGCAAGAAGTCTTTCTCAGTTTCATGGACAGACTGAACAAGGCAATCGCAAGCAGCCCACCCTTGCAAGTCCTCGATGCCACGGGTGGAGTTTTGAGCGCTGTCCCCATTCTTTTCCCTCTCCATTGGATCGGATCCGCTGTTAGCGGGATCGCCAAATTGGGAAATTCGGGGGTGTCTAAAAGTCGTACAGACAATTTGCTGAAAGATGCGAACAAGGATATTTTCGGTCCGAGGGGCTTGAAGATTGAAGTCGCTAGGTTGGATGCTCTTGCGCACATTGCTAAGATTCCCATTCTCGACTCAAGAGGGAAAGTTAGTCGTCAAGCTCCGTTGTGGCAGCAATTGTCGGCCGTCGAAGCACAGCCATATGGTTCCAATGCTGCAACGGAGGCAAACATTAAATTGGCGATGGATGCACAGCAAAGACGTGTTCGGATACTACAGCCGTGGATAGCAGACCTAGACCTTGAAATATTGCCCTGGACGTCACAGTCAAAGTTGACTCGTTTCAATGCGGCACTCAAGAAACACAATGGTACAGATGATAAAGATTTGAAGGGAAAAAGGAGGCGTGACAGAGACTACAAGCAAAGTCGTATGAATGGAAACGAACGCCAAGATGACGACGAAGAAGAAATTGAACTGTTTCGCAAATGTCTCTGGCTTGTTATCCGGGAGGTTTAGCCTTGAAGGACTGCCTACTCAGCTACTTACCTTTTTTGTTGTTGTGAAATTTAATTACATGATCTTTCGTGTGTTTATAATCTTAGCTCCATACCCAAACTCAAATCAGTGTTTACTCATCTCCAGATGCGTCAAATAAACTCATAATACACTATAATCAGTTTCAAAATATAATACGTGGTCTGGGGGGAGGAAAGGAAAGATGGATTGGAAAAAGAAACCATCGGGATAGAAAAAGGTGAAAGCCAGGTCAATCTCAGTCAAGACTGACATGTTAGAATGCTTGCCACCGCTGCACTGTTCTGATGCAGTAGGTGACTCCCTGGCTCGTTATAAATCATGCCTGTTATTGTCAGTCAGTAACTCACATTGATCGGTCCAATTTTCTGATATTGACTTGTTTATTCTTCTCGGTTGTCTTCTTCATACAGTACTCCCATAATTCCCCTTCAAGTCGATGTCAATAGAGTTAGAGGGCATATCTCCATCTCTCACGTCTTCCATTCGCCATATGCTACTGATCTTGGTGTTGGTATCTTCACTGTAATCTTCGACTCATTCATCACAGTGGTCATAGTTATTTTGAAGTTGGTTCATTCTAATATGGACGGGGATACACAACATCCACCCGACGACCTGCTTTTCAATCAATATCACTTTCAACGGCATCGAAAAACGGGACATCGGTGAAGCTACTGCAAATTGCCGTTTTCTGGTGATTGACTTCCAAGTCAACACTGAACGATGTGTGTTTTGAAAACGCCTTCTCACCCGCTGCTGGCCAAGTTATAAACGCATTCTTGGACACAAATATCCCGTGGAATGTCAGACCTATCTTAGTCTTGACATCAAGTTTCATGTGGCCTTCAATCAACGGGGCGTGTTGAGGAAGCCTCCCATTCAACGAGAGCCCTGGGGTCTGAAGATACTCACGGGATCATATTCATGTGTAGTCTAATTCTGGGAAGCAAAGGTCTGTTTTGCTTGTGACATGTTGAGTGTAGGCAAACTGTTAGTTTTCAGAGCGTAGGCATCTATGTCGTGTCTAGGGGAAATTGTAGGAAATTTTCTGACTTGGTATACATATTCAGCATGCGTGACTCCAAATTTCTGAACCGAGCTCGGAGACATCGCCGAATTCACAATCATACACGAGTCATAAGAGAGTCAGATCAGATGAAGTTATACTCATGGGCCATTGGGACGACTACACAGAACCTATCTGGGAAGACTAAATTTTAGAGAAACTCTATTGAGAATTGCTTCTAACATGAGTGTCGGTTTAAAATAACCATATTCTGTCTAAGGCCAGTCTAACTTGGGGGGGATAAGGAATAACCAGATTAAGAGATGGAAGAAATTGGGCCGAACCCATGATGGGATACTGCTAGGAAACCTGAGAATGTCTCGCCAGTCTCTGCTCTGCTCGAAGCCGCTGGTGGTTTGACATCACGCCAAGCTCTGCCGTGTCAAAATATAATGCACCTCCACCGAAGCCATGTCTTGGAAAGCCTCCTCAAAGAAACGAATTTCATAGGCATCGCGTTGAGGAAGTGACAAACCGAAGAAAGCGAGGCTACAGCCAGCTACCGTGCGGACGGCCCAAGGATAGATGGCCGTAGTATCAACGTGGTACGGCTTCGCCTTGAACTTTTGTTCTTCAGTCCCCTTTTCGATCATCAACTCCATGGTAAATGGCGTATTGGTCGTCAATGGCCATCTACGGTCTGTATTCATGATTGTGAAGCGAACATAGACCCAACCGCTGGTTCCCTTTCGAAGATAGAGATCCTCATATAGAACGAGGGACTTGTCAGGAGAGAATTTCTCTACCAAATTCACTTTAATAAATCCGTTTTTACGTGCTGAATTGCGGATGGCGTATTCTGTCCCCGCGTAGTAGTGAGGATCAGGACCGGAGTCAGAGTACCTGAAAGGCATGTTGAACCGATCGAATTCCGATGCTAGCTCGACGGTGAAACCTGCCTTGATATCCGCGGCAGGGCGTTCGAACCACTTGTCGGGGCGAGGGTTGGTGTACTGTACCCTACGCCATTTAAAATCAACAAGAATACACAAGGCAGCGACGAAGGCCCGAGTTCCGTTGTTGACCTCGCACTCGATGACATCCACCACGCCGACATTTGTGAAGGGCAATGTTCCCTTTTTCCAGCCGTCTCCTTTCTTGAACTTCACCGTCAAATCGACATTGAACAGCGAATTTATCGTGATCGTGTTTGTCTCCGTGGAATCAGACACTCGCTGTTCGACAATCGCATAGACCCAACAGTTAAATCCGCTGTTGAACATGAAAACATCGTGGCATTTGAACCCTGCCCTAGCCTGAGCGTCGTTTTGATGATGATAGGGAGTCAACGGTTCAATTACCACGTCGGGTTTCCAGACTTTGCTGTGTGCAAGGAACACCTCCAGTGGATCGAAGTTGTCTTCGACCAAGACAAGTTGGCGTGCTTCCGACATTGTGAGAAAGGATGATGGATTAATGTTGTAGGGAGTTGCGGTGATGGATTGATCATGGTAGAATTCACAAGGTAGGGAAGGATCTATTTAATGATTCCTCGAGCAGAATCCATTCCAGACTTGGGAGGCATATCGAGATGAAAGCCATCTAAGAGAGATGTAAAAGATAATCCAAGCCGGGCAGCACTCGCATACTCACCGGCCGTGAAGACAAATATATGGGAAATACCTAGAAATGATGAGGCGTTGATTAAGCTTGGCAATTAATTGGACTAAAACTACACACAAAGAGCCATTGGACCGACTACGATGGAAATGTATCGGGATTTTCACTCTAATTGCACTTTTGAGGTAAATCGTGACGCGCTTGAATGGAATTGCCCGATGACTCGTGGTGTTCTGATCTAGTATTCTCGTTCTAAGGTGGTAACCTCCAACCGAAGTGATCCTGGGATCTTAGCTACTACTTCAAAGAAGCGAGCTTCTTTCTCCGTTGACACGGGAAGAGGGATTGCCAGCAATCCATGGAAATAGCCGTTCTCCTTCTTGACATACCAAGGCTCGATAGATATCGAAGTATGATAGGGAGCGACGCGGTGATCGCTATGCCTTGCTATCGACCTGAGGGTCAACTTCACCTTGATAGGTGTTGCAGATGTCAATGGATATGGCTTAGAGTCGCCATGAGTCACACACATGAGTATATAATTCTCCTGGTTGTTTTTTTTGTGAAGTTGCCATACTCCCGACGTCAATGAAAGAGAATTCCAAGCTTCGGTCTGCTGTGAGTCAACCGATCGTTTATCGCTCGTAATTTGTTGCACAGGATACTTGATCTCCTCATCTGACTCATACCTGCCCTTAATCGCAACGCCAAATTTGAATTTCTGATCGATGTTCTTGAATGGATTGTTGTCCGAAACCGCCCAGCAAGGTTCGATGGGAATGCACAGCAACCCTACAACGGCTAAACTTCCATCCTCGAACTGACAATTGACGAGATCTACTAGCGGAATATTCTCGACTCGTTCCATCGGTCTGTATTTCCGCCATTGCGTTTTCGTACCACGTTCGGTAGGGATTACTACTGCATTTTCGACCCTTATTTCGACGGTGAATAGGGTGTTTTTCGTAATGGGCGTTGTGTCATCTGGATTCCGGTACTCGATGACTGCGAAAACGAAAGTACCAAGGTCTGTTTTGCTGACAAAGACATCGTGGCTTTGGAATCCCGGTTCAGCTTGGCCATCGCAGTGAAAGTGATTTCGATTCAGTTCGGTCCATTGTGGCAGCCTCTCTATCTTGGTGCTGTGACTCTTCAACACTTCGAGAGCATTGAAGTCTGCTTGAGCGACATTGACGGTAGGGTAATTGCTTTGTTCGGACATTTGAGGCTAGGTTTAATATTCGGTGTACTTGGGGGAAAGTTCGTAGTATACTTGGAGAAAATTGATGTTTAAATAATAATTTGGATATTATTGAGTCTATAAAAGCCTTTATATAATTCACGCCCCCCCCCCAACATCAGTCACTCTACTGTTCTGGTATGAAAATGAAATTTCCTGTCAGATAATGAATGAAAGGGCGAAATCATGAAGACCGGACTGTATTTGTACATTGTTGGAATTGTTGCGGTAAATGACCCTGTAGACTGAGGCCTTTGAGATCTTCTTTGCCGGCTTTATTCAAAACCAATTTTTCATGCTCGTATTATTACAAGTCAGTACTTGTTCCATGCCGTCGATCATCCCCTGAGTCTCACGAGACGAAAGAAATTCGATACTAGTCATCAACCACAAACCGGTCTCTTGACCCCCCGCTCGCATTCCCTTTGTGTCCCACTTCGGATACGGTACGAGAAAGGCATATATCATCTGCACATCTGACAAATTGGTTTCATACAGATCGAACTCAAAACGACCAAAAACCGTTGCAATAGCCAGGTATAGTTCGGCCTGAGCCAGGCTATACAAAAGGCGTCAACCGAACGAATCGAGCTTTCAAGGTTTAAAAAGCTGATACTCACTTGATACCTAAACACATACGTGATTCTTTACCGAGTGGTACAAAGTAGCGATCTAGATTTGGGTTATCGAGCCATCGCTCCGGTATGAACTTTTCTGGATCAGGATATATGTCTTCGTTCATCAGGATATCGACATTACTCATTGACACGGGAGTACTGCGTAGGATGATCCAGTCGCCGTATTTCAGGTCACTGTCCGGTAGAAGACGTGGATTTCAGTCAGGAAGGGTATCCAAGATAGGAAACACGATAGAAAAATGAAGAGCAAATTGGCCTGTGGTATAGATAGCGACTAACGCATCATGTAAAGTCTCCTGAAAGTCGGGAGAGTCAAGTGACTTGGCGAAAGCATATTCAGTGACGACATCTGTAGTAAACGCTATCCAAGCTCGATTCAGGTGCAGCACACGGCCATCGTCGACGGACGCAGACAGTTTTGCGCATAATTAGTCGACTTTTGCCCGGACGACAGGCTCAAAA
This sequence comes from Talaromyces ruber, assembly GCA_022813215.1. Taxonomy (NCBI): domain Eukaryota; kingdom Fungi; phylum Ascomycota; class Eurotiomycetes; order Eurotiales; family Trichocomaceae; genus Talaromyces; species Talaromyces ruber. The sequence continues at coordinate 290,440 of JAKLMW010000029.1, read as the reverse complement.
TCCCTAATGCTTTTCAATGAAAAGAATGGACTAAGCACCCTCCGACGTTGATAATGGAGTTCATGCTGCCACGTTGAGAAGGTGTCGTTTGCGTAGCCAAAACGGCCGGAGAAATAGGAGTACTTGTGCCGGTGCCCAACGCGTGCATACAAGATGTCAAAGAAGTCACGATCGTTAATGTGTAGCTCCGTAGGATCGATTCGAATGATTGGTCCTAGGTGGCGTCAGAAGTCTTGAACCATGCGACAAACTAGATCGGAAAGCAAAGCATGCGGAAGCAGAAAATGAACATATGAAAACACCGGCACACCGTAGTCATCATGTAGCTTCTGAAAATGAGCCGTGAATTGCCCCTGCTGTAGGACATCATAGTAGAACTCATACCAATTGCTCAAGGTAGCCAGTTTGGGTCCGGGGAATCGGGCAAGAGGGCTTAGCTAAAGTCGTGCAACAACGAGATAATGAGAAGATGAGGAGAGTGACTGGGGGGCCTAAACCGGTTATTGATTCTACCCATTTGCTCATTGTCGTGAAACCTTGTATTCTTATCAGGTCAAACAAATATTCTTTTTTTTTTCCCTCCTAAAATTAGCAATGGACACCGAATTATCTAAGAATTAGTATATAATGACTACAATTCTAATCAAGCGTACTATACACGCAGTAGTAATATACAGTAGACCATTGGCCCCATCTAAGCCGGGTACGTCGTGTTGGGTGCCGCTGTGCTCAACTTGAAATAACCTGGCTGCAGTTTCTGGAAGACCTGGAAAGGATCGTATTTGGCTGACACACTCTTCAACTTATTAAAGTTAGTCGTACCGTATGATGGAATCACGGCTTGATACTGGCTGGCGTAGTTCATGTACAAGTACTCGTTGTACAGTCCGTTGGCTTTGGCGTAGGCAATCGTCTTGCTGGTAATGGTACCGAGGATGTTGAGGATGAGGTTGTCGTCTGCAATATCTTCCCACATGAATGACAAATTAAGAAGTAGGAGGTTTCCATCCGAGGGAGAAAGACCAAGGGCATTCCCACCATTCTTCTGCATCTGAGTTGTCATGTCGGTGGAGATGACTTGCAGGACAAGGGCCGGAAGATAGCCCGTCGCGTTGGCGGCACGGACGACTTCAGTTTCGAAAGTCTCCACACAATAAGTGATCGTTTCCTTGGTGAAAGCAAAAGTGGCAGTCCAGTAGCTCTCGCGCAGACCGTCAGGGTTGGATTCTTGGAACATGGTTGTTACTTCGGGAAGAGTGCGAACCTCCAACGTGTTCTCGTATGCTGGAATGGCAGTAAAGTTCTGAAAGATGGGTGGGTTGATGGTGGCATTTGCATATTCAAGGTCAGCTACGGCCAGGAATTGACCTTCTGTGTATGCCCAATTCATGATGACGGCGGACTTGGGGTCACTATCAGCATTGATACCATAGTTGTAGAAGGCGTCAATGGCTTGGTCACTGTAGGTAGACAGGTAGATCAGCGATCCACTCCAAAGAGAACCTTGGACGTGTGTGCTGAGATCGAAACGGGTGACAATGCCGAAATTGTTACCGCCGCCACGCAAAGCCCAGTAGAGGTCAGGGTAGGACGACTGGTTGACATCGATGATGAGACCAGATGCGAGGACAAGTTCGTAATTGACGACGTTGTCGCAGGCCCATCCATACTCTTGCGAGAAGAACGAGATGCCACCTGAATTTGTCAATACTTTTGTGATCTAAATGATGAAGATCTAGTGGCTGTTTTGGGACATACCTCCTGTTGTCAACCCACCCAGTCCAATCGTCGAGACTCGGCCTCCGATGACCGACAGACCGTACGGCTCAAGATAGCTGTAAACATCGACCCAGACATTACCGGCCCCAGCAGAGGCGATAGTCTGATCCTTGCTTAGGGTTATGTTATCCAACGCACCGAGGTCAATGCTAAGCCCTCCTTGAATATTGGAGGCGCCGCTGAAAGCAGCATGGCCACCGCTTTTGACGGCGAAAGGGCAAGAAAACAATTCCGCCAAGAGCACTGCTGACGATACATCTATCGCGTTGGCTGGTTTGAAGATTGATTGAGGCGTGACCTCTTCTTGCTGCTGAGACCAGAATGACTCCGTCCAATTGGCAAAGCCGCTCTCACTGGAAATCAAGGTCTTGCTGGGAAATAGTTCGACCAAGGCGTATGACTAGGGTTTGAAAGAAGCTCATCAGTTAAGATCTTAATCTACATGAAAGCGCCCATGCAGGCGATCAAAATAAATTTCAGCACTCATGATAGGGGGTATAACACGTGCTGTGCATGAGCCATCACAGCGCGCTGACTGCATGAATGTCGCTAGTCTGAGTAGCGTCTAGAGACTATCGGGGCAAGGGGCTGGCTCGACCCTCCCACGCATGGGGGCCGTTTTTCTGCAAGTAATTCTTGCGTGACAAGGGATAGGACGAGAGAAACAGAATTGATTGGGACTCACCAGAAGAGAGCAGCCATTCTGCGATCGCGTAGTAGGAGTGCTTGTACTGTTCAGGAGAGTTATGTTGACGCCGTTGGCCTGTAGTTGATTCAAGATGTCGGCAGTCGACTGAGCCACAACAGCCTCTGTGACAAGGCTTGCTGCCACCACCACTGTTGCGACCAGATTTGCCACCCCCATCATTTTGTGGATGCCTTAGACAGTAACTACCGCGGCGAAGAACGAATGTAATGAAATATAAGATAAGGAACAGTGCGTGGGCGAGAACGAGAGTGACCAGGGTCGGAACGAGAGGCCAACGAGGGGGGTTTTTTTTTTTTTGCAGCCCCCACGGGCAAATTAGGACAAAGTAGCAGCAGAGAAAGCGACTGATGTATCTCCTCCCATCGAAGTCACCAACAGACGGATATACAGAGTACAAGAGGTGAAGACAACAGGCAAGTCTGGAGATTTACTGCGCCAGAGCGGTTGCTGTGGTTCTTAAACATTTAAAAGGAGTTCGTTCAGCAAGATCGGTCCCTGGGTTTAAAGTACGGAGAGACATCCTGATTAGGTATATGTCCCTAGGGTAGAGTTGTACTTGTCTACGCCCTTCTCAATCAAGGAAAACGTTCGAGAAGTAATAACTTATGGGGTCAATGTTTATTACAAGTCATAGCGAGAGTTGGTCTAACACTATGGGGAGTCTTATTGCGTACCCCCGAAGGATCCGGAAGTTATTTTGCGGCGCGGTCAAGCAATCTAAAAAGTACGCGTACTCTGGATTCGCAGGAATGGGGTGCATAGATATGCCTTTATGGACCCTTACCCACCTATTGACTTATATGTTTCTATCGAATCTTCAATGCGTGAATCGAAATCAAGTTGAAACATGTCATTAAAGCAGGCCGTTACATTCGGGCCTTGGTGCGAGTCTCATATGCAACCACGCAGTAACGTGGCTAAGACAGATGTAACGATAGATGGGGGCTAGACTAGCATGCGTTACTCGGCCCGCCCTTGCGCTGCTAGGGGCACTTAAGTACCAGTTGGCATGTCCGTGCTTGCACAGACTCAGTTAGGGCGCCCCCGTAGGCTTAGCACTTCTTCCCGTGTTCGAGGTTGGGCCCATTGGGGTGGTTTTCTAGTCTTGACTAAGTGTCCGGCCCACGGTTTTAGTATTGAATTCAGTCTTCTACCATAATGGCTGTGACTTTAGTGCTGGTTATGTCGTTCCGGAAAGTCTCTCATACAAAGTCCTCTGACGTGAAGCGACTGAATTCGAGTTCATAGGTATTCGTCCGTGAATCGTGATCGCCTGGACATACGAGCAGTGGACCTGGCCGCGAATTGAGATACTAGTATCTACACTCATTTGAGATACAGATTATGGGACTATGGACTGTGGCTCTACTGTTCACCACCCGGAGATTCGGAGCACGCAAAACACGTGCAAGAGATATACTTGATTTACAAGCTAACCGAATAATTAAAAGCGGACCTAGACATACACTCTGGCTGCTCCATAGAGTCGATTCAGTATGCAATGCATTGATTGACTCCGTTGAAGTGGGTTCCCGCCACGGAGAAGAGCACTCCATCGATCTGTGTTCCATGACATGCTCCGAAGCAAGTACGGAGTGCGGATGACACATTCTCAAATCTCGCAAGTCAGCAAGGAGACAGAGCAGCATGTCGTGCGATTTCATGCAATAATATAGGTCTGAAGGCCAGCAGGGAATGGGGATCCGAGACACCCGATTTAATTTGCAAGCAACATCGAAGGTCTAACCCAATTTGCCTGATTAGGGCGAGGCTTTCAAGAGGGGTAAGCCCTGATAGATATCGCAAAGGTTGAATACGACCGAGCATAGATTGCGGTTATTATCAAAGTATGGGATTCTTCTTCAGCCATTTACCATGCTTGATTGCTATTACCGAGAATACCCGTCCACCAGTAACATCCAGCCCCCGTCTTAGGTGATGAAACTATGGCCGCCCCGAATAGGACGATGTTGGCACTAGTAGTTATCGGCGCCAAAAATGGACAGGCGCCTCGTGTATACAAGCCACTTCCTCCGCTAATTCACTTTGGGCACATTGTTCGTCTGGCTGGGATTCGGTGGACGGGTGGAGCAATTTCGCTGCAGTCCTGTATCTCTCTGTCCGAGGCATGACTCTGTTCCCTGCTAAATATGCTGATTGCTGGCGGGTCTGTCGACGATCATCCGTCTTACTGTACATCTTGTATCTCGACTTCGTGGTTCGCGATCACCTGGAGAAAAAAAATCCATTTTTATGAGCTGTCTGCCCGAGGCTCCCGAACGCCATAGTGGAACTGCCAGACTGTTTTCTGTATTGAGTCAATCAACGAAAGCCTAATACTAAAAGCAACAAAGTTTCGAGTCAAGGTCTATTTCGCAGTCAACTAGGTGGATTCGTTGATCGAGTTGTTTGTTGTCTTTCCTGCCATGTGTGAGGCCTATTTGCGGTCGCAACAGCACTCAACCAGCCAGGTTTGAGTATCTCGAAGGGGTTGAAATAATATACGAGGACAGCAGCATAGCTGAGGTCGCGTGCGGTGGTGACGGCGGTGGTGGAGGAGGCGGATCACCACAACGCATCGCAAAACAACAAGCAACGGAGAATTGGACAAGTAGACGAAGCTCATAAATAGATAGAAAACGCAGCATGAGTGCAACAGCAGCGAAAGTGCTGGTATCCCAGGACCAGGTGCTTTCCACCGGCTATTCTACCATCGCCGTCACCACGGTCTTCACAATTGCGCGATTCGCAGTTCGATGGACGCAGCGGAAGAGAGAGTTCCAGATTGAAGATGGCATCTGTTTATTTTCCTGGGTTTCGTTTCTTGTCCTGGCAATATTGTATATCGTCGTGACACCTGCTTTGTATCGAGTCGACACAGCGGTATCGACCGGGCAGCTGTATCCCGATCTCTTGAAAGATTCATTATACGTTGTCCAGATCTTCTTTGCGAATACGATTATCTTCTGGATAGTGCTCTGGTCGGTCAAACTGAGTCTTTTGTTTCTCTATCGGAGGCTCTTCGTGGGGTTGCCGGATCAGATGAGATGGTGGTGGGCTGTTCTGACCTTCACAATTTTGGTCCGTGCCTTAGCCATCGTCTTGCTTATTCCTTCCTCTGGCTGACTGAGACAGATGTTCATCGGATGTGTCATTTCAAACTTTACATCGTGTTCCAGTATGCACGCGTGGTTTACGCCTGGTACGTACTGCAATGATCGCTGTACTGACTGCAAACGGCACCTAACATGTTTGATCCCCAGGTGAATGTTCAACACACCGCGATTCCGTCGCCCAAGTAGCAAGTCTGTACTTCTCCTTCGCCGTCGACGTCATTACCGATCTCATGATTATGCTCCTCCCTTGGAAACTGATCTGGCTCCTTCGCCTCCCGTTTATGGAAAAAGTTGCACTCGGTGGTGTGTTTGGTGTCGGACTTGTATGCGTGGTTATGGCGACTGTGCGTACTGTATCGGTTGGAATGGAATCGAGAAGCGAGAACACACCGTCGAGTTCGTGGTTGATGCTTTGGGGGTTGATCGAGACTGCGATAGGTGAGTTTCCCTTTGCCATTTGTTCCGAGTAAACAGAGGGTCGGGTCTAACGCTTAAATAGCTGTCGTTGTTGGAACGCTGCCTGCATTTGCGATATTTTTCCGTCGTCAACAGCATAGCAGACGCTATGCAAGCTATCCAAACGGCACTGATGAAAGGGCTCCAGCGAGTTATCGCCCAGGCAGTGATCGCGTCTACCACCCTGCGCAAAAGATAAAGTTGAATGCGATCAATGTTACAAGAACGCTAGAAGTGAGCTAGATCCTTCTGTTATCCCTTGGTTATCCGCTGGACCGCGCTGATGGTACCCCTGACAGATTACACGATCATCGCATAGCAATGATATGGATCGAGACGAGGACCCTCTGCATGATTCGTATGCAAGGTAGTCGAAAGAAGACTTGCGTTATTGGCAAACAGTAATATGCTGATACCCCGTACAAAACCGACATTCAATGGGATATGAACACATGGGTTGTTGTCTGTTTTTCTGCGCATTATGAGATACCTGGCTTGGATGGTAGCGTTCTTATTAATAGGTAGTTGAGGCGAATACATGAGATCTACAACGAGATCAACGTTGCAGTGTAAGTTTCATCTGCCACCCAGTGTCAACGACCTCGCGACCTTCTTGGGTGAGAAGCCAGAGAGAGAGAGAGAGAGAGATAGGATGTTCCATTCTTGGCACGTGTTATCAAGAACCGGAGCTCGAGCTTGAAATTCAATCCGACCTCTTCTTCACTACATACTGGAAGCGTTCTCGGGTACAGCAACGAAGCTCAATACAAGAGGCCGACGTGAGTTGACACTGATTGATGTGCTGGATACAATGTGGAAGGAATATGCCAAAATCTAGGCCCAACAAAGGACGAATGCTCTCAAACAGTTGCCATCACGAAACACCAATGCAAACAAATTGTCAACCCAATTAGGGCACACACTTCACAAACGAACTGGCCACCTAGAGGGGCATGTGACTTTACCAAAAAAGACTTTTCTTCCCTCGCCCATCTCTCACCCAACTCATTATCCACCCCTCCCATGACCCCTTCAGTGACACCTTCCAGCGACTTTTCCTTGAAGATCTTGAAACAAATCGTTCACGCAGCAGAACATACCGACTAGTTTCTGTGATATGTCCCAGAAAAAGAGCAGCCAAGGCGCCATGGGACAAAAGTTGACCTCAGGTGAGCGCGGCTTATATCTCTGTTGATCGTTGAAACTCTTTTAATGCCTCTTACACTATGTTTCTGTTTACTAGAGCGCGACACTTCGAATAAGTCCAAGTCCTGCTATATCTGCAAGGCTGCTAGCGATAAGCTCCTGGAGTGCGTCTCTTGCGGCAGGTATTGTGACCCCGTCTGTGCGTGGGTCGATGCTCAGGAACTTCCAACTCTTTGGGAATGCGCTGAGTGTAAAAGCGAAACTCAGCTATCACCGGCACCTGACATGGGCATGCGCATGGACATGGACATGGACTCTTCATCAGAATCATCGTTCGACTCTGTGATTATCAAAGGGTCGACCAAGAAAGCGACATCTACCCCTTCTCCTCTCAAAGCCAGCGACAAGGTGACTCAGAAGTCTGAGATGACTACTCAGAAAGCTATCCCTAAGCGCCCCCTGGACACACCCAAACCACCATCACCACCACTAGTCGTCATTAAAAGCTCGAGGAAAAAGTCAGAGTCTGGCTCCCCAAGCAAGCGTCAGAAGAAGCCCAAATCCTCCAAACAGCCGGTAAAGGACTTGGAAACGCAGACAGTCGCTTCTAGCGAGATGCAGCTGTCGAGTTCGAATCAACCAGATGAACTCCAGACGGCGCTACATACCATTCAAAGTCACCTCGATCAGGTCCATGTGCTCCGTGCCCGCAACGCCGAACTCACCGCTGAAAACAAGGCTCTGAAGGAGCGTGCTAATAACGAGGAAGAGACGTCTTGGGAGTTGAAGGAATACAACGAGAATCTTGAAGCGCAGGTCAAAGAGCTAAAGGCCGAACGTGACGAGCTTCAAGACAAGCTGCACAAGATTCGACGTCTCTCTGGCATTGCTATGCTGGACAATGATGATGCTTAATTGGTTACGGAGGTTACACTGTCGGGTCGTGTCTCTGTGGTGGTGACTTTACGTGGCATTAGCTCTTGTTTTTTTTTTTGGAAGCAGTTGCCTATATGAGAAGGGGCTTTTGAGAGAATCTGGATGCGAGAGAGACCGTTCAAAAATTGTAAATGGATTCAACAATTCGAAGTTGGTAATAACAATGTTGTGTCAGGGGGCTTGTATGTTCGTTGAGACTAGCTAGGAACAAACGACCTGGTGAAAAACCCGTGAAGACAATTTGGCCATGCTTTCCGCTATCTATTTTTCTCCATGCGCTACAAAGGTCGCATGTTGCATTCAACCGAGCAACTTTTCTCCATATATCAGACGACAATTCTTCATTGAGAAGCCGGCAATCAAAGTCTAGTAACTTGAGATTTGCTGATGTCGGATCTGATTTGCATGCTTTGGAAACATCGTCCACTCCAACGTAGCAATGAGACTACCAAGTGCTCAAGCATCAACCTTTGCCGGGCCATGGTTGCGGCGATTTCGTTCACATCGTTCCATAAGGATTGCCAAAAAAAAAAAAAAAATCAATCGTTTCAGTTGGGCTGAAACGTGTTTCGCGGACAATACGATTTCGTACCATTTTCGGAAGGCATTGTATTGTGAAAAGAGGTCTAGACAGGTTTTGGTACACATTAAAGTCGGCCACTGTCGCCCAACTAAATTCGATTGGGCCCAAAAGAAACTTGCTTCCGTTGACAAAACAGGTGTTTATAAGCCATGACGTGACTGATAATCAACAAATTCGAGATTCGGCAAGGCCTGCAAAAGACGGCCGCATAGAAGGCTGGCTTCGAATGCCCTTCAAGACGACAAGGCCTGTGATAAAGCCGCCGGAGGAAATCCCCATTCAAGTCTTGTGTTTCTTTCCGTGATATGCGAGACACTGAAAAGACAATGGTGGAGAGTTACTGCACTGAATTTCCATCCAAAGCTGATACTGTTGCCCGACCAAAGACCTATAAGCAGTGTAAAAAGCCGTGGGATCACCGTTTTCGTACATGCATACTTCGCACTATAAGAGCATGATCTGTGTCGGAATAGATGAAAGAGTATCACAGAGGCACCGGGAATTCCCTTCAATTCGGATCTCGACGCGTTGATGGGTTCAAACTACCAGTCGGCTGAAGGTACCCTAATATCAACTTGGCGAAGGCAGCCGACCAGTTTCAGAACATGATACCTGTGTAGAGCACGGGATTAAACTAAAAAAAAAAAAGAAAAGAAAAAAAGAGATTCTGAATGATTGGATTGTGATGTTGTGAATACTATTTTCCAACATGTGAATGACCTCAACCATTTTCCTCTTTGTATTGGTAATCTTCGGCACTTTCAGCATTTCTCATCATGCAGGATACAATAAGGGCTGTGCCAGATATTGATCGCTTGAGTTATTGTTGGGAACTGAGAGCTCTAGTATCAAAATAGCCTTGTGCGTGTTAAATCGCCATGGCGACACCAAAACAGCCCTACTGTCCTGAGCCCACGAACGTTTCTCAGCTCCGAACTCTTTTGTCTCTTTGGCATTCCTCTCTTCAGTCATCCTCATCCCTTTTGGACAATCTTCTTTCACTACAACTACCTAACCAGAAACGGCAGTCTACCTCTTCGGGCTACCAGAAAGTGGTGGGTATCTGAAGAGTCCGATTTTGCGAGGGCTTCCGACACCATCAAGTCTCCGACTTAAACGCACAGAACAAGATCGCTTTTGCAGATTTCTGGAGACTGACCGTCCAAGACTGACATCGAAAATTACACAGCACACTGACTATCAGCAGTCAACCACCTCAACAGGATGTGTCCTAAGAGGATTCCCTTGCATTACTTTGATAATACCCACCAGCTAAGAAGCATGGTGATGTGCCTGACGCTAAAGTTTGACGACGTCCTTGACGCAGATATGCTCCACGAGTCCCTGGTCAAGTTGATAAAAAACGACCACTGGAGAAAGATTGGAGGTCAACTACGTCTCGGTGTAAGTGTTTCTTCCCATGTACGTGTTCTAGAAAGCTAACGCCTGCCCGCGACTATTGCTAGCCACAGAGCCGTCCAGTCGTACATGTCTTCAGCTTGAGCGAGATTCAGAACGGAGAGCCTGTGGTAAAGTTCAGCAAAGTCCGCCACGATATGTCCATTGGCGATCATCCAGTGGCATCGAAAATGCACCAGAGAACGTCCCGTCCATCCGCACAACCCGGTGTCGAACAGTTTCGGTCACTCACAGGCCCTAATGGTCGTCCAACATCCTTTCAAGACTATCTTAGCCGCTACTTGCCCCAGATATTCCTCCATATCGTCACATTCAACGACGGAACACTCATGTCACTGACATGGCCTCATACAATGAGTGATATCTCTGGCTGGGGACACGTTTTCAAAGCATGGTCCGATGTGTTGGGTGGAAAACACTACAACGCCATTCCTCACCTGGCAGGTTTCGATACCGACGTGTTGGAATACTTTGGCAAAACTCGTCTGGCGGAGCGTTCTCTGATGGAGCCTACAGAGCGGAAATTCTTTTCCAAGATCGGTACCTTAGCACGCAGTATTGAGCACGCGGTTCAGCCACCGCATATGGAATCCCGCTTGCTTTGCCTCCCACGTGAGACCCTTGGCATGCTCGAAGAAAGAACGACGTATGACATGATTATGAACAAGGGTGTCAGCGAGATGGATGTGTTAAAAGAGTATTTGGTTAGCATAGCTTGTGCGCATATGGAATCCTCGGACCGAAACGTCTGCATTCATGGCTCCCTAGACCTTCGCCGCCACTATCCCGCGCTTGCAGCCAAGCCTGGAGTTTACATCCAGAACGCGACGTTGCCGTACGTGGCTGTCGTTCCTGTCAAATCGCTTACCGGAGGTTCATTTGGACAAACCGCTAGTGCGATCCATCGAGCCTATGAACTCCAGAGACCGGTCCAGCAACTCATCGGTACTGCCAAATTGCTGCGAACTTCGAATGCGCATGAAAAGCTTCCTACTCTCGGAGACCGAGATGGTCATCATATTTATTTTGTTGAGTGGGCGGACACCCGGTTCTATGCAGCCATTGACTTTCGTCCAGCAGTACTTCGTTCTCCAAAGGAAACGACAACCGGAAATGCGCCACAGAGGAAGGGGGTCGGTCGGCCCAGCTATTTCCATTCTGATGTTTTGAGCAAGAGTGCCTTCCACTGCAAGGACGTTTTCAATCTCTACGGCAAGGATAACGAGGGAAACTACTGGGTTGGAGTTACTTTGCACCAGAAGGCAATGAAGAATTTTGACAAGAAGTTTGCTGGGCCTGAGGCAGGGGATGAGGCCGATTGATACGTAACGACGCTGCCTAGCTGGTTACCACCGTTTCATGGTCGGGGCTGCTTCGTGTGTATTTCTGTATGACTCACTTGAAATGATGTCGACGTTTGAAGCGCATTAGGACGTTAAATTTTGTAGGAATCAAAATATATCTAAGCAGCCCTAGCCCTAGCCCTACACAGAACAGCCAATCATAAGCCACACGAATATCGCTTATGTAAGTCGATCTACTGAACTGTGATTGGCTACAGGGGAAACAAGCATTTTAAGCCTGGACACTAATGTTTGAAGGCGTCCAGGGACTCGAATCTACAAAATTTGTCCAGCCACGAGTACGAAAACAATAAAATGATGGGACAACCAACTTTGTGACTCCAGAACGCGGCACTCCTCTCAGGGTGCACTGCGAAATAAAGCACAAAATGGAAATGTTGAGAATTTCCGGCAGAGACGAACGCGTGCCTGCCGAATCAGGTATCCGCCTCCCGGGCCGATCTGGGACCGAACCTCAACTCGGTAATCACTGCGTCTTCTTCTTCGGACACCTTGGCTCCCCGGCGCCCTCGCTGCTCCACCCAGCCCGACTTCTCACTGGCTTCTTGCCTCCTCTTCTCCGCTTCGCGGTTGGTATTATTCATGTGTACAGTAAGCTTATGGCGGGGTGCAGTGCAAAGAGAAAAAAGCGAGGCTAGCCGGGGAGAAGTCCTACCAACAAGCCGACCGAGTCATCATATACGGACACAAGTCCCCTTCCCCTCTTTCCTCTCTTTTTTTTTTTTCTCTCTCTCGCGACTCTCGACCGGATTACACGATACTCGTCTCTCAGTGGAAAGCAACGATGGCACGATTTATGGGCTTTCGCGGCCATCGGCTGAATGTAGCCACCATTTTGCTGGTTGTACTACCGGCCTACATGTGTTTTGGGTACAACCTGGCTGTCGCCGGAGGATTGCTTACAATGCCGTCGTTTATTGAGCAGTTTCCGAAGATGGACACTGTCAATAACTCGAGCAAATTCAACTCTAATATTCAAGGTATGCACGTCAAACATAGCCACTTGAGGCTCGTACTAATCCGAGATTGTTTCATAGGTACCGTTGTCGCATTATACACCGTCGGAGGCATGCTGGGAGCGTTGTCCACCATCTTCGTGGGAGACTTGCTAGGGCGACGAAAAGTCATTTTTATCGCTTCAGCTTTGGTTATCATCGGGTCCCTCCTCATGTCATCCTCATATTCTCTTGGCCAATTTATCGTGGCCAGATTAGTTCAAGGACTTGGAACTGGCGCCACTACTGCCACGGTGCCTGTATGGCAGTCCGAGATCTCTGGTTCATCGCATCGTGGCTCACACGTCGTTACCGAGGGTCTGTTCGTTTCTGCTGGTATTGCCGTTTCTCTGTGGGTCGATCTGGGATTCTCTTTCATCGACACGAGTTCGGTCGCATGGCGCGTGCCATTAATCTTGCAAACTTCGCTGGCAATTTTCGTCATGATTTTCATCTTTCGACTACCAGAATCCCCTCGCTGGTTGCTGGGTAAAGGTCGTGTCGACGAAGCACGAGAAATTTTGACTATTCTCCGTGATGTTGACTTAGAAGACGAAACGGTGCGTGCTGAAATTGCCGACGTACAGAGATCGCTCGAACTAGTGCAGAACGCCAGCCGGTTGGACATTTTCAAAATGGGAGAGAAGCGCAATGCGCACCGACTCGCACTTGGAATGACTGGCCAGTCATTCGGACAGCTTTGCGGTATCAACTCTCTTACTTTCTATGCGACCGTCATTTTCGATCAGCGTCTGCACATGGGAGGTACAGACTCCCGCATTCTCAGTGGTGGAATGGTCACAATCCAGATTATCGGCGCTCTCTCTGCTATCTTTACAATTGACCGTTGGGGTCGTCGCCCGCTTATGCTTACCAGCGCGACTGGTATGTGCATTGCGATGGCTGTGCTTGCCGGTACGAGCTCGACAACTGGCAATCAAGCAGCACTTATTGTTGCGGTCGTTGCTCTTTACGCCTTCAACTTGTTCTATCCATTCGGCTTCCTTGGCCTGCCGTTCCTCTACTCGACAGAGGTGGCACCTCCACATCTACGCGCGAAGATTAGCGGCATCTCCAACTGCATGACTTGGTTATTCAACTTCGTTGTTGTCGAAGTCACTCCGACCGGCTTCCAGACAATCGGTTATAAATACTACATCATTTGGGCAGTTATCAACTTTGCCATCGTCGCGACTGTCTATTTCTTCTTCCCCGAGACTAACGCGCGGTCCCTGGAAGAAATGGATGAGATCTTCATGGAGTCGCGCAACGTTTTTGATGCTCCAAAACTTGCAAAGAATTTGCCCAGGAAGATGCCTCCGCTTGATGACTTTGAAGATGAGTCTAAGCACTAGGTTGCTTCAGCTGAAATGAAAAGACTATCCAATTGTACATGAAGACTTATCAGGTGCATTGTATGAATTATAAGTTCATGGTTTAAATACGGACCACTTTATCAGAGCTACCACCAATGCAAGCAAGTATCGAGTTATTCAATATAGTATTTTGACCCACAGTCCGTCAATGAATAAAAACTCTTCTATTATCTATTCACAAGTAACCAAGCTGGTTAAACCATGAGGTGTATTAACCTTTGCATCCAACTTAAGCAACCCAACTTCGTTCATCTCATCATAATCAACGCGTCTGGCATCATCTCGCAGTAATGCACCAGTTCAATTTGAATCAGATTCCCTCAATGCCTCCTCACGCTCAATCTTCAAATCTCCCTTGGTCACTCCAATCTCCTTGATGACCAACCAAGCAGGGAAAAGGGCAAGTGCCCAGAGGCCGAAGTTTAGATAAATGTCGCCGACGGCGCCCATGATTGAGACGCTAGAGAGGCCGTACTATCTTCTTCGTCAGAGTCGATCCCTTTTTTTTTTCGTGAATAGATGAACGGAAGACTTACGCTAACGGCTTGGGCAGCAGACTCTGTACCACGAAGCAGACCTGCGATGCGGATGACTTCCTGCTCGTTCTTGGCGATATTACCGATGACAAAGTATCTGCCATCGATTGTTAGTATCGCATACCGGGTTTTCGGGACAGGATTTGATTTGACTTGACTTACAGGTAGAGATAATTGACCTGAAATCCAATGACCCAAAAGAGGAACAAGGCAAACCCAGAACCAAATCCAGGATCAACCCAGTCGTACACTGGCTGAGTACGATTGTATCGCGTGACCAGTACAGTGCCCCATATCCACCATGCTCCCTGTAACCCTAGGACAACGATAAAGGAAGTCCTGGCTCGAGTCTTGAGTGAGACTCTTCTCGCGTCCAGATACGCACCGAGTAAGTTCCCGCTGATAAGGGCGACGATACCAGACAAGAACGATCCCAATGCGCGAGCTCGGACTGAGAACCAGAGACCCTGGTAGGTGAACATGACAGCCTCGCTGTACACCGCCTGACAGATCAGAGGCACAATAAGTAAGAAATCACGACTGAGGAATAGCTTGACGACTTCTTTCAACTCCGCGGTCCAACTTTGCTCAAATATTCTCAGACGGACGGGTAGACCATCCGTTCGTTGGACCTTTTTCGGCGGCGAGAGGAGTAATCCCACAAACGGCGCGAGAGCTTGTAGGGCAATGAACAACTCAAACACGGTATACGAAACTTTGCCAGCGTGGCTATCTTTGGCATTGATACCCAAGTTCACGGCTCCTCCGAGAATCTGCCCGGACACCCGGAAACTGAGCCAAAAGCCTAGAAATCGGCCCTGATTATACGGTTCGGGATACGCGAGTGCAATAGCTGCCTCCGCCATCCAGAATATTCCTGCCGACAAACCGCACAGCGCCGCGCCGAAGAGAACGAGCCAATCCGTGCCGTACCTGTTATGCGTATACAGACCCGCTGCAAAGGGCGCGTAGCCCACTGTGCCGAGGATAAATGTCCATTTTATACCGATGTATTTCACAATCACCGTCCCGAAAAAGCAAGAAAGAACCATGAGGCAAAATGTCAGCGCATTGGCCGTGTTGACGAGGTAGGGTTTCTCGTCGCCGCCGCCGCCCAGGGAGTTCATGGCTCCCCAGATGCCTGGGGCGAGGAAGTTGCAGATTCCGAGGATGAGGGCATTGTAAAATGTTGAATGGAACCATTTTACTTTTTTGTCCGTTAGTGGCTGGCTTCGATGTGAATGAAGGCTGGAGATTCGCTTACCTTTGTGGCGTTGGTTTTGCTTGGAGCGAGCAGCGATTTCTTCATCGACAGGCTGGGATGTTGTTGCGAGCGTTGTTTCCTTATCCGTGGGCGCTGACCCGGAGAGGTCTTCTTTGTCTGCCATTGTACCGACTCTCTATTACCTTTTCTTTGGAAAGAGAAGCTAAAATGAAGCCAAGATGCTGATTCTCAAACAAATTTTCATCTCGACAGTGCGGAACCACTTGGTTATATATCCATGCTGATCCTATACAAATCGCAATCGTAACAGGACACAGATACCCACCACCAGCTCATCTGTGTACTCCAATCGTAATTCGGTGTCTGAAAATTCTTGTACAGTCAGCTTAGTGGATCAACAATTGTGCATGGCGTGCTTACCCTTTCGTAGTACGGTGGTGGTTGATGTTGATATCGGCAATTGTAGGGCTACACATGCCTCTTTCGGTACTTCTTAGTCGACATCCTAAGACGATCGCGAAATCTTAATACATCGCGACAAAGATAACATGATCTGTTGTGTCTGGCTGAAAGGGTTTTAGAGGGCGATATTGGTGTAATTCAAAGAGAGGATAGCATCATCTATCGCACATCCAGGGTATCGATGGCGTGATACAATCTCCTCTTTCCCGCTTGTTTTCGTTTCCTTCTCCCCTCGTTTGATCTTCGCGCTCTGTTTCTTGGCCGTTATATTTAGTATCCGGGAGCCTTTTGTCCGAGGATTTAAACATCACGACACGTTGCTCTTGAGTGATTTAGAGATCTGGTTGTGGAGAGGAAGGACGCTAATATATATTCGCAGATAACGAGACAACCTGGATCAAATTGGATCTGCAGTCAAGCAATCCGTATCAAGTTAGTGACTTGTTTAAAGTTGAAGCCGAGAAGAAGAAAATCCAAGCAAAATAAAAAGACAGAGCGCTCGCTGATGGTAGACTGGTCTAATGGTTAAAGGTAATAATAGGTAAGGGCTGGCCACTTCCGTTTCAGACATAAAATCACAACTACCTAGGTAGATGGACTTCCACCATATATGGAGAATATCGACTACTACCTAATCAATAATATTAACATTCTTCCCCTATGGACTTGCCTGCTAAATATTTTCTACCTCATCTTATCCACCTGCTCCATCTTCCACTCCGTGACGGCAACATGCAACTTATTTTCATGAAAGAAATTGAATAAAATCCTCTCCCTTAGCAATCAGCAAGCCTACAAGCGTAATATCCTTGAACACAAACGCCTGAAACGGCATGAAGATTCCATGATCGTGCCGTGTTTGCAGGTTAGGTCTGCTGCGAGCTTGATTGCGGAGGGCTGATGCGTTGCGAGAACCGTGGCGTCGAGACCTGGATAATCGATTGCGATGGCGTCGTTTTGTGAGTGATTTGTCGGCAGGGTCGGCGGATAGTACGCTGCGTCCAGATGGGTAGTGATTCGACGTGGGACTTGGTTTGAGGCAGGGTTTACGATGCACCAATTAGAATTGAATAGTATGTAACAGACCTTGAAATAGGCATACCAAGACCAGCCTTGTAGTCTCAGAGTAATTAAGCTCACCAAATCACCCCACATGAAGGTGCTTTTGCCAGTAGTATGAGGGTCTTGTCTTGTCTAGATCTGCTACAATGAAGGTCTGAGTACGTTGACATCAGTTTATTCCTGCGCTGCTCAAATCCGAGTGCGGATATCATTTTTGAACCCACTAACGATACAGCATAATCGACTATAGTCGTCACTAGAGATCTTGGCTCAATCTAAGAGCCAGTCTTGTATCGTCAAAGGATGGGTCTTTGTTTATTTATCGACGGCAAACCGGTCCAAAAACCTAAATGTGGCAAGGTCCTCCGTTAGCTGCTTGACAAAGTCGTCACTGACGGAATCTCCAGTAACCACACCACTCCGATCAGTGCTGATATCTACCGCTGACAGAGCTGCACTGGCTCCGCCCACTGCTCCAACTGGTTTGCCAAAGCGGAAGGCATCAACCAAAATCTGACTAGGACGGCCTGCCGGATAAAGTGTAGTGTTGGATCCTGCTGTAAAGGTCTGAGGTCCGAAGAGACCTTCAGCCCCGGAACCGACAATGACGGCATCAAAATTCGTTGCGTCTGACCCAGAGTACGTAGCTGACACGTTGGAAGTAAGATGCTCGGCAACAATAACGACGTCCACGTTAGAGCCCGCTAGACTTCGTGCTAAAGCTTGTCCCTCGGCGATACTACTCTCATTGTTCACTGAAGCGAGAACTCCGACCTTGAGGCCATCGATCTTCTTCAATGCAGTACCGAATGTTCCAACGTTAGACGTCTTGTTGCTGTGGTAGTACTTAGGGTCGGGTTCGGGTGCAGAGATGCCAATTGCAGAAGCCACGAGTGTTGCTAGCGTGTTGTTCACGCGGTTGATTTGAGTAATGAAAGTGCTTTTAACATCCCCATTTCCCACCAAGGACAACTCGAAACGCAAAGCATTGATCACAAATTGTTGCTCAGCGGCTGTCAGGGAGTTGTAGAACAGACCAGGCTGAGACCATACATCGGCGAATGTTGGACTAGTGGCACGAACAAGGTGTCCGTCTGTGGAGCGCCCAGGGCTAGTAAAGAAGCCGTTTCCGACAGTCTCGTTGGCCTGTTTAGGGGAGCCTCCATTCAAGGTGTTTGGTGAGTACGCTGCTGTGTTCAAAGGAATAAAGATCTGGCCAGCTCCATCGCGGTTGTTGTTGTGGATAGGAACACGAGGACGGTTGATTGGGATTTGTTCAAAGTTGGGACCACCGTTACGATTCAACTGAGTGTCGAGGTAGGAAAATATACGGCCTTGGAGAAGAGGGTCCTCGGTGAAGTCAATACCACGGACAATGTGACCAGGTTGGAACTATCGCTGTCAGTGAGAGGTTATGTGCATAGCAGAAGCCGACCTACCATGACCTGCTCCGTCTCAGCAAAGTAATTCAACGGATTACGATTAAGTTGCAATTTCCCGAGTGGAGTGATAGGGACATCTTCGACAGGGAGAATTTTGGTCGGATCCAACAAGTCGAATCCATAGCTTAGAACATCCGATTCATCGATAATTTGCACACCGAGCTGTTCACGTTAGCCAATTACTTCCTATCGAATGGACATCGACATACCTCCCACTCAGGATAACGGCCAGCCTCAATGCTATTATACAAATCCTGTCTCATGTAGTCGGCATTTTTGCCGGAGACTGCCTGAGCTTCCTCCCACACGAGACTAGCACGACCTTGCAGTGACGTCCAGTGAAACTTGACCAGCTTGGAAGAGCCATCGTTGGTCACGAACCGGTAGGTGTGGACACCGAATCCGTCAATATGACGGAAAGATCGTGGAATGCCATGGCCTGCCATTGCCCAGAAGAGGGTATGCAAAGTACTCGGCTGTTGACCGAAGAAGTCATAGGCAGTGTCATGTGCAGTAGCAGCTTGTGGAATTTCGTTGGCCGGCTGTGGCTTGACGGAATGAATGAGGT
This sequence comes from Talaromyces ruber, assembly GCA_022813215.1. Classification (NCBI taxonomy): domain Eukaryota; kingdom Fungi; phylum Ascomycota; class Eurotiomycetes; order Eurotiales; family Trichocomaceae; genus Talaromyces; species Talaromyces ruber. The sequence goes on along the minus strand of JAKLMW010000029.1, from coordinate 271,266 downwards.
CTGGAAACAAGATAGCATCTTGGATGAAGAAGACGGGGATGTTGTTTCCAACAATGTCTGCTGGAATCAGCAACATATCGTTAGACGGCTTGAAGTGACAGACTGACCATAATTGCCTTCGTCGGTGTAGAGGCGAGTAGCGAAGCCGTGAACGTCACGAGCGGTATCGGCACTTCCTCGGCTGCCGGCAACAGTCGAGAAGCGGACAAATGTGGGCGTTTCCTTTCCAGCAGCCCCCAAGAATGAAGCAGCAGTGATGTTGGACCAGTCGGCATATGAGGTGAATACACCATGAGCACCTGCACCTCGCGCATGCACAGCACGTTCCGGGACCTGGAAATGTCAGAAGTATCCTTGAAGAAGGAGATATAACGGTAGAACTTACACGCTCATGATCAAAATGTTGGATCTTCTGACGGAAGATGAAATCTTCCAAGAGTGTCGATCCACGAATGCCGGCCTTCAAACTGTTTTGGTCCCCAATCGGGCCGCCTACGTCGGTGGTGAGGTAGGAATTGTTGTCGTTGAGGTAGAACTCGGACAGAAAGGCTTCGGTTTCGGAGGAAGCATTGGAATTGGAATTGTCACGCTTTCCGTGGTGATGGGGGTTCGCAACGCTGCCTACTGGGATTTCGCCAGTCAGCATCGGGCGCGCAGCCGAAGCTGTGGTAATGAAGCCGGCCAAGGCGCCGAGGGAGTATAGGCCTCGCATCTTGCTGGTTTGTCAGATTCTGAGAGCAGAGGATTGGTGAAGGAGAGCTCAATCAAGCGAGAGATGAAGCAGAGATAAATGCAGTCTGAGCATGCGGCAGTGATGCATGCGCTGTACATACAATGCGAGAAAAAAAAAGAAAAGTGCAGAAACGAACAATTGCAAGTGAGGGGAAGAGAAGACGGAAATACTGCTTGTCGCTCCGTGATTCCGCAAAGACCACACGGAGATGCTGCGGGCATCATCGCGAAGGCAAGAACGACCGCCATGCCGAGCGACGCACTTGCCTCAAATGTGTCGATGAATCATCATGCTAAAATCTCATCTTGCCGACTACGGCTGACTTGGACAATCGACCGGGTTCACCTTCAAGGATCAGCGCCTTTTTCCTTCTTTCGTCAAGATGTTTCCGTAATCATCCTTGTTGCTTGAATGATCAGTCAGAATGCTTGGTCTACGCGGGTCTAGTCGTTGTACAGCTTAATAATCTCCTTGCTGCGATAGGCCGACTCAAACAAATTGAGAGACTGAGACAAGCAATTCATAATTCGAGATGGGTTGTTTATTAACTCAATTGAAGCCTAATTTCTTGCTTCGGATCGAACCCGCTTTTTGCTGTCGATCACTTGGTACTACGATCGTTCGTTGGTCAATTGCTCTCATTAATGCCAGCTCGGTGATATGTCCTTGCAGACGGCTGCCGCAGTTTCGTACCATCAGGGCATGGTTGTAATTGCTTCAGTTTTTGAGCCTTTATTGTGATGCATACATATCTCGGTCGGTAGGTAATTGAAAGGCTGGACCGCAATGCAACATTGGACGAACATATGCTAGAACACAACACCTATTTGTGCTTCAGTTGACAGCAACCACTAGTTCTCACGGAGGAATAGTTCCGTGCCCACTCCTTATTATGAGCTTAATTTAGTTCTGTGCGCGTCCTTGTAATCGCATTCTTGGCGAGGTCGAGTCGGCTCATCTTTACATAGTAAGTACGGCATATTTGGCGGCTTGGCTCTGCGCGGCGTCTACACAGACTTTCACCGAGTCTACTACGTAGCAGGCCATGTAACGTGTAACTAACTTAGTGTGCTGGAGTATTAATAATAACTGTGTCTTGTGATGGAGACAATCCTGAGGATCGTTGCTATACCTGAGATAAATAAATACAGCGCAGGCCGCCGCTCAAAAACATATGACATCGACTACCTCATCTACAGAGTCGTTTCTCGGACTTTTCTATCAATCTGGTTATTAGAGCATGCGATTGGACCTTGCAAGATATTCCAAGCAGTCAAGCAACGATTCCGCGCTAGTTCGGCAGTTTGTTTCGCCGTTGGCTTGACGTGCGATGTCGGCCTCAGGCATCCACTCAATATACGCTGCATGCCAAGCACAGCAATCCAGAACATTTGCAGGCATACTTACTACGTACGTACTAATAGTATGTACTTAGCCTGAATACACCCATGGTACCTACGCAGAGAACTCCAGTACTTGCCGGGCGCAAGGCGCGCTTGATGATTTAAGCCGTTTGCTGCGCACATGCAGGCAATCCTTCCAAGGCACTGGACACTGGACACTGGACACTGCTGACCTCACAGATTTTTCTGCTTGGTTTTTCTCTCAGCCTCTCTGCCTGCCAATATATTTCCTTTTTCTCTGCACTATCAGGTGGAGAAATCCGGGGTATCTGAGGCACCCCCAGGCATCAGAGGGCCCAAAGCGGACTAGTGTGGCAGAGCCCAGTGACGTCACTGCCATGCAGCCAATCAGGCGTCAGAACGGCTGGCACGAGGGGCGGGTCTCCACCTGCCTGTTTGGAATCGGTGAATGAAACCGTCGCAAAAAGTAAAAAGCCTCAACGTCCGTTCGTCCATTTCCTCTTTGACACTGTGTTGTTGCCTTTCTTTCTCTCTCTGAGGAATATGACTATCTAATATTTCTTACTCATTTTGAGGATTGAAGATTTCACGAATTCAGTGGTCAGCATGAGTGTGACATGGAAGATGATGTGACTGTCAGTGCACGCACCTAGGAGATCTACACGGCCTCCTCTTTGAACAGCGCTCTACACAACACTTGTACACAGTCTTACGCGACCACTTCTGAGAATCCTACCCGCCATCATCATCATCACAATTAACACAAAATGCCCGGCCTGTCTGACGCGCCGTCAGGTCTGACCCGACAATGCAGCCATTCGAACGACATATCTGCGCCGAGTCCGTCCTCGGCGCCATCAACCCACCGAGCCTTCTCATTTGTTCGCTCGTCGTCATTCTCCTTCAGCAAATCGCGTTCTTTCACCGAGCCACCTCCAATTCCTGAAAGCGACAAGGAACCGATTTTCGACGAAATTCGCGACTGCGACGAGGCGCCGTACCCCATACCACCACAGATGAGAAAGATGTCCGCGCCAGGTCCGATCGATATCAAGAAACCCAAGGCGGAATACAAGAGCCTCAGCGGGAATAATCACAATCGGCCAACCTCTAAAACTTTGTCGGCCTCTGTCCCGGCAGAGTTGCCAAGAACGCCCTGTAGCGCAGTGCCCATGCCAGTGCCACCACACAAGCACAAATGGCTCAACAAAATCGATCCACGCTTCAATGCCAAGCTGATGGAAGAAAAACAAAAGACCATCGAGCGACAGCAACGGGAGCGCAAGAAGAAGAAAGAGGACGACGAGATGATTGGAGAGTTGCTACACGGTTGGGCCAAGTAGTTCTCTCTTCTTATGATTTTTTTTTTTTTTTTTTAACTCTCAACGGTGGCTATTTCCTTCGTGTTAAATGATTTTCTTGCAAATATTCGAGTCGACTATTTCTTCTCCTGCTTTTTTGTCCCGCGCTTTTTTTTTTTTCCCCCGTTTATATTTATGCTTGTTTGAGTCTTAACGCGATGATATCCCAGTTTCGAGAGCATTTCAAATTGCATCGGTTCTTTTGCATGCATACAAACTGTATGTACTATTTTTTAAAGTTTGTCTAAATTCTACTGGTTCTTGAGAGCAAGTAAATAGCGGTTTACAATCAAACAGTCACCAGTGGTCCCGCGCAGTTACCTAGATCTTCGACTGCGATTCAAGGATACTAATACTAGATGTCGCAGTCTGCCAGCACTACTGATATCTGCCTGATACTCATCAACGAGCTATGATTACAGCAACGTCAAACTCCCACTCAGAGGCAAATCGCGACTACTCCACCCAGCCAACACACTAAATGTTCCCGACGGAATCACCCATTCCTGCTTCACCACATCCCACGAAGAAATATCCATCCGCCTCAGATTAAAGGTCAGCGTAACCGATTGTCCTGAGTGCAGGACGTCGGTTGTATCAAACCCGCGAAGTACTTTGACCGGGGTCGGCAGTCCGTCATCAGATATATTGGTCTGAGATGAAGGGAATGACAGATAAATCTGCGGCACGGCACGACCTGCGAGTTTGCCTGTATTCTGCACAGTGACCTGCACACTGGAAAGCACGGTGTATAGATCTGGGTTTCCTCCCGGTGGCGCAACGGTTCCATTAAGAGCGCGGGGAGTCGCTGACACACTGCTCACATTCTTCGAAACGAGTAGATTCGATATCGAGAAATTGGTATACGACAACCCATAGCCAAACTCATACCGCGGCGTGATATTCTGATAATCGAAATGACGATAATCAATCATCAAGCCTTCGGTAAAATTCGACTGCCAAAGATTCGCATCACTGTTGTCGACGTCCGTGAAGTTTACAATTGGCGCGTTGTAGTCGCTTGCGTTGTACGCGATTGTGTACGGGAGTTTTCCAGATGGATTGACATCGCCAAATAGCACGTCGACGATGGCGTTGCCTGCTTGCTCGCCGGGAAGATGCGCGGCGATGATACCCGTGACGTTGGCGTTGTCTGCCCAGGGCAAGAGGTTTGCGCCGACAGAGTGGAGGATGACAATGGTGTTGGGACAGCCACCGTAGCTGGTGACGGCTTCGACGAGAGCGGTGGAGTTGTCGTCTGCGATCAAAGTGGTGCGGTCGTAGCCTTCGGTTGCGTATGATTTGAGGAATACAAGACAGACGTCGGCAGCTGGGTAGACTGTGTCCAGTGTGCTTGAGGGGTCTTGAGTCAGGAGGGTATTGTCTGTGACATATTGCACCAAGGCTTGAGGGTTGCGGTACTTGATTGCCTCTAGCGGTGCGACGAGGTTCGTGAATCGGCCTGCTCCCGAACCACCGCCAACAGCCAGCACGCCGTTTGTGTTTGATGGATCGTACGGTCCTCCGGTGAGATCAGCTGCGTCATTGCCGAAGACTGAGATGCGTTTGATTCTTTTTGACAAGGGGAGGGCGTTGTCTGTGTTCTTGAGAAGGACTGCACTCGCACCGCCTATTTCCCGAATCAGGTCACGGTGATTACCTCTCACGTCTCGATTGATGTCGGACAAATTCCCCATATTGAAAGGGTATGAGAAAGACGGCAATTCATTTCCAAACAGTCCATTAGATATCTGCGCTGTATCGAGATCAATAGTTGGATAATCTTTCGAATCCTGATTGAGATAGTAGTATGGCGTCAGGATGCGTTTCACCATATCATCAAGTCTCGACTCCGAGAGACTGCCATTGTTGATCATCGTGGTCAGATTGTTCCCGAAATACGAGGTGGCGGCACTATCAACCCAGTCGATTGCGCCGGGCATATCCATATCCAATCCGGATAGCGCCGAGTCAAGACCCGAGTGTGTACCGCCCCAGTCTGATACCACATAACCCTGAAATCCGAGCTCCTCTTTGAGTAGCCCGTTGAGAGTCTTGCTGTTTTGGCATGCATATGTCTCATTGACACGGTTGTAGCTGCACATAACTGATGCGAGGCCGGCTTTAACGCCTTCATAAAAGGGCCATAGATACAATTCGTGAAGTGTGCGGTCATCGATGTTGGAGGAGACGGCTTCTTGCTCGGTTGTGCCGTTGGGGTAGGTCGACGGGTTGCGCTGGGTTTCTTGTTCGTATCCAATGTAGTGTTTGCCGCATGCTAATCCTCTCATCAGTATGTCTGGTTTGAAAGAAGGGTGTTGAGGCTTTACCCTGCACTTTTTGGGATTGCATTCCTTTGATTGTCTCGGCAAAGGAGACGCCGGTCAGATAGGGATCGGGCGAGAAGCCCTCCCAGTTTCTGCCGCCAAGGGCAGATCGTCCTAGAGGTCCTGCGACGGGCCTAACCAGACTATCAACATGTGACCGTCTTAATATCAATTAAGGGACATACCCAAGTGCAACATGCGCGCCCTTCCCTCTAAACTCAGCTCCCATCTCTACACCACGCTGATAAAGCAAACCCCTATCCCAAGTCGCCGCCACAGAGACACCCGCAGGGAACACACTCGCATAGCTAACTTCTCGAATAGCCAAAGGCCCATCCTGGAGACAGATACCGTTAAAGCCTATGCGCGGGATTGCGGCGATGTTGCCGACGCAAGGGCCCGTGACGCCTGTGACTAGGAACGCTTTTTCGGTGATGTTGAGTTGTGCGACGGCGGAGGTGGCTCGGAGGAAGGCTGCATGCCAGTCTCCGGCGCCGGTTGCGTTGGCTGTATTCGTACGTCAATAGATGAATGGGATGCTAAGTGAGGGATGCTGCGTACGAGAAGGATAGACCTGCTCATCGATGTACTGGCCATGAACTAACTGTGCGCTGAAGGCGACAGTCGCGAGAATAGTTGACCGAACCATTATCACCTTTTTGCAGTGGTCTTCTTCTTCGACAGTTGATCTACTCCAGGAATTGCCTACTTTATATAACCTACCAGAATACGTCCGATGTTACTCACCCATCAGACATCGAGCATAGACTGACTGAGCATGTACCATACATATCCTCTCCACATTTCCCCCTCCTTCACCAACAGGATAGAAAAATCCTTGAAAACAAAACTGAAACAAGCAAATGATCGGCACGGAAATGCCGCCAACTCACCCACATTTTCTGCTTTATAGAGTCAAATACTTTCCCGCAAAGCTTGAATGTGAGTGTGGTCACGTAGGATGGCTGAAGTCAAAATCCTGTTTACTCGGTATTGCTTCCAACGACAAGCCATCAGATGTACGGTGACTAGATTGCGTTTTCCCGCATTATGTCTCTGAAATCCTGGGAGGAGATTCTTGCCCGGCATAAGATAGAAAATATGCCGGGGGTGATTACCGAAATGCGGGGAGATTGATGTCCATCCTTGTTATCCGGGGATGGCGTGGAGATTTCCTGGTTAGGAAACTACATATATACATCGAAAAGCCAGCCCCACGATCTCGGGCATCGAATCATACATAACATGCGCTTGTTTCGTGGTACTCTGCGACTTTTCCTTTTTGACTCGGCGAAGCCTCCAATGACAATATGGCCTGCAATATGTCTCGGTTATGTTCCAACTGTAGATTCTGTACGTAGCTTGACATGTCCCGATCATGATGATATCTCATCGCACTTATGACTAATTGAAAATCGGATAATCAACTTTTCAGTATCTCGGCTCCTGTGCATGGGGAGAGTGTAAGCTCGCTGTCCGGCCGGTTTGAGATGGTCGGGGATGCTCTACATTTATGTAATTGTCGCGCTGTAGAGGAATGTCTTTAACGTCCGGTGCAGCTCCCGATTATTCTGGTGCTTTGCAGACTCCAGCAAGTTAAATACGTGAATCCTGCTTCTTCATAACTATCTTTAGGCCCTACAGCCTCCGTCATTCCACCATATTTGCTAAGAATCCTGTTGAGATGCTATATATATAATATGTCATGAGGGAAATTTTCAAAAACCTCTTAAAAAACCGTGAAAATATTCAACATAGAGTAAATCAAGGGAGATATACAGTGGGACGACATATGTGTTGGCACAAGATTTCAATTCAGTGCTTTCATGACCATGGCTCCCCGTTATCGTTCATCGAAGAGCTCCATAGTATAATGATTTCCAAAGTATTAAACTGTTCAGATGATGTTCGGGCTCAATCGTGTTTTCGTGAAGCCGAAAACTATAGGCTACCATGTCATGGATAGGAGTTAAGTGATAAAGCAAAGCGCATTGCTTCCTGACAATGTCCACGTCCTTCATCGTCTTTGTGTGTTCAGATGCGGCTGATTCTCGCCACTTTTACAACGCTTGGGTAGTGAAGATGGTAATAAATCACTGCAAAAAGCGTTTCAAAATGAAACGAGGTCTCAATAGAGGAATTTTTTGTGTGGCTGATATAGGCATACTTTTTCTCGTGTCTCAATATCCGGCCCTCGGGAACAGGAACACTTTTCGTGAGGAAACTTGGACCCTAGAATCCATGGATGATAGATAAGTTCTTTGAGTTGAGCTTTGTGATGACAACTGGAGGTTCCACAGATGTAGAAAAAAGTTTATACCTACGTAGAAGCATGGTATGTGATATGGCAAGGGATGCCCCCCGAGATCGTTTGCAAACTGTTATGGATGATTATATATCCTGGACCTTGGAATCTACACTAGACTCCTCTGAAAAGATCTACTAAGACCAAGGCCGGGCAACTCTCCCTTTTCTTTTCTCATTGTTCGTATGGTTTCAAGAACATCGAGCGAATCATTATTGTGCCTTCGCTTGAGGACGAAGGGGGCGAAGGGGACTATATCGCGCAAAAAATCGTTTGCCTGCCTAGTACCGCATAGACCCTAACAAAACGAAATCCAACTCTTCTTGAATAAATTGACGGAATTGCCGACGAGAAATATTCTGTCAACAAGCTAGCTTCATTGATCAATGCTCGTACGGGTGCAAGTGGTTTGGATTGATTGAATAGGCTGACGGAACCGTCTGGCGACGATATCATCCAGAATCGCGAAACTGATCTCAATGGAACAAAATACTCCGTTGCAAGAAACTTACATATCCATTGACAAAAGATCTTCACTAACACCATTGTTGCTTTACATATGTTAGTATATGTTACAACAGCGTGGTAGCTAGTGCTAGGCACGAGCGCAGCTTTATAGATTTACTTGATGCCATCGTTACCAGACTTCCATAATGCACCAATTCATGGATTAATGGCTTGGATTTTTTTCAAACTTCACCATAATGTACAACCTACCTAGTCGTTACTTATAGACTCTCTAGGTAATTCATAGCCTTCAGTCTACTTGCCCTCTTTGTAAATATAATACTCTATTTCGATACACCCGCAAAGCGATTTCATTATCTGGCCTAATAATCTGTATATTTAAGCAAATGCTATTAGGCGGATTAATTAAGTGAAAGAAGATCTTTCATGACCAAAAAAGAGATCATTTATCTACTTTGGTTAATAGACTGAAATTCCACTAGGCCTATCTTTAGTACATCACCGCTGGAAGTCTGATGGCCTCCTACCTGGGCTATGCTGACTACACTAGCTCATTGAGGCCAAATATTACAGCTTCATATTCATCCCATAATCGATTAAAAGTTCAGCAAAACTTCTTCTTCAAGATGAAGATTGCAAAGACATCCCAGATACAACGTAAGTAACAGCGTTCCAAATATAATCGACTGTATCATTAACAGAAGAAGAAGAAAAATAAAAATCTAGGGTGTATTCCAAAAAATCTAATGTAACCCAACAATCATGACTTCGATATGCACACAAGGCATCATCATCACAGAGATGGATTTCCCCTCCGACTCCCTCGATCCTCTGATGCCTCCGTCTCATCTCCAAGCGATTCGGCATCTTTGCGATCTACATACTCACGCCTGACACTCCACTGATCAGTCCGCTGAATACACATTGCAGAGCCGACTGCAATCGCCGGCCTCACAGGAGCCGTAACAGCGAAAGCGCTAGCCGAAGTACCCAGCCCCTCGACTTCATCTTCCAAGTATTGGGAGCGTGTTCTAGATTCCTTTGTGCCTCGAGTAATACTAACAAGAGCATATGTGTTTGAGTTTGAGTATGAATTGCCATAGCTTCCATCAACGCGCTCGTGTAGCGACACGTTGAGCATGCCGCTGTCAAAGGCATCAAGGAACGGTTTCAGACAAGGGATGCACGCAGTCATGACGCTAAGGCAGAGAGTGAGTTGGGTTGTGATGCTGGTTGCGAAGGCGGCGGTGTTCATGTCGGCGAGTGAGTCGGCTCTGCTCATGAAGATAAGACGTGCGACGGTGGTAATTATAACTCTAAGATTAGGGGATTAGACCCTGAAGTTTGTTTGCGCGACGGATTTCGGGACTTACAGGATGCGGAAGATGAAGGCGGTTACGACTGTGAGCTTTTTGCCGATTCTCATTTGCACTGGCTTGACGATGTATATTGGAAGCAGGCAGATGACCAGTTCTGTGGTGATGTCGATTGGGGATATAGCGGCCCAGAAATCGAACTGATAGGCCGTTTCGTCAGTACATATGCTTTTGTAATCTGGGTTAGATGGAAATTCGAGCTCACGATCTTGATGCAATGTCCATTGTTCAAGTCCCAGGGGCTGGACGCGCCACACTTGAAAGCGAGAGTGAAGACCACTGGAATAGTCCATACGGCGACTAGAAGGGATGACCAACGACAGATGATTTTGTGAATTTTGGCAACGCAGAGCTTATTCAAAAATTGAAAGACGGAAATCTTTGCAAGACTTAAGCTGAGAATGTATAAGAGATCGGAAGAGTATAGATCCTGGCGGCCTTCAATGTTAGTAGACCTTATAGGGAGAGGAAATGGGGCGGCTACCTTTTCGACTGTAATAAAATTGGCTGCAGACATCTCAGACTGAAGCTTTCCAAAACCGCGTTGAGTCCCGGAGAAAATAACTGCGGATTGTGCGATAGCCAGAGCCTGTTCAAACAGTCGTTGAGTAAGCACGAGTTCCAGCAAGTTGTCTGAGATATGCAAAACCATATAATAAACTTACCAAAGCAACAGAAACCATCCCATCATCCCATTGCAATGAGCGAAGTATGTAGTACCGAAACATCAGTCGTATCCACACAGCCATGATCATCATGACCAAGAGATAGAGAGTTGCGACCGCAATTTCATCCACATGGTCGACGGCAGTCGAGAGTCGTAGAGCCAAGGTCATAGCGATATTTGACCTTGGTTCATACTCAGGATCGAGGTTGCACGTATGATGTCGTGGAGGACTGATACAAGATCATATCTGAAGTACCTCTCAATGCCTAGTAATGATCCTCAGGGCTTGATGTATTGGACTACAACTCAGTCAAATAGGGCAGGACTATCTTAGCCCTGCTCATTCTGTGGCCTTATTATACGACCATGCAATCAATATCTTTGCAACTAACTCAATTCATCCATCGAACCGAGACTTACTCGTATCCGTGACCAAGGTCATCAATCCACATTGAAGAAAAAGCAAAGATCTAGCAAATAGATCCTGGCCATGTAGGAATGGGCTATGCAGGGATTTTCAGACCCATGTCGGAAATGCGATGTGATGCATGCAGGAGATTTCACGTCGCCCCTGAGGGAAGTGAGGGAACACAATCCATATTATTACCATGATGGAAGTATCGAAGTACGCGTGTGCGTAAACGCTTGTATCAATAGCATGCAGCTATCCAAGTAGTTAGTACACTCAAACGCCATGTTTATCTATATGCAAGCATGCATAAATGAGCCAATCGGATCTACGTATGCACATTTTTAAGGGCTATCTATTATCAAACTAGGAAAGGCGCTGCACTATAAGGAAATTAGCGGTACAACAAGAACATGGAAATATCTACGCACAAGCCACGTTTATTTTGACTAGTAACTAAAATCCTCTGTTCCTTGTTCAGTTTAGTGGTGGAAAATAAGCTACTAGAAAAAACGAAGCTAGAAAAACCGAGAAATTTCAGGTGAATATTCGCAAAGGCTAGAGAATCTCTGCAATTGTGTTGCGGATACTGTCCCTATCTGCTGTTCCAATGCGGATATTGAAGAATTTGTCCAATGCAGCCACACGCTCCTCATCAGATGTGAATGTCTGTATCACGTCCGATGTAGCGCCTATCCGTCGTTTCAACGAAGTACCAAACATCGTTAGATCACCGACAATACTCCCATCCGCCTCATCCAGAAGCATGCGGACACACACCACATAAAAGGTAAACCAGCTATCTCGGCTGGTGCTCATATAATAATTAATAATGGTGAAATCGTCAGGGGTAAACTCGGCCTCAGTAAAGCAGTACGCAGGAATCCAATCTGCGTCTCCATTTCGAATCTCGTATTGCCAGAGCTGTTCGGTCTTGTTGGTATACTGAGCGATTGGTCCATAGCATAAGCGTCCAGACTGGGTACCAACATTGTGGAACTCGAAACCCCTGGTTAATGGGACAGGTTGGTGGGGTCCATTTGATCCAAAGCCCACGTCTATCAGGTACTTTTGATGTCCGATGGTGACGAGATTGACCATGTGGTTCCTGCGAGTGAGTATTAGTGATGGCTCTCTTTGATCTTTCCTGCTAGTATGGAGACCCTCAAGAACATTCTTTGAGGCTTCCCGTCTTCTATGCAGTATGCATTCTGCAGGTCAATCATACCATCCATCGTATTTCGGGCCTCTCCAATTCTTCGACGCAGACATTGGCTGCGCAGCTTCATTAACCCTAGCCCCGACTGAAGTAACCTGGTAGCCAAGGCTTCGTAAGACTGTCCCAAAGAGCGTACTGTTCTCGACACAGTAACCTCCCCGCGCGGACTCATTGTTCACAATCTTTTCAAAAAGCTTTTCTGGATCTATAGAAATATGGCGCTGAACCGAGTAATGCAAGTTGAGATTTTCAAATGGTACTGCTGCCAGCTGATACCGTTCCAGTACCTTCAAGAAGGATAGAGCGGCCTCATTGTCACTACCTACGCCAGTCTGAACGACTGGTGATTGCCGATACTTTGCAGGAAGTCCTATTCGGTCAAAGTATTTGTCTAACTTCTCCGGGGAGTAAGTGGGACGCTGAGACCAATCAACCGTAGAGCTCATCTTGAGTCTGAAAGGACCTAGGCGGAGTTGAAGGAAGAAACGTGGTTAGGATTTTTGAAGCTAAAGGACGAGGATATTCGAATGCGTAAGCATGCACGAAATATAGGTCGAGGATTGGTCGGGATTGTGGTCAAAAGCAAAGAAATTGAACAAGTCGGGAGATTGCACAAGGTTGCAAACCCGATTTCGTACTCTCAGTACGGAGATGGTCGAATATTGACAGAGAGAGAGAATCGCTAAAAAGTAGAAGGCCACCGTACCGAAAGAGGCTCCTTGTTCGGAGCGAGGGAAAATACCACCATTTACCATAGTGCATTTCTAGTTTCATACATCAAGTATCCCTGTCTTTTTTCATCATCTGCTAGTCGTCTGCCCTCATGGTTGTCTCAGAGATGCATGTTAGTCGCCCCAATTAGCTGAAAACAAGACTGAAAACCACATCCGGCGATGGCGTATAGTAGTTCAACTACGCAACTCATCCGAATCGTGTTGACATATGTACATTCAACAAATTTCTATATTAATTCATTGACTATATCTGTGGCGTATGCGTTGTATTTACTTAATTATGATTATTTGAAAAACAGATACCCAGTAGTCTACGGCATCTCAGCGTGGCAAGCGAACATTGTTATCTCCACGCATGAAAAAGACATGTTCCCAGTTCTCCGAGGAGGGGTCGCCATATTCCTTTTCACATTATAGATTGCACGTTCTGGAGAGCAATTTGTTTGGACGGAGTATCTCGGACCACATTGGGCACCGTCCCAGGGTTTAGAATCCTTGTCAGTGGGCATACCGGGATCATTTGTAGTATACGAAGGATCTTATGGCGGGGCCAACTCCAGGGTCCAGAACTAGGGCCACCGACCTAATTTAGCGTGATTACGAAAGATGTTGTACACCACGTATTCAACTATCAAGGGTCTGAGACTAGCTTAGTATGTAGAATCAACGCTATAGTTTCGTGTGCATTAGCACGCTCTAGACGCTACGTAGGCCACTTCGAATCCTCGATAGAAACATCCCTAGTAACCAATCGTATTAGGAGATGGACGTCGCCACGCAGGTTAAGGGCTAACGGAGAAGTGTCGTAGTATTGCTTCTACACCGACTTAATATGTTGAGTACGTGGTACATAATATCATGTTATACCGAGGTGGAAAGCAATTCGTTCAATTGACAACACGAAAAGCAACAGTGGTTTGCTGCTAGTACTTATAAGAATTTATGGACCCATACAAGTCTATATGGTTTGTATGGAATTGGGATTCTAGATCAGAAAGATTAGGCAAAATCGGTTACCTAGGTAAGTTAAGTCGGTAAAGATAAATTGGCTATCTAATGGGGAAAACAAATACCACAATTACAAGGAATCCCTGTTCATTCGAATATTAATATAAAATCCTTTCCCCGTCCGATTACTAGCTGCGCATTGTTGCTTTGCACCCCCTTTATCCTTGTATCGCAAGTTCCAATTCAAGCTTAAGGTAGTAGTATCTTGACTTTCAATTAATTAATTAATGTAATCCTGGTTCAACCTCGCGAGAGCAGCGCATTTGCCACGGGGATAAGCGACCACCCCGACACTCAACGGAATATCGTACTAGATTCTACTCTTTTTCTTTCCTTTTCTTTTTTTATTTTCTATCATTTCATTCCTTTTTCACTGCAGATGTGAGTGTGCTATCCATATTTTCAACAAAAAAAAAATGGGCTTCGAAGATGGCAATCTAGCGGTTCGGGAGCTCAGCTCCCAGCGCTACAAGGACCGTGATGAGAAGGATATGGCCAGAGTTGGCAAGAGGCAGCGCTTCGAGGTGAGTTGTTCTCGACCATTTTTTGTACCAGATGGAAGTTAAAACGGTGCAGCGAAATTTCAGCTTCCTATCCATGTTGGGGTTTACCACAACGATGATGTGTACTTGGGAGGCGGTGCTCTTGTAAGTTCGATTGAGTTTGACCGTTGACAAATTGTCTAAAGCTGATCAAAAATGGACAGCTGTAATGCAATCGCAATGGCTGATGGCGGCTCTGCAACTCTCGTCTATGGGTATATTTTCTGCTGGATTGGTGCTTTGGTAACCGCGGCCTCACTGGCCGAGATGGCCTCGATGTACGGTGACCAAATTCTCAATACAGCAGTTTCATACTAACATCAACAAGGGTTCCTGCTTCATCCGGTCAATATCACTGGGTATCAATGCTAGCTCCCAAGGGTCAGGCTGTGTTTCTGAGTTGGGTGACTGGCTGGCTAGACTTGATCGGATGGTGGGCTAATACTGCCGTGGGAGTTTACTTCGGTGCAACCGTTACCCAGGGTCTTCTTGTTCTGAATTATCCCGACTACGGCTACGAGAGGTGGCATGGAACCCTGCTGTGTTTTGCCGGGCTAGTTGTCTGTGTACTCGTCAATTCTGTGGGTGCAAAGCTTCTTCCCAAGATAGAAGGTCTTATTTTTATCCTTCACGTCATGGGCTTCTTCGCAGTTCTGATCCCTCTTACCTATTTGGCACCTCACAAAGATGCGTCCTATGTCTTTGCTACATTCACAAATGATTCTGGGTGGTCAAGCGCCGGGTTAACTTGGTTCATTGGACTGATGGGAACCAATCTCCCATTCATTGGTACGCTACCCCTGCCAATGATTGAAGTGTTTCTCTCTAACTCTCGTTAGGTTATGATGGCCCCTGTCACATGGGTAGGGAATACATATTTCCGGCGTTTTAAAAGAATTCTCAAACTGACACACTCGTATAGCTGAGGAAGTTGTCAATGCCTCTATCGCTGTGCCCTGGTGTATGATCGCTACAATCATAATAAACGGTACTCTTGGGTTCGCCATCGTTGTCGCCTTCCTTTTCTGCATCGGCGATGTGGACGCTGCCCTTAGCTCCGCTACTGGGTACAGTTACATCGAAGTCTTTTACGCCGCCACTAACTCTCACGCCGGAGCCTCAGTGATGGCTGCCATCCCAGCGGCGCTCGTTATC
Source organism: Talaromyces ruber (assembly GCA_022813215.1). NCBI lineage: Eukaryota > Fungi > Ascomycota > Eurotiomycetes > Eurotiales > Trichocomaceae > Talaromyces > Talaromyces ruber. The sequence continues at coordinate 255,598 of JAKLMW010000029.1, read as the reverse complement.
TGCGCGTCCTTTGGATTCCTGGCGTCTTCCTCTCGTCTTACCTGGGCATTTGCTCGAGACAAGGGTGTCCCGTTCTCGGACTTTTTCGCTCACGTCTCTCACGTATGAAAGACCTATCATCTCCGCACCGAATAATAGCAGCAGACTAATTAGACTTGTTTTTCCAGCTGAAAATAACCGGTTCCGCCCTCCCAATCCGCGCTGTCGTTCTCTGTGCCGTCATCACGGGCATTATCTGTATCATCAACATTCCATCCAGTGCTGCGTTCAACGCTATGATTTCGTTGACTACAGCCGGTCTTTTTGCCTCGTACGAAATTGCCATCGTTCTTATGTTCTTGAAGAAAATCAAAGGGGAGCCGGTCAACTACGGACCCTGGAGACTTGGGCGATGGGGGATCCCTATCAATGTTGCAGCCATTTGCTTCCTTACAATCGCCATCTTCTTCTCTTTCTTCCCCCAGGGACTGCCCGTAACTCCAGTTAACATGAACTGGTCGGCCGTCGTGTTTTCTGGAGAATTCTTCCTTGGTCTCGGTTGGTATCTAATCTATGGGAGGAAAGTGTATAATGGGCCTATCGTTGAGGTTGGAGCTGGTGCGGAAAGCGCCGAGGAGCAGTTTACTACATCTTCTCAAGAGTAAAACCCGGGCTTTGGTATAGCAAGAGACTCTATGCCAGGGCCTTTTCATACTTTGAACCATTACCTAGGGTAGATTGCGGTAGTTTGATGTGATGGGTTTGTGGGAAGTTTACAAGGCAGTTTTGGTGTGTATAGAGCGACCAGTTGAGTTCAATTCATCAATTCTTCTAGATTGTCCTTGTTTCCAGTTTAACAAAATAAAGGTATTATGCGCTCACTTGAGATCAGGTTCGTGGGTTTTGCAGGTCATTGTCCCCGGGTCACGTCGATTCATTTAATCAAAACAGACTATTTGCGCCCAGACAAATATCGATCAATAAACCTCGAGCTAGTTCGTTGTAACTCATTTTAGACTGTGAATATCACCATCTGAAGAATCTAGGTTACTAAGACTCATACCCTGAGGTAAAGCAAGCTCGACCAAAACATGCCTATATCAACCACACAATTTGCCCATTTTGTTTTGGGGGTCGTTCGTCTTTTGCCCGGTTCAGGAATCTTGCTCTGCGGAAACAGAGCAGGCGTAATATGCGTAAGTCTCACTCTACCTTGCTCAGCAGCTTGTCATGGCTAACTTATTTTCTTCCAAGAATACATCCATCCCTCTCATCGATGTGTCTCGGCCCAGTCGACATTGCCATGGCCAAAAAAAAGAGAAACGAAAGAAGCTGTTAGCCAAAAAAGAAACACACAGACGGAAAGGGTTTAGGATTCCTCGTACTCTTGAAAGACGCCAAATTCGGCACTGTCCACAGTATCACGGACGAATACTTGAGATCTGGGAGCAATACAACACAGGCTCAAATTCCTCGTGCTACGAACCATCTGTCCTTCTCTAAAGAAACGCAGCGGATTATTTGATTCGCTGCAAAATTATGGCTTGTTAGAGTGTTTAGAGCAATGCGGGACGTCTGGTCGATGAATCGGACGAGTATCAAGCCTATCTCAAATGCATCGCCGCTAGAGAGCCCGGTGGCTATGACTTATGCAGGCCATGCGGACTACCTTGGCTCCCTAAAGCCTGTGAAACGACTACAAGAGCAGATCCTGGGCATTTATCGCCAGTTCTCGCAGTCTCCCGTGCCAAAGAAGAGCCTACGCCTGCGACCAGCGAAAGCCAAAGGAGCAGAATTCCCGAAGATCGAAACATCAAAGCGGCAGAAGATCAAAGACTCGGTCCGCAATTTTGGGTGGGTGACCGAAAGCTGGCGACAATAATGACACAGAACAGTTGTCAGACAATTCATCAGATGGGTTCGTCAGATGAGACATACTCCGAGGGGAAAGATGAAGCGCGTGACGGGGCAATATCCATTGCGGCCTTGACCCTGTTCCTTCAGATATGATGGGTCTCGTTCAAGGACAAGACAGACAAAGAGAGAGAATAACAAGGTTTGTGTGTTTGTGAGGAAGGAAAGGATGATTTCTGGTATTCAAATGTTAGAGGATAAAATCTTTTTTTTTTTTGTATGATGAGGCTCGCCAGAAACTTTATTCGCTTCTCGACTGGTTCCCTGGCCGTTTGATAGGCTGGAGCATGAGAGACAAGGTAGAGACAGCCTAAGGGAAGGAATCGTCGTTTTTTCAGAGACCCCGAAAATACCTATATATCAAATGGCACTGCAATTCAGTGCCATTACGAAGTGACCCGGACTTGGAGTCTTTACATGAGCCATCATATTTCGGTAGTCATAAAAACCCCTTTTCACGATCAGCCGCAGACGTGGTTGCAGATGAATCTCTCCAGACTCACAAAATCATAGAAAGTCGGACAGTACTCCAGCCTTCGATCATGCACATATCTCGTCTGAAGTCCGGGGTAGTTTGAATTCTCGAATGGTGGTTTTGAACAGGGATAGGAGACTTCGTGGTTCTGCCACTTTGAGATGCTTGACGACGGTTTGTCAAAGGCGATTGTTATAGGGAGGGTATCAGGGAATCAGATTACACTAGGCGTTGTGAAAGACAGATAGGATGGAGAGCCGAGAGAAGAAGTATTACTGTCGATGAAGTAAGAAGAGGGGTACTCGAAGTCGAAGTTTGATGGGTTAAAAATTCCGCTTTTTATATACAGCTCAGGGTGCCGCTTCCCCTTTCCTTTTTCGGCCGTTTGTAGCAAATATGTTCATATTATATGAATATGCCATTGATTAGATCACGTGTAAAGCAGGATCAGCTAACATCGGTTTATCGTATTACTTTCAGTCCATGGGGGATATGACTTTGGATATCACGTTCCTTTCATTACATACATCTACAATCAAAGAACAGGTGCATCACCAGATCTGCAAAAGGTCATTTATATGCGGCAATTTTTTCCCCCTCTATTTACATATATCTTTGCCTGGCTCATAATTGAACCCTTTTTCGGCCCTTCATACCCCGTCGTCGCTCGCCATACCAAACCCAGCCGAACTTCCCAACACCCACAAATCCACAATTAAGCACAACATATACCCGGCAAACATCAACACAACCACCCATTCCATCACCGCCGCCTCATCGTATGTCTTCAGCCACCAGGTCATAACCGCAAACAACGTCACGAGGCTGAACTCGATTGCCACGACGACAAACTTGACGACAAGGCTGGACAATGAGATGGGAATTGGAGGTGTGTATAACTCCAGTGTGAATTTGTCGCCAGAGTAGATTCCGCCGCCGCCGCCATAGCTGTATTTGTGGTTGTGTTGTTGGGAGCGGTACTGATGGAGACAGATGGTTGTCCAGATGCAGAGGATTAGACAGCCGAGAAGGTGTGCGGAGATGCTTGTAGGAAGGAGGATTTGGTGCGCGGAGGTGTAGCGGGCTGTGTCGAAGATTGTCAAGAGGATGAGGTTTGTGGCTCCGACGAGAGAGAAGAGAATACTGAGCACGGGGATGCTCATTTGGAAGACTGGGGATTGGTGCCATTTTGGCTCTTGGTGGAGGTGGTGTCGTGATGCAAGTGATGATGGTGGTGGTGGTGGTGGGGTAGAGTATATTGATGGTAAAGAGTTGACGCGAATGAGGGATTCGGAGCTCGATGATAGTGGCATTCTGGCGGGACTCATGTGGTAGAAGTAGAAGATTAGGCTGGGGATGTATGTAATCATTGCTATGGATGTGCATGCGATGAATACGGGCTTGAGGTGTTGCGCACCAATGTCGGAAATGAATCTGCCAAAGTTAGCTCTTTCATGTGTAGGGAGTAAACGTGTACTTGAATGCGTACGCTATCGTCTGTGTGTCTTCTTCAGATATGTAACGCGGTTGACCGGAGGTAAACCATGATCCTAAAAGCGCCCCAAGCATTGCTGGGTCGATGTCAGTAACTGTCGTACATCCAAGAAAGCTGAGCACTTACCAAGCCATGAAACAACTGTGATTGTAGGCAGAATGAAGGCCCACTGTCTGAGAGAACATCGTAAAGTCATCTTGAAGCGATCTTTGAATGCAGGCATATATGGTTCTGATTGGATGCTATTCGTGCCGGAGACAGTGATACAGGAGTCAAACTTCGAGAAACGAGTTGAGTCGGTCGGGACGGAGGGTATGGATCTGTATATAAGTCCCTTTAGCTACCCCAGAGATATGAGAGTCACATTTCTTCCGACCATCTAGTCCCTGATATTGATCCTCGTTCTCCGAAGATACTTTCCTAATTAGGCAATCCTGCACGTGGGCTATCATTCTTGCATCTGGCGGGCTCCAGAATTTCTATGGGCAAGAACCCAGGAGCCAATGGCAATTGAAATGAGGATAGACAGCTGAGAAATGTGGTTTTGGAAAAGGTTATTGTAAGGTGGTTGGTCCAGTGAGGAATGGGAGCCACGGTGTGGAATGTACGCACGCCACCTCTATCCCTCCCACGGGTCGGTCAGGAAACCGGTCCGGTCGAATACTTATTTATCCTGTCTATGTTATTCTCAATACATGGTACTATACACTAATCATACCAAATAGCATTCATACCAAATCCCTTCTCCGGGATATCACATCTCGCAACACGCGCCAACAACTCATCTTTGAAGCGATAAATCTCCACAAACCCATCCTGATCGTCGCACAACGCAATCCACTCATCGCTCCAGTCACATGGACTAACTGCATTTGAATGTCCACCACTCGTCGACGTCGGGTTGATGAACAATTGCTTCTCAATATTTCCCTCGGGCCCGAGCCGGAACGCGCTGATATAACCGTGTACATCGTTGTGGTTTGATCGCGCGGTTGCGAAGAGGTACTTCCCGCTCTTGGTAGTAAAGACAACATCGGATCTGTACTTGTTGCGGGGTGGGAGACCTGGTGGAATCAAGGGGTATATCATGCGAGTGAAGACGGGGACGTGCCTTTTTTCGTCAATTACGTAGACAGCTAATCTGTTGCCTGCTTCCATCAGGGCGTATAGATAGTGACCGCTAGGGTGGATGGCGACCCAGCGGGGATGGTCGCCTGGTGCAGGCGCATCAATGCTGTCGACTAGTGTGAGGAGACCAGTTTCCGGGTCCTTTTTGTGAGTCCAGATTTTATTTGCGCCCATGTCTGCAGAGTACAAGTATGTCTCTGTTGGGTCGAATACCATGCCGTGAATGCCGGAGTGAGGATCTATCTCGAAGTTTTGTACGTTCTTGTCTATTTTGCCGGTCTCGGTGACGGAAAAGACATTGCCGAAGCCCGCGTGCTTGTAGAATGGGTTACCGTAGACGTTGTAGGGTGGTTTGTGGCCTGCGAGGACGAAGATGGCGCGGGTGTTTGTGTCGGCGGAGTTGGCCATCGCTACACGAGTTAGTATCGGCCGGTCATAGCTTTTAGGAAGGTTGCATACGATCTCCACCCATTTGATGCGATGCTTCATGCACGATTTCCGTAGGACTGCGCACAGAGAAGCTCGACCATTTCTTCATAGCGGCGCCGTAGATATTCTTCTTCGCATGCTATTTACGATCAGCACTCAATTGCGCTTCTACTGACTAATATGAATAGCTCACATCAAAAGTCATCCACGAAATAGGCTCGTCCTCAGGGATCATGGTCTTCTTGACCAATTTCAACGTCAGTTCTTGATCATCGAAGGCGACGGTGTAGATTCTTCCTGGCGGCGTCCAGGTGCCGATCATGAGATGGTGGATCATTCTGGCTTGGAATCGGGGAAGACTGAGTCGCATGCCACTCTTGTCAGCAAGCAGGAATGAAGCGATTGCCAAAAGACAAAAAGATTTCGAAGGTGGCTTGGGTATATGAAGTGGTCGACGGACCATATCCGAAAACAAGAGCCGATAACAGCATGCCCCACACTGCGGGGAAAGAAAGTGCCGATTTTCTGAGCGGCAGACCGAGAGTACAGGATACAGAGCAGTACAGCAAAGTACTTTAAGTCTGTGATTGTTTATCTGTCTGAGATGTTGTTTTCTGTATCAGGAGGTCACTATTCCATGTGTCCCTGACCCGTCCTCATAAGCGCCTCGAACTCGAGAACTACTGCAGGAATCCGCATATCAACGTAGTTGCTGCTCTGAAAGAAGTGCATAGCAATAAAACCATTGCTCCAGCAAATGGTAGAATATGGCAGATTGTACGGAGTAGATGGACGTAGTAGAAAGTGACTGCGGGGTACACTAAGCCTGTTCCTACGGTGCGGAAAAGCACTGTGCCGACTTCGGTACATCTTCCGGGTCGATGACTGCTTCATCATCGCCGGTCGTTGATCTTCTCCATTGCTTTGTACATCGTCTGAAGAATACAGGACAATAAGAAGAAGACGACTTGAGCAATTGATTGCTTACTGTATGAAGAGGTACCCCCGCACAGACTGTCCCAGCCGGATTCTGTTTTCCGACTAACCGGTATGTAGATCAGCTCTACGATCCTCTCGACTACTCTACGACCCCAAGCGTTTCCATCAGCAACGCAACATGCGCATCAACTACGCCCCCTCGACACCCCCAACCACACACCCCGACGGGACACCACTCCCAGAGGCCGAACAAAAAGCTACTGCAGAAGTCTACGAGCGCGTGGCAGCTAGACGAAAGCCTCGTCCTCTAATCCCCCTCGATCTTGCGCTTCTCCATAGCCCCCCTATCGCCAATGGCTACAATGCTTTGTTGGGCGCGATTCGCACGCAGGCTGTGATGCCGCAGGATATTCTCGAGTTGTCGGTTTGCCGGGTTGCGATTCTCAATGGCGCGGTGTACGAATGGAACGCGCATGCCCCTCTCGCACTGAAAGCCGGGGTTACCGCGGCGCAGTTGCAAGAAGTCAAGAACTTACCCATCTCGACATTCGCGACCGAAGGACAGATAATTAACAACGTCGAGAAACCGGCGGGAAGCAGCCTGACGGACTTTCAGTGGGATACGGTGGTCTTCACAGATGCCATGACGAAGAATATCAAAGTCGACGACGCGATCTTTGCGGCGATCAAGAGTCGATTCAGCGAGAGGGAGGTGGTGGAGTTGACGGTCTGCATTGGCGCGTATAACATGGTCAGTCGGTTTTTGGTGACGTTGGATGTGGGCGAGAACAACGACAAGAGCATGAAGGACCCGGCCGATATCGAAGCGCAGCTGAAGAAATAGAAAGCGAGGCTCGCACAGGGCAGGAGCTGCCTCGAGGGGAATCAGCAACCAACCCCACAGCGCACCGCCTCATAGTGACCCGAGCACCTTGGTCCAACTGAAAACCAACCTCACTTTTCTTTTCTTGTTTTATTTCTCTCATGTCACTTGCATCGTATTGCCGGCTTTCGTTTTATTCACCAGATGAGGGAAAGCCTGCGCCATTTTTGCAGATTGTGTAATATTCAGTATTCCACTTCCCAGAATAGGCTATCCGAGGACTGTGCTAGAGAATACGTAAAGGCGGGAGCGTGAAAACCAGCAAGATGTATGAGGGATTTTCCTCAGCCACACATTGGCTTTTGACGGCTCTTTACGACGCTCGTCCACCCCTCCTCCTGAAAATGAAAATTAATTGCTTTGCTGTAATGCGTATCGATCATGCTTGCTGTGTGACTGACTGGCATCCTGCAATGAACTCAGCTGCCCTGTGTCCTGCCAAGTCTCATGGTGATCGGTTTTTTGTCCAGGGGTGTGCCAATGACGTAGAGAGGGCATGCCAGCTCTATAGCTTCGACAGTAGCTTCGATCAGCAACAGCTTAGCAGAATGAGCAGCCATTGGCCAATTGCACACATACATACATACATCGTAGACCATACCGTGCATGCAGGCAACGATGCGCACGCTGACGGACTAGGCAGGTTGACTTATTCAAGACGTGCATGACCTGTCCAGTGTACTAGGGAGGAGTAGGCATCATTCTATCCTACGACGTGGATGTAACAATACCGTATTTGTAGTGCAGATTGATCAGAGCGGGCGGCGGAATCCGTACGGTACGTACGTTTGTTTCCTCGAGCAGCAGCAGGTGGAGCTCGCACCGCCTCCACTTGCCAGAAGGGATCGTTCTCCAATTTCATTTTCCTGTCCCGATCGTTGCATGCTTCCCATTGATATTTCTGCTTCAACTCCCGCTGCCTTTCTGTTCTCTTTTTTCTTTTTTTTTTTTCCCCAACTTCTCCCGAGATCGTTCATTCATTTTCCAGTCATCATGTTCCTTGTTGAATAACATTAAAGGGATGCTCATCGACGGTGAGAAGTGGGCTTGTGAGGCTTGCGTGCGAGGCCACCGCGTGTCAAGCTGTCGACATCATGGTTCGTGTAGATAACTTGCTTACATGTCAATTGCCATGCCTAACAGTGACCGTTAATAGATCGGCCGTTAATCCGAATCAATAAAAAGGGCCGGCCGTTCTCGGTCTGCATCCTCTGTCGCGGACCGTGTAACAACCGAGAAGAGCATAGCAAGCTCAACCGTGACAAAAAGTCTGATGGTGAGAGCGATAGCAAGTCCTCTGGAAAAGTATTGAGAAAACGGCAACACGCCACACCACTAGTGGCTCAAATATCCCAACGAGATATCAAGGACGGCAGTCAGTTGTTCGCTAACTCGATCGAATAGAAGCCATCCGCCCGACGTCGAATCCCGCCCTCCTCGTTTGCGCGCATTGCACCACATCCTGCAGCATCACTCCCGTCTTCAAGTGAGCCATTTACCGCCAGCCAATCTCGATCTCGTTCGCGCCGCTCGCCCTCCAATCCGAGGCGATATTCGCGCCCTTCCCCGCCGACTTCTTCTTCATCTTCCATGACCACAACCACGCCCACCACGACAGCATCAACGTTCACCAGCAACGGCTACATACCACCCCTCGATCCAGCTCTAGTCCACTCGAGCGGTACCTACGTGCCGGGCTTTACGACCACCGCGCCGCTAAGCGCCACCACCAACCCCATGGGGTATCCCTACGTGTCTCTACCAATGATGGACGAGCCTCTGATACCAACCTCATCTGCATTCCCGTTTACGGACGACATGATGTTTGCCGCCGACGGTGGCTTTGTGTCGGACTCGATGTATACCGGGTTTGAGGACATGGACGCTCTTCCGGAAGATTGGTCGACTTTTTTCTGGAATGATTCATGATCATGTTTGACGACTTTCTTTATTTATGCTTTTGTCTAATTTCTACGAGCATTGTGCATGTGTTTCAGATTATGGCCTGTTGTCTGTCTACACGTATTGAACCACAGGACGTACATCAGTACGTCTTGGCAGCTGTCCTTGGAGAGTTGGGCCGGCGGATAATATGTTTTCTTTTTTGTTAGAGGACTATTTGTCTGGGCTATAGAGTCATGCGATAGACGAGACTGTTATAGAGCGTACATCTATTCTAACTACTCGGTCATATTACATGTGCAATCAACTTGTGGAAATAAACACATTGATTGACCCTTTGGTAGAGAGATTCGTACCGAAACAAGCACGAATGGCTGCCGAGGGACCATGCCGATGCGTGTCCCGAGTGGTGCATGTGTATCCCGAATATCTTCAGCACCAGTCCAACATCCTGCTTGATTGACCATTCAATCGAATGAACAGCAAAAATTTGATGATTTTTTTTTTTTTTTTTTTTTTTTTTTTTTTTTTTGACTTTTGATTACTTGGCCCACTGCGCCGTCATATGTTTCGACTAAATATTACCCATACGTACTCTCGCAAACGTTCGTAATGGAAGCATTGCCTGTGGACCACCGCTTGAAGCGGTAGACGATAATATGAGGCATTTATCCTCTCCATTTAAAATCTGGCCGTGGAAGTACGTCTACGCAGTAGCTAACTGCACTCCGCTCACAACTCTCGCTACTTTAGCCAACTCGTCCCAACTACCTTTCTTTTGGTTGCAGACCGCTCAACCGTTGGATTCGCATGCACGAGTCGCGGACAAGTCTATGATTTTCCTATCCGCCCACGAAGGAGGGCTACATGCGACCCGGACAATATCTGTTTGTACAGTTGATGAGTATATCATGCCTGAATCGATCCCACGCAGGATTTATGGTGCGACAGAATTTCTAGCTGTAGTTGCGGCGTTGATGTCATCTGTGCAACGAAATACAAAAGTGGCTGACTTTTCTGCTAAAGAGGAAATGCACAGCCCCGATGCTAGATAGATACATGACCTTCACATACAAAAGGTACCTAAGTACATGAGTCGTGATAATGACCAATTGGGGACCAGGTAGGGTAGTGGTTATTGGCCAGAAAAATATCCCTCTCGACGAGGTACACAGTACTTCATAGCCATGGATTGCTACTGGGTACGTACCTGTCACGATCGCCAGTACCAAGAAGAGAGGAAGCAGCCAGGAAAAAACCTCATAGTATTCGATGAGCTCGAGCTTGTCACATGTGCTTCTACATTTGTACGCCTGAAATGCGCACGCTATCTAAGCGACCGACTTGGTTAAATAATATTTCCCGGGTTAGGAAACCAGTGAATATTGTGTGGTGCGATGATTGGCTGACGAAAATTTCTCACGTACTCTATACTTCACGCAAGTACCTAGACGATCTTTGCCAAACACACCAGAGGATGGCTCAATGATGACGCCTTATAAGTAGCGAGATGAGTACCTCAGGTATCTTCCTTCCTTGCTTCCTTCCTCCAAGGTTGTCGCGTCACACAGACTCGCTCCTTCCTTGCCTTCTGAGGCGTGACATTTTAAGACACGACTCGCGCTTCTCTTGTCTTGCGTCTTGCCACTGCCTTCATTATTCTCGACGATCCGGACGGTTATTAATATACTCAAAATGGGAAAAGTCAGAAGAGCAATCCACGTCGATGAAATCTACAATGTGGAACTAGGGCTGCAACCACAGCCGCAAGCCAAAGACAACAAATTCGTCATCGGCGAGAACGGGACGCATGCACATCGTCTGTATGACGGACGACGGCAGGATGGCATGCTGGAGCTGCTGAACGATAAACTCCAAGCTTTACGAGAAGCATCCAAACTGTCCAGGAAAAACAGCAGCAAAATCAATAGCACAGAGCATTTCGACATCCAGCCAAAGAATGTGACAGTAGGTAGTCTACCGCTCATCCAGCTTGAGTCTGCCTCGTCTCCTCCCCGGCCAGAATCGAAGCTGCCTCACTCATTCAATCGTCGCCAATCATCGATGAATTCAGGGACGGCCGGGTCGCTAATAGATCGGTACGGGAGAAATAAAGAGCAAATCGGCAGAGGCTCCTCTGGCATCGTCACCGTCACCTTTCGACCTCACTCCGTCGAACACCCATCAGGCGGACAGCTTTTCGCTGTGAAAAAGTTCTCTCGGCGGGAAAAGGACTCGCTGAAAAAACACCTGAAGCGCGTTGGAGCCGAGTTTTGCATATCGTCTAGTCTTCATCACCCAAATATTATCCAAACTTTTGACTTGGTGCAGGACACCGATGACACTTTTTGCCAGATCATGGAGTATTGTTCTGGTGGCGATGTTTATACACGGGTGAGGTCGCAAGGCAAGCTTTGCGCGACAGAAGCGAACTGTTATTTCAAGCAGCTTCTCCGTGGCCTGGAGTATCTTCATACCACCGGCGTTGCACACAGAGACATCAAGCCGGATAACCTTCTACTTACGTGTCGTGGATGTTTGAAAATTGCCGATTTCGGGAACGCGGAATGCGTGCGACTACCGTGGGAGACAACCAGTCGATTGTCGTCTGGGCTTTGTGGCTCGTTTCCGTATATAAGTCCAGAGCAATATGTGACGTTGGATTATCGCGATCGGGGCGCTTCCTCGTCGCTGTATTATTATGACGCTCGGGCTGCAGATGTGTGGTCCGCCGGGGTTGTTTATATGGACATGCGAACGGGTAAACATGCATGGCGATTTGCGGTCTTTGAACAAGACGAAGATTTTGCGAATTATGTGAGAGAGATTCAGGAATTGGGGAGATGGGAGCCTATAGAATCTCTACCGGGGGTATGTTTTCTAATCGCATGATTTGAATTTGTTGACCAAACTAATTTCATACAGGAGGCCTGTCGTGAAACGATATATTCTATGCTGGCATTGAATTGGAAGCATAGGCCCAGTACAAGCTCTTTGATGAAGTCCGAATGGGTACAGAATATACATGTATGCAAAGCGGCAGACGGCCATGATTCTCTATAGTCCGTGCAGGACCTGTAAATAGTTATGAGTATCATAACACCGATGATCACCGCCGGAAGTTGGACCACACTCGGCCCGTTACCTTATATATATTACATATACCCAAGTCAATATATACCCTTTCGATAAGAGTACCATAGTAGGTCTATGCCTCCACACGTCTTGAGGTATTACGGACAGGTCTCCATCTCGCAGGGCTAGTTGTATATATATATATATATATATATATATGCGATAGAAAGGAGTTGAGTCTAAAGGGGTTTTTTAGATACGGACAGGGTGATTATGAGCTTGCGACGAGGCTGTTGGCCTCTAAGAAAGTTGGGGTGAAGCAGTTGACCTGAGATATGGAGAAGGACTGGGGAAAGGGGGAGGAAATCAACATTTCGATTGACGGTGTTAAATTATTAAATCGATGGGTTACTTGTATAGGCACATGTTTTAGGGCTATTTGTTAGGGCTATCGAAAAGGATGTTGCATTTTTGGTTTCTTATCGGCTAAGCCCTCAAAGCCTCATGAAAAAACACCTCGGAATCGGAGTCCGCCTTGTACTTGAGCATATAAGTCGCGTTTTCTCCAAAATATCGACAACATACAAGTTTCTAGCAACTTCAGTGAGTGGGTTGAACCAAATCAAAATGACCATCCATCTCCGCCCTGCCTCTGAAGCCGATTTGGCGACAATCGTCGACCTCTCAACAGCCGCGTTTCCTCCTGAAAAAGACGCGATTGTGCGTCACCTCTTCCCGGGGGACCTACACTATTCGGAAAACATACGCAAGGCAAGGATAGCGCGCAAATCGGTCAAATTCGGGCTCAAAGGCAACATTCTCATGGTCGCTGTTGATGATGCTTCAAACGGTACGATAGTGGGGTATGCGGTTTGGGAGGTGCCCGTTTCTCCATTGACAGAAGATGAAAGTGGAGGGGGGGAGGAGGAGGAGGAGGAGGTTAGGTTACCGCCTCTGGCACAAGAAGGAATGGATAAAGCGCCGTTTATTGAACTGATCCGTATACTTCAAGAGGATGTACGAGAACAATTCGGCGAGAAGGGAACAGCGGATGTTTGGAGTGAGTGTTAATTTCCTCTACCCTATTCGAAAGAAGATAACAATAAACGACATGCGTATCAGCACTCGACTCTCTAGGCGTTCATCCAGAGCACGAGCGAAAAGGAATTGGTCGGATGTTGCTCGATTGGGGTATCAAGGAGGCATCTAAACAAGGGCGGGGGTGTTATCTGGTTGCCACACCGGCTGGATTGCCATTGTATAGGAGCGCGGGCTTTGAGGATGTCAAGGTTCTGGATATCTTTGGGACGCCACATGTCTCGATGCGAAGGGTTTGAGAGAATTTTACAGAGGTGGAACGACTGCTGTCGACATACAGGTTTCAGTATCTAGTCACCGCTTGGTGATACAAAATATCTGGGATTCATTGGCCACTGATGTAGTTGGTCAGTGATCACCATTAGCTGTATTATTGTATTGCTGTGCCTACACATTAAGCGTACCTCGGTTTCCAAATTCTTTTACCAATCCTGTTCGTACCCGCCATACAAAAAAACTTCTTGACGTTGAAATGATTACGAGTATCGAAATTAGTCTTGTCTTGGTGTCTGAACTATGCTCTGATAAAACAACTGAGATCTGTACTGCTGGCCATGATCCTTGGCACTTGCGAGAGTCAAACTATTAGATTTATAAGTAGTTCTCTCAAGTTACGCACAACGGGCAAGTCTACGTCGTTATGGTATCTATGCAAGTGCCCAGTCATTACAGGTGTACTGTCTTGATTCTAGCTATGCTTAAACTAGACTAAGCGATGGCAGTCTTAGTTACGTCCAAGTTTTCGAAGGAATACCACGGCGATTATGATGGAAACGACCACACATGCCAGATTCATCCACTGAGCAGCGCGGAGTCCACGCAAGTAATCAGGATCTCTAGACTGAGTATTATTCTTTGATGCTGCGCCTTGTACAGCCGTCTGCACAGCTGTCGAAACGGCTAGACCCAGTGAGCGACTGATCTGACTGACGGTCTGCAGCAATCCTGCCCCGAGAGCCTGATCCTTCTGAGGGAGCTTTTTGGCGATCAGTAGCCCGACCACGGGCCATACTACCTCAACGCTGAGACAAAGGCACATTGCCGGAAAACCCCAGGACCAGTACGTTGTGTCTGGAGGAATGGCTGGAATGGCAAATAGAAGAGGGGAGCCCAGGCCACAAAACAGACCAAAGAGGAGAACGTAGAAGCCTTGAATGCGGTTCAGGGCCGGCGATACAATGAATGACACGAAAACTTATTCCAGAGACAGATCATAATAAAATCAACTACTTGTGGCACTTTTAAGCGTGGGAGTAACTTACTTCCAGTGATACCAGAGGGCAGAAATCGAAGCGCCGTCTGCAACACGCCGAGGCCGAGATAATCTTGGTAACTATTGAAGTGCAACCAAAAAAGTTAGAACAGAAAACTTCGATCTCCGCGCTCTACCTTCCAATTTGGGCATGAAGGGAGTACTAACAAATAGGTAACGAAGACCAGGAAGCTGTTGTAAGCGGCGTAAAACATACCAACGAGGATGAAGAGCGCCGAAAACTCAAGGTTTCTGAACATAGAAACTCTCAACAGAGGCTGGTGGTTTTTTCGGCGACTTTCAAGAAAGTATTCGAAGAGCACGAAAGCAAATAAACCAAGGATGGCCACCACGATGAGCGGCGGGACCCAGCGTGTCCTCCATCCAAGAGAATCTCCCTGAGTAAGGGATATAAGGAGCAAAACCAGGCTAAATGATATCAGCGCGGCTCCTATCCAGTCTACACTCTCATTGTTTCCAGGATTTCTGCCAGCACTGGCCCGAATGGCCGGGATGGCCGTCATCAAAAACGCAGCAATTGTCGTGACAGCAGCGATTATAGCGGGAATCCAAAAGATCCATTTCCACGAAAGAAAACTCCCAACCAAGCCCCCGAAGATGTTACCAAGTACGGATCCAAGGGAAGCTGCCGCTGCCGCTGTCACGTACGCCCTGGTCCTCACCTTACCTGCAGGGAAGATGCTGGCTATTATACCGATTGCAGACGGCATCATTGCAGATCCACTCATTCCCTGGATGACCCGGACAATGTAAAAGGGAATCTCATGAGCGGAAAATGGCAAGAGGAGAGTAGATAGTGTGAAGAGCGAGGAGCCAGTCAGAAAAACTAGCCGTCGTCCATATGTATCAGCTAGACGACCCCAGAGTAGCATTAGCGAGCCCGATGCAATGCTGTAGACTGAAATGACTAGCTGTTGGCGCTCCGGGGGGATCCT
Organism: Talaromyces ruber; assembly: GCA_022813215.1. Lineage (NCBI taxonomy): Eukaryota > Fungi > Ascomycota > Eurotiomycetes > Eurotiales > Trichocomaceae > Talaromyces > Talaromyces ruber. Next base: position 240,073 of record JAKLMW010000029.1, on the reverse strand, counting down.
TAACGCGTCGCCCAGTGAGGGCAACATGATGGTGATAGATTGTACATTAAGAATCTGATATGTTAGTGATTATATACTGTGGTTTTTCTAAGGAGTATGTATAACCAATGAGGAGGGAGAAAGGGCCATACTGTGAGAAGTCCAGCGCTTGATAGAATAGCAACCAGGAGCACGCTGCGAGTATTAGACAGTACTGGGTAGATCTCGGTCTCATTCTCAGTATGCGCTGCGCCATCATCACCGCTAAACGTCGGTGGTAACTGTGGCAATGGGGTATCTTGGTCTATTATGGAACCGGGCATTCTTTCTGTCTGTTATTCAATATATCAAGAAAAACTGAGAACCCCAGACTTTTTTCTGGAGGACTCTATATTGAATTTGAAAATTGGTCCGATTATGCTTAAATGAACACCGGTAGTATAATTATATTTTCTCTTGCCGAATCGCACTATAAATGTGAGATGGCGCAATCGTCTCGCGTAGTGATGTATGGTTGGTGTTGTAGAGCCCCGTCGAGTCAACAAAGGACCAGGGTGTGATGTGTTTCGATTGGCTCTACGTCGTTTGGTCCATGGACAGCATAGAATAGCTGCTTGCTCAAAGTGCAAGAAAGCACATGGAATAGTTCCCTAGGATGATCATTTCAGATAACTATATATGGAAAGATCTATGACCCATAATAATCCTCTAATAAGGTCTAATAAAATACAATTCTGAGCTGTTGTAACTCGCAATGGTTGCATAATAATATTAATGTCATCGGCCTCACCTCATAAAATTGGCCCTGGATATTCCGAGCACAGGTTCCAGAGAGGCAACAGCAGTAAGAATGTGTTAATCAAACAGCTATCCTGGGAAGGGAAAATGCTCGGTGCCTTCGTCGATTCCGAAGTGAGACGGCTCAGGATATGAATGGACTGCCTGCCAGTGAGCGACTAGAACAAGGCTTATCAAGCATATAGGCGATATATTGGACGAACGGGTAGTAAATGGCCAGGGCTCTCTCCACAGTCCTTTTCTGCTGTTATCGTCCATCATCCAGTACTTTCTGCTATTAATGCTCACTGACTACCCGGATATGAAGCATTGTCTCATCCACCACGCGAAAACATGGCATTCAGCCCAAATTCCCCTATCAAGATGAAAGAGCTATCATCCATATCAGCGCTGCTCGCTTTATGGTTTCCCATACCAGCCTCTTGGAGACCAGCGTTAGCCTACCGTTCATCACATCTACGCAGCTGGTTATAGCCGTTATACGAATCCTCTGCGCCGAGTACGGCTTCCCTCCAGAAACCGCCGGTATCGCAGGCATGGACGAACAGCGCCAGCTCTCAGGCGTCAGCTTCGTCGATATTGGCTGGAAGATGGCACGATCTAGCCAAGCTGGATAGTCTAAATTTACCCAACCCACGACTCTCTAGAATGTTCTACTCCAAGCCGGGAATACCCAGGCAGCAACATTTGCTTACGATATGTTGAGCTCGGCACAGAGGTCGATGGAGCATCAAAGCCTCTTGATGGGGCTGGCACGCGCTTTCCTGGACCATGTGTGGGCTGCGAATTTAAATGCAACAGTCGACCTTAGCCCAGGAAGGAGAGAAGCGCTACAGAAGATCATAGTTGGACAGCGAATCGGCTTCCAGCAGGCGCTAGAAGAGGTGGGCAGGATGTCAGTCGAATTGGGCGAGTTTTGGCGCGGATACGCGCTGGGGAGGACTGGAATTCAGATAGCACTCGGATGATAAAGATGATTCCTATTTGCTCTGTTGTTGAAAAAGTGAAACTTTACGTTCATGGGCTTCCTTTTTTTGTTGTTGAGATACAGGAATTGGGATTACCGTCCTTCACGGCATCATGTAAGCTCTCATTGGATGCATGATTTTCGGCCGTATACAAGTTGTATATTTCGAAGCCATATAAAAGCAGATTATTCTAGATATCATTAAGGCTTGGAAGAATAAAGATCAATCATGAAATGATTCTTTTGAGAAAATTCGTAGTGTAATTGTGAAGGCGTGGCTGATTGGGTCCGTCTTACGCTAGCGGTGTGATATGATTTGACCGATTCGATGATTTCTACTCATGGGCATGGTTGCCTAAAGATATGATCCAATAGGGGTAGATACATCTCTCGACACGCTTGAAGTATTTGAAAGTTCATGATCCCACTCGAGGGGTTCGTGTCAATGGATACTCTCTCATCACGGGCCTCCAGCACCACACATAATCGATCTATAGGACGAAAATCATAATGTCGACAGCAAAATGCTGCTACGAAGGCTTCGAATGGGAGGGCACTCCCACCGGCCAAAACAGCAAACTCGCCAACAACGACGTTTACATCGCAGGCGACAGCAGCGCATCCGACACCGCCATTTTATACATTGCTGACATGTTTGGATGGAAATTCAAAAACAACCAATTACTTGCCGACCATATCGCGCGCGAAGTCGGCGCAACGGTCTATGTTCCTGATTTTTTTGCTGGTGAAGTGATTGACTCGGAGCTTTTGATCAATGATCAGTGGAATAAGATTGATGTTGCCGGGTTCGCGTATCGGAATCGTCGAGAAGTGCGCGAACCCGAGATCTTTGAATGCGCGAAAGCTCTGAGGCAACAGTACAAAAGACTCGGTGCGGTAGGATACTGTTACGGCGGATGGGCGGCAATTCGCCTCGGAGGAGCGGCGAAACTGGTCGATGTGGTCAGCGTCGGACACCCGTCACTATTGACCAAGGAGGATATTGATGCACTTGCTGTTCCCGTACAGTTTCTGGCGCCGGAGATTGATCCGGTGTATACGCCAGAGTTGAAGTTGCATACGTTTCAGACTGTGCCGAAGCTGGGTGTGCCGCTGAATTATCAGCATTTTCCTGGTGTGGTGCATACCTGTCTGGTGCGTGGTGATGAGAGAAAGCCTGGTGAAAGAGTGGCTATGATCAGAGGGAAGAATGCACTTGTGGCGTGGCAGAGTCAGTTCTTGAAGGAGTGATTGCTTATGCCTTCGTGTGTTGCTTCAATGTATTAAACGGAAAGACCAGACCTCGGACTAGTCGTCAACGCTAGAGATTGATCCTTGTCACTGTCACAGATAATTTTACGAAGGTGCACAGTGTATGAAAGCAAAAAATCTTGGTCAATTGATCTAAATTAGCTGTGAAGTCTCCAGGACCAATGCGGCCACCTCCCAAGTATCGTACACAGACTCGCTGCCTCTTTCGACTCGAAAGTCCTACTCTGGAACAAAAGGTTCTTCCAATTGGTCCATATATGCTGCAAAAATACTAACTGCCTGAGAACTCGACACCCATTCGGGGTCGGCTCCATAGTGAATCAGAAGTTCGGCAATTTCTGTCGAGCGCCGTACTTTGGCTGCATTAAGAGATAGATCCTTGATGGTTTGGACCGTGTTGTCTGTTGGAAAGCCTGTGAACTCAAAGGGCTTGAAGCGTGCTTCCAGTGCATCCATTTTCTCGACGATACGCACCACCATCTCAGGAGAGCAACCCTCTGCCGCAAGCAAGAGGCTGTACCCCTTTTTGGCCATTACGTCTGCTCCGAGATCAAGGAGATAGTTTGCCATCTGCTCTTTTTGATTATTCAAAGCGTAATGTAAAGGAGTCTTCCCAAAGTAGTCTTTCTCATCGAGAGCGAATCCTCTACTAATCAGGATATCAACCAGATCACAGTTGTCCTGTTGGGCCGCGAGGTGGATTAGAGTGGCACGGTACAGACCTGTGTACGCCAAGTTTGACATCGGCGTCTCCTCAAAATAGTTGAGCAATAAAGGGGAGCGCCATTTTGCGATGCAATTGATCCATACAGGCCATGGTAGTCCATAATATGGATCGGTGGGTGCTTGTTCAGACTTGAGGATTGAGTTGTACAGAAAAGGTGTTAGTAGATACGCGAGGTTCTGATTAGTACGATTTAAAGACGCGAGGTCGGCGTATGAAAGAAAGTCTGCTATACACAGAATAACATCAACTGGCAAATCCATGAATAGCATTGTGGCGGATTTGAATGTTCGATTTGCGAATGTTCGTTCTTCGGTTGCGGTAATCTGCAGTATCTGAATGACCGAGTATGAGACCAGACAATTACATCGCGAGGTCGACACTTCATATACACAGAATACTGGACATTCATTGCTATAATTTCCAGGTAAATGTCGCAGTTATCGTGAGTATGGGACAATCGATCAAGACAATGCCGGAAAATGGTTGCGAAGGTACAACAAAAGTCCAGATTGTGTTTCAAGGGTCCCAATAGTACACAACTTGAAAGAAAGTGAAGCATTTGCCTAAACACATTTCTGAGAGACTGCAAATCAGTCCATGGATGCTCGAATAATCGATGCATATCGCAACCTGTCGGCGACATTTACGATGGATGGCCTGAGGCTGCCGCGCTGTACTAGAAAATTGTCTGATTGGTCAGATTGGGGCACTCGGCACCCCCGGACAAATAGCCCTAGCTTCTGAGAAATGCCGAATCGCGGAAGACATTGTGGCTCTATTTCGAGGCCAATGCGTTGCTTCGTAGATGCCCAATGAACTTTAACAAGATTACAGTCTCATGATTTGTATCCTTGAATCAAATAACCTACTGTGTTGAATCTGTTGATGACCTTTCAGAGCTCGCATGGACTCCGACTTGAGATCAACCCGCCACAGTGGAGATTCCGTACATACAGATACGACTTTCATAGACAGATAGTCAGATACATGGAGATTGCTACGTCCCGTTTCAAAGCCAAGAAGCGCTAGGATTGCTAGCTGCTACTAGGGTCTGTGTTACGGCGGACTCCGTCTTGACATGATAGACCCAGTCGTCGCCCACGTGGAAGCCAGTGCAATTATCCATTATGAGGCCGTGCAAGTGTCCTGCATCTTCCCTGCGATTCATCCAAGATACGATCGGGACATCTTGAAACTTCGAAACGTCTCTTCGAGCCCTTTCTTCTAAGATCTCCGGGTTTCATAGGTATTTTGCTACATCTGAGCATGTAATGCTAATACGGACAACGAAAGCCCTCGAGCTCTATTCCGCGGTGCCTGACCAATAGATCATCAACCTCCGAGCTACTCTACTCCACTCTAATACTAGCGGTAATTATCCTCGGTAATTCAAGTTTTTCAGGGCCAGACTTGCCTTATCCGTGCAAGAAGGAAAAAAAGCCCATCTAAACCCCGCCTGCTCTTTACTTTTTATAAAGGCTCGTGTCGCATTTCTTTTTTTCTTCTTTTTTTTCTTCTTTTTCTTCCTTCTTTTCTTTGCGCCTCTACTTCCTTAGCAGTGAGCGACTTCAGGGCTTTGCGTTCACATTTGCTGGCGAAAAGCTCCGATTTTATTTGTCTTCCATATATACAGGCTACCTCCCGCTGGTTATCGGAGCCTATCGCATTACATCCACATTCAGTCACTCAAGATGTCCGAGTATTACGCAAACGACAAGGAGGTTGCTCCTGCGCGACCCGAGGCCGCGGTTCTTTCTGGGGAAGAGAAGAATCAAGTGCACTCTGTTGCGGAGTCGACGGACAACAGCGACCGCCTGGAGCCTGAGCAGAGACGTATGGCGAGAATGTTCACTTATATGAAGACGCGCGATTTCTGGCTTGTCGTTCTTCTTGGGTATGTGTTATTCTCGACTGCGTGGACAAAAGAAACAATCGCTGACATCATGTTTGCGTCTAGACAAATTATCGCTTTGGCAGATATCAGCTCCTCCACCTTCTCGTCCCTTCTCTCAAACAAAGGCACCAGTATCCCGGCTTTCCAGACCTTGTGGGTTTACGTTGTGCTCAACTTGACCTATACCAGCATCACTATCTACAAATACGGCTTTAAGAAATGGCTCCGTCTTCTTTATACCGACTGCTGGAGATATTTCATCCTTTCCTTCTTAGATGTTGAGGGCAACTACTTTATGGTTTTGGCATACCGTTACACCTCGCTGCTGAGCGCTGAGTTGTTCAGTTTCTGGACTATTATTGTCATTGTCATCATCTCCTTCATCTTCTTGAAAGTTCGCTACCACATCACGCAATATCTCGGTGTGTTTGTTGCCTGCGGTGGTATGGGTCTCTTGATTGCTTCCGACTACCTTCGTGGCGCCAACTACCCTGCTGCCGATCAGTTGAAAGGTGACCTTTTTGCTCTTTTGGCAAGCTCTATCTACGCTTTCAGCAACTTGTTTGAAGAGTACATGGTCTCCAAGCGTCCCATGTACGAGGTCATTGGCCAAATGGGTTTCTGGGGTATGTTGATCAACGGTGTTCAGTGCGCCATCTTTGACCGCAGCTCGTTCAACGGTGCTGTTTGGGACGGACAAGTCGCTGGTTATATTGTCGGCTATACTATTGTTCTTTTCATCTTCTACACACTCGCGCCCATCCTGCTGCGTATCTCGTCTGCGACATTCTTCAACATTTCTCTGTTGACGATGAACTTTTGGGGCTTGATTATTGGTATCCAGGTTTTCCACTACTCGGTCCAGTTTTTGTATCCGATTGCTTTCGTCATGATTGTTCTCGGTTTGTTTGTGTACTTCGTCGGTGAGGGTAGACTTGGTGAATCCTTCAAGCCTTGGTTGGGAAAGAACCAGGAACTTGGCGTCGATGGTCTGGGAACTGCTCGTCGTGCCCAGGAAACTGGTCACGCAATCGTCTAAGTTACCTTCTTCACGTTAACATCCGACATTGCTTGGAAACAGCTGTTGCTGGTGTGGTTAGGGTTTGATGTGGATATGCGTATATGGACGATCTTGTTTACTTAATAGTAATTAGAACTTCCACCCAGTCTGCTGAGCAATACTGGTGGAACCTTGCAACGCTACCGTCTCGCTATTTTAACGTTGCTTATAGAATTAATAATGATACCTCATGTTCAATTAGATGTTTCATGATAACATTTCGCATATAACTGCATTTGGTAACACTCCATTGTTGCGGAATACGATACATAAGGCTTTTTCATCGTTGAATGATGCCCGAGACAGACTCACAATAACTCCAGCTGTAAATTATGGTTGCCGGTAGAGTCCAGGGCAAGGTTATGATGATGTCTTGGTAGCTTTTCTTAACTATCCAAACTCTCAAAAAGCCTACTGTGAAATGAAGCATGATCAAGAAATCATGTACATACAGTGTGCAACATCAAAAATCAATGCCAGTCGATTTTCGAATATGTTCGTGGATTATCTACTTGCCGTACTCTCGGTAAATAGTCCGTTAAAATTTTGATCGTCCCTCTTCCGCTACTTACCTTTGTTTCACAATTCGGATGATTAACGTAATTTTATTGATATTGAAATCAAAAATATAAGTGATGGGATCTTGCCTAGATTCCCCGTCTCACCATCGATCGATAGCGTAAACCCCGCATCGGGTAAATGAAGGTTTCATCTAGTCTTGTATAAATCAATTTCCACCAATGCTGGACAAGTGGGTGAAGAAATCATTTTTTCGTTGTCATCAGTGTTTCAATTCCACGGCTGAATTTCTTTTGCGGAGATATAAGTTGCACTTGTTTCCCCTGTCGCAAGTTTGTTACTTTTGTTTCTCGGATATTCCTTGCTGATCTTTCGGATGTTTGAAAATTGCTACTTTAGGGAACCTGATACCATATTAGGAAATTCCTACAATAGTGTGCCAGCCTATCGGATACACACAACGGACACTGGATAAAGTACCAAAAAGGGGTCATCTCCATTGTTGTATCAAATATGAGACTGTCTTTTTTACTTTCATCGCTCGCCGCCTTCACGTCCCTCGCCTCCGCAAGCCTCCAGTACCGCGGTGCGGATATCTCCTCACTCATCGTCGAAGAAGATGATGGCATATCATACAAAAATACGAATGGCGCCAGCGCAAAACTCGAGACTATTCTCGCCGATAATGGTATGAACAGTATTCGGCAACGACTATGGGTCAATCCTAGCGGTGGCACATATGGTTTAAATTATAACTTGGAGCTTGCGGCGAGGATGGTGGATGCGGGGATGAAGATCTATCTTGATATGCATCTTAGTGATACGTGGGCAGATCCAAGTGATCAAGTATGATACTAACATGCTTATATCTAAGAATTTTGCTGAAGTACTAATGTATTATTAATTCAGACAACCCCATCTGGCTGGTCTACAACAGATATCGGCACATTATCATGGCAACTATACAACTACACACTGGATGTCTGCAACAGCTTCGCCGCAGAAGACATCCCCCTTGAGATTGTGTCCATTGGCAATGAGATTCGCGCCGGTCTTCTGTGGCCCCTCGGGTCAACCAGTAGCTACTACAACATCGCAACACTACTCCACTCCGCTGCATGGGGAATCAAAGACTCAAACCTCGCTACTAAACCCAAGATCATGATCCATCTAGACAATGGATGGTCGTGGAGTGAACAATCCTACTTCTATGATACGGTGTTAGCAGAGGGGCCTCTGCTCACGACGGATTTCGATGTAATGGGTGTCAGCTATTATCCGTTCTACAGCAGCTCCGCTACCCTGGCGTCGCTCAAGTCCACTTTGGCTGAGATGGCGTCGACATGGGGCAAAGGTTTGATCGTTGCCGAGACAAACTGGCCATATGCTTGTCCTAACCCAGCATACTCTTTCCCTTCTGATCTGAACAGTATCCCGTTCTCGGCTGCTGGTCAGACGACCTTTTTGAAAGATGTTGCGAGTGTTGTCGCAGGGACAACTAATGGCTTGGGACTGTTCTATTGGGAGCCAGCGTGGATTGGGAATGCGGCGCTTGGCTCTAGTTGTAGTGACAATTTGTTGGTTGATTCATCTACGGACGTGTTTAGGACAAGTGTGGAGGTGTTCTCAAGTATCTGATGCTGTAAGCGATTCCACTGTGTTCTTTACTTGCCTATCTACTTGAAACTTCCTTGTGTACAAACAGCAACCTAGTAATGAAAACCCATCGAATGGTCAGTTAACTGCGAGAAATATGACCGGGATGGGATGAAGGCTCAATCTCCGGCAACCCAAGCAGGGCGTATCTCAAAATCCTCAATTTTGCGGGAGTGTAAGGCCTGGACCATCTCTTGACTAGTCGCTTCTAGACATGCGTGTTTCTCCTCATATTGAAGCCCATGCTTATCTTTATACTTTTCCATAGATGTAACACCATTCCCATGTCTTGTAAAGTTTTCTTCCTCCTGATGCCACCCCAGTGGCAGTGGTTTTCGCTTGTCGTAATTAAGCTCATGAATCTGGTACCGAGGATGTCGCTGTTGATGATCGCCCAGCAGGTCCTTCGGCGCGTCAGCGATAACTAACAATTTTTCAGGCCACGGGTCGAACAAGTATAAGATTTTCTGTACAGTTTCTGTGTCCTTGAGAAAGATTCCCTCGCCTATTGCAATCCGTTTAAGAGTCCGAACCTGCCGGCCAATAAGATCCAGTTCGCGGGTTCGATCCTTGCACTCTTGGAGAAGATTGTGGCCCTTGCTCTGATCAATGAAAAGCAAGCCAAAACCAGGGTCGAATGGACTCAGTTCCTTGAAGTCTTGTTCACAGAACCAAGCTAGAGCAACGCTTCGAGCTTTGTTTGTTGAGAAAGAATAGCGACGAATGGGCTTGAGCTTTTAACAAATCGAAGCAAAAAGTCAAATTAAGCTTGCCATGTTCATCGACCACATCTTGCACATCAAATTCTGGCACAGGTCAACCCCTTTCCTATGGGGGAAAGGAACAGGACATTTTTATCTGTTCGGAGAGGTCCAGTTTCTTTCAGAAGAGCATGACGCCAGATCATTAGCCATAGCTCTGGAGGGAGCTTTGAGAAGTGAATAAACCCAGACGTGACGTTATTGATTAGGTGAAGGACTCTGGAAGTGACAAGTTGAAGAGTCGAGTGTGCCTTTAGGGTGCTGAAGAACAAAACGTATATTGCACTAGTCCTTGATAGGCTTAGTTGGGGTACGACACGGCGTACACGATAAGATAACCACTCCACACCCTCCACTTTCCTCCGCTCACCGTTCAGCTTGATGACGAATTATTAATCGACTTGATCAAGTAACTAAGTTAAGTTAACTTAGCCCGCATTGCAATCTGCCTATTGCAATGCATCCTCACAACTCCATCCTCTCCAACGTCCATCCTTCATTCCGTTGCTGCCATTGAGCGCGACTGCCTCCTCGAAACCTTCATCGCTCCCGCCAGGTACCGTCGCATTAGCCATGATCAACGACGAAGAGTCTCGGCACGCTCCAGTGTCCGAAGAGACGCCATTGCTCGCAGAAACCGGCGTTGGAGACACAACAGCATCTTTAGGGCAGAATGGATACGAAAGTGACGATGATGTGGCTCCAACCCCGCTCTCGGGAAAACGCGCGGTGGTGGTTGCTTCTGCAGTAGTATGTTTATTGTTTATTCAAGGTATAATAATCAGAATTGCAGGTCTACCGTGTACTACTAACACTGTTTGAAGCTACTAATATTACAACGGTGTCAACGACGCAATCGGATATCGCCGCAGACCTCGACGCATTCTCCAATACACCTTGGCTGACATCAGCATACATGGTTTTTTCACTCATTCCCAACGAACATTGCAACAGCTACTGATATCTTTGGTTGTAGATTTCCGTCGCTAGCCTCACGCCAGTCGGAGGCCGCCTGTCGCAAATATTCTCACTTCGCGCCATCTTATCTTTATCAAGCCTTCTCATATCGATTGGTTTATTGATTACAGCCACTGCTCAGACATTTCCCGTCTTCATCGTTGGCCGCATCGTTACTGGGCTAGGGTCTGCTCTGATATACTCAACGCAAACTATAATCGCCTTGGAACTGTCTTCACAAAAACGACGAGGACTTCTCATAGGTTGCGTATATACGACTGTTACAGTGGGTATTGCAGCTGGGGCTATTATAGCCGGTGCTATGACCCCGAGGTTTGGATGGGTAGGTGCTCTTAACGCTACTTCCTCATGTTATTAACTTATGAGACAGCGGTCACTGTATTATATACAATCGCCGATATGTTTTATCCTTACTCCGATTCTATACCTAGCAATTCCACCAACCGGCCAGGACAAGGAATCCAAACCTGAGTCTTTTAGAAAGAGGCTCGCGCGAATTGACTATTGGGGGATCTTGGCAATGGTTTGTTACTCAATAATACTTGACGGGTTGATGCCTCTGTCTAATTCAATGCATAGACTGCAGCAAATGTCCTGTTGCTCTATTCACTTTCTAGGCCCAACATCTCCTATACGTACATTGCCATCTCTCTGGTTCTATTCGCCATCTTCCTTGCAGTTGAATCAACACCTGCAATTGCTCCCGAACCTATCGTTCCAATTTCAATCGTCCGTTCTCGTGGAGTATTATTGTCTGGCATTTCATCAACCGGCATCATGATGGCCCGCTGGGCGATTCTATTTTACCTGCCTGTATATGGCATTGCGGTGCGCGGGTGGAGTCCCGCAGAAGGTGGTGTTATCATGATTCCCACCAATGCTGGCTTTGCCTTGGGGGGGCTTTTAGTGGGCTGGATACACATTCGAAAGGCTACAAGTTACTATGTGTATGACTCCTACATTCCCTTGCTTTAAATTTACTAACATATGAAGATCATCTTTGGTCATTTCAATACTCTTCATGTGTAGTTGTCTATTGATTGCCGTCCTCTCGACTCCCAACTCATCGGTCATTCTTTATGCGATCGTCCTCTTCACAAACGGATTTACCTGTGGTGCGTTTTTGAACTACACGGTATCGCATGTCCTCCACCTCACAGCCCCCTCAACACATTACATTGTCACGGGCCTCATTTCAACGTTCCGATCTACCGCCGGTAGTTTCGGATCTGCCATCGGTGGCGGTATTTTCTCGCGAGTATTGAGACGCCGTCTCGAAGAAGGGTTCGCTGACGGCAGCTACGATGACGGCGTCATCCCTGATGATCAACAGGAATTGATCCGAAAGCTGATGGGCAGCCCTGCTCTAGTGTGGCAGTTGGAGGGGTATGAAAAGCAAGCAGCTATTTCAGCATATCAGGATGCGCTGCGGGCAATGTTTTTGGCGGGTGTAGCGTTGGTCTTGGTGATGACATTTGCCCAGGCGGGTACTGGGTCAACCGAAGGGGTTGAGGTTAATGAGGATGAAGTCGACGTCAATGCCCATGACCATGAGGACTAATTCAAGACACATACATATACACTTATATTGCTTAGGCACAAAAAACCATGATACACGTACAGTTTGGAGTTCAGGTGTCCTGCGATTAGAATTGAATTACTTATCATTGTCATTCAGTTCTACCATACAGCGAATTACAATCGACTGACTCTATGAGGGCTTATTAGAGGAATAAAAAGAATAATTTTCAAGTGAATGAAGTTGATTATATCAGCTAACTATTGGACATCAGGGTCGTGTTGTACAAGACAATGAATGGTAAATAGGAAACAACCAAGCACCGCGCAATGCAAATCATTGGAGTAATCATAATGAGGGAAAGAGTTGGGTAAATCGAGAAAGAAGTCGAATTTAACGTTCAGCTCTTCATGAAGGTCGAGAACAGATCGAATAAACTCTCCTCAAATTGTGACAATTGTTGTTGAGTAGGTGAATTTACTCAATGTTGATCTTGCGACTAGAAGGAGGAGCAGCCTTAGGCACCACAACCGAGAGCACACCATTCTTTAGACTAGCCTTGACGCCATCCTGGTCAACGCGGCTGGGGAAATTGAATGAGCGATGGAACTCCCCGACCGAGCGCTCGCTGACCCAGTACTTGAAGTTGTGCTGGGTTGACTTTGAGACTTCCTTCTTGTCAGAGGACTTTTGGACGGCTGTCTCGTTACCAGCGCTGGATTCAGACTCGTCTTCGACAGATGCTGGCTTGGGGGTAGCCTCGTTGTCGGCGTTGCCGGAATGGTATTCGCGGACGGCGCGGCCCTTGATGTTTAGAGTCTGGGGGTCGGAGAATTCGATTTCAATGTCCTTTTGAGCGATGCCGGGCAGCTCGCCGTCGAGGTGGTAGGCGTCTTTGGACTCGCGGACGTCGAAGCGCGGAGCGAAGCTGGAGATGCTGCCTGAGGATGAAGAGGAGGCATGGCCGCTGCGTCCGGAGCGGTGCAGGTCGTAGTCGTCGAGGAGACGGAAGAGAGGCGCAAAGTCACCGGTGCGAGGGAAGAGAGTCATTTTTGATTGATGGATTGATTGTTTGGATGATTGGAGAGATGCGAATTGAGAAGTTGTTGAGAAGTTGTAGACTTGCTATTTGCTTTGCTTTGATTGTGATTTCTGATGAACGAAGGGTCATAATGGCCAGAGGTGAGGCGAGTATATATACCCATCACTGGGTATTCTCGAATCTGCCATGGTGGTGGTGATGCAATGTCGTGATGATTGTAGAATCCTCCAGATGTTGCGGATGCTAAAGCTGGACGGTTGTGGAGCATTCCAGAATCTTGACTGGGGAAAGCGGGTGGCGACGGAGTGGGGCCGCGCTAAGTCCAAGGTTGACCAAAGAGGAAATCAGTACAGCTTCGTTCAACATCTGGATTGTTCTATGCTCGAGATCCTCTTTGATTGAGAGACATTCTGCAGCCGTCATACGACAAGATGCATAGATATTGTGCACATTTTCAAGAGTAGCTATGACTGGCCGTATGATTTTCGAGACTCTTCTACGTCCGATGATGGCATGACTTGACGTTCATCACGTTGCGAAACAGCATTCATTCTCACAAAAATTGACTAATACTAACGTCGTTTATAATTGATTTTGATCTAGATGCTTGCATATGTTGAAGACAGTGCTTCGATGAATGCAACAGTTCAAAAGATTCTTTCGGTCCGGGAGGTATGGCGTTCAATCAATAACCAATGGGGATTCATAGAGTATCCCAGTTCAGATTATGCGCAACAACATCCCACTCATTCAACATAGTATTCACTTCCGACACTTGACGGTTCGACACACGACAACCGTCAGGTGGCAATCTTGACTCGACGAAGGTACGATTGGAGCTGGAAGAACTTTCCACAAGCAGCTACTGATTCTTGCGGTTCTTGGCGACCCCATCGTTCCATATGTTGAAAGTTGTACTGTCTGATGACACCGCAGATCGGTCGGAGAGGTGGGCTTGCTTTTTCCCATTTGCACGTTGAGCACGATTGTCTTCGCAATGCATTCGTCATTCGCAAGAACATCTAGACGTAACGGATCGAGATTTGCAAAGTAAATTGCTCGCATACGTAAGCTGGACCATCTCACTCCGACTCCGACTCCTCAGGCTGCATAACCTTCTGATCAAGCTCCTGTTTCAGCACCCCAAAAGTCAGCTCCCCTCTATAGACTCGTAAACCCAACTCGGCAAACGCACCTGACCCAATCTCTCCTTCAAGTTCTGGAGCTGACTCTCCTTTATCACCAAATGGCGGTCATCATCTAGATCTTCCACGATGTAGTCGTGTTTCTCTTCGTCGTATTTGAGGATGATGGCTTTGACGGAGGGGTCGCATTCGACGAGGACTCCTTTCTTGTGTCAGCGACGCAGTATATTGAGAATTAGCACGCAACAGTATTCGTTACCTTTCACGGCGCGAGGCATGGTGCGAGCTGATGGTTATGGTGTTCGTCAAGTAAGAAAGAAGGAAAAGGCTAAAGGACGGTGGACTATCCGAAGTCAAGTGGGGCTGATGGCGATCCCTCATTGGCGCGTGTTGCAACAGCCAATGGATGATCTCACATGCAAATCGATAGAGCTCATCTCCAACAAATACTTCATCATGCAGACAACAAAAGCAATCGGTATTCTCTGATCAAACGGGGTAACAGTTAGGGCTCCCCTCGGTAAATACTCATTGCCTGGAGTGAACGTACCAATCGATTATCGTTCAGATATTGACGCTATACCAAAAACATCAACCTCGGCAGCCGGCTAGGTCTTGGGGTACGCTTACCTTGGATGTGCTTACGCTGGATGCAACGACATCTAAAATTCAACTATTCGAACATTTAACGGGGCTTTAGCAGATCCGGCTTTTATTCTGTCCGTTGCTTGGGCTTCCAGTTCGTGCAACATTTTTCGAGAGCTTCACTCGAGACGCCAACATATATATTCATTAGCTTGACTTCTAAAAGGTTCCTGTAATTCCAACCTTCACGACGAGACAAAAAAAGCAACATGGCCTCCCAATTCCCCTCATACAAACATTTCAACCTCACATTCCCACGCGAATATGTCGCGCACGTCGAGACCAACCGTCCCGACAAACTAAACTCCTACTTTGAGGCAATGTGGCTCGAACTCCGCACCATCTTCAACGCCCTCAGCGACTCCCCCGACGTCCGCGCCATTGTATTCTCGGGCGCCGGTGACCGCGCATTCACAGCTGGGCTAGACGTCAAAGCCGCTTCTCAGGGACTCCTAGCTCCTCAAGATGGAGGGAAATCGACAGATCCGGCGAGGGTTGCCACGCAGCTAAGACGACACATTGACGAATTCCAGGATTGCGTCTCGAGTATCGAGAGATGCGAAAAGCCTGTCGTAGCCGCTATGCACGGCGTAGCCTATGGTCTAGCGATTGATTTGAGTGTCGCGGCTGACATTCGGCTATGCGCGAAAAATACTGCGTTCTCTGTAAAGGAAGTCGATATTGGTCTTGCGGCTGATATCGGCACGTTGACTCGATTGCCCAAGGTGGTGGGGAATTATGGGTGGGTGAAGGAGGTGGCGCTTACGGCGAGGGTGTTTGGGGCCGAGGAGGCGCTAAAGGTTGGGTTTGTGAGTGGTGTATATGAGAGTAAGCAGGAGACGGTGCAGAAGGCGGTTGAGTTGGCGACGTTGATGGCGCAGAAAAGCCCAGTGGCGGTACAGGGGACGAAGGAATTGTTGAATTATTCGAGGGATCATTCGGTCAAAGATGGTAGGGTCTTCTCTCTTCGTATATGGAATGCGAACTGATACTGATTGTTTGCTGCAGGACTACGGTACACAGGTGTATGGAACAGTGCTGCTGTGCAGGCAAAGGATGTTTCTGCCGCTGTGCTTTCAGGGATCGAGAAACGAGTTCCTACGTTCGAGAAGTTATAGATGAAACATTATTTCTCGCTTCTTTGTATAGATTACGTATCAATTAAAAATAATCGAATGAAAGCATTTATGGAACATGGGTGTGAAATCATGATTTGCTAATTAATGCTCTTAGCGCTCTATAATATCAATGACCATGAGACAGTATAGTAAATGCAATTCATAAATGTTGGTTATCATCACATCATGGCAAACAGCACGTAGACAGTGCTCGAAGTTTGCGCTTGTCTTGATCAAGGTATTAGAAATGAAAGGATCAAGTAATAATGAAGAAAAAATCAATGGCTTCGTTCGTGGGCCATTTCGTTCAGGACTACACGAACGCAGCCTCGCTTCTCAATCCGTTGATAGTAAGTCGACAGATACGGATACCGTGATGACCCCGAGATGATACCTTTCTGCGTCTCAATTTGGTGTAGAATGGGCCATAAAGCAATATCGTCGATAGTCAGGGCTGACCCCGAGATGTAATGCTGGCCAGCTTCTCGCAGTCGTTCGTTCCAAGAAGACAATAGTCCGAATTCGGCGTTGCTGCCGCTGAGCAAGTATTCATGCCAGGCTGTTCCCAACTGAGTAATTTGGATCAAATGATCCCCTCCACGGACAACATCTACAGGTCTCGTAAGCTCGCAGCTTGGGTCGAGCGAAGCAAGATGGACTAATATCTGAATGTCGCCAGTAATCACCGTGTTCCCGTCCGGACTGGTGTATATAATTTGCTGAATATCCATCGTTTTCGGCGTTTGGACAACGTATCGCATACCATTCTCCGTTAGGCACAATCTTACTCGCATATCTGTGATTGAATCACCACTTAATGCTATTTGGGCAACCGCTGGTTCGACGAAATTGACCACGTCGAATCCTTGACCATAAACCGCATCCCAGTCGAACTCGGTCTCTCGGTTCTCAGAGCCAAATGCGTGAATGAGTCTTTCAGCTTCAGATGCATCTCCATGAATGACTTTTCTCGCAGCATCAGCTCGCTTAGATACAGCACCCTGCCCCCATATGGTGCCTTGACCTGGATTAATAAACGTGCCAATGTTGCGGAATGTCAATGAGATGCGTTCGCCATTATAAGCTTTCTCTTCACGAGATTTCTCAGATTCCGGTCGTTTGTCGGGACGGATACCATGCAGCCATCTCGTGTTCGATTGCGGTCCAAGTATGAACATGGAGCTATGAGGCATAGGTACTTGTTGCTTCTGGCGGCCGTCTTCGCAGCCAGTAGGAGCAGACTTTTTCGTTCGTAGAGTCATTACTCGTTGAGCACCTAATGAGACGTTGACAATTGATGATCCACGCACGATATCAAGAGTTTTATCGGAATGCTCCGAAATATTGTCTTGACCGTCACGGTACATCTGTATCAGCGCATGGTTCAAAGGATGGCCCACAATCTGCTGCGCGCAAATCCGAACTGCATTGACTGTCTGAGTGAACGACTCGAGGAAGGGAGACTCGTCGGCGGGATGGCGGTAAATTGGAAAAGATTTGTCACGAGCAATCAAACCCTGGACAGCCACCAGGCGTGGAACTTGGCCCGACATGTGATACATCTTTTGCCAGTTAACTTCCTTCTGTATCCTTCCAAAAGCATCCGTAGGTAAGTCAAGATTATACACAATCCGAGAATCACCTTCTGCAATGGAATCACCAGGCCCCAGATAGTCTTTGCCAATCCTCTTCTTCTTCTTGGCATGTATTGTTTCCGCTACTGGTGGCGACGGCAGAGGCGTGGGAGCAGGAGATCCAAGTGAAACAGCATTCGGAGCTTTTTTGATGGTGGTAGTATGCACAGGCGAGGTAGAAGCTCTTCCAAGGGTGACCGATTCTGCAGCAGATGAACCTGGGCGGCGCGAAGAGGGAGATTTTCCGGACTTTGTACGACGAACTCTTGAAGGATTCGTACCCGAAGTGCGCGCCTCTCTCATCCCGCGAGATATGGAAGCTCGAGAATATTTCGACGGCGGTAAAATTATGGGTTCATCATCATAGTCAGACAGATTGTCATCTGCTTCAATTATGTCGGTTCCATTGACATTTGTTTTGGAGGACGGTGTTGCGGCAGGTTCCGCAATTGAAGATCGTTTCGTGACAGGAGAGTTTTGAACGGCGAGATGACCCAACACATTTTCGATGCCAGATGGCGGGGTCATATTTGACTGTAACAAAGTCTCTGATTGAGCAGCAACTGGATGGGCAGGGCTTGATGCATGGGCAATCTCTTGGGTCTCTTCCCAATCCTCCTCCTCAAGCAGCTCCTGCACGGATATACCATTGGCACCCACGATATCTGCAAGACGACGAACAGCTTCTTCATGTCGCGCAAAACTGCGATATCCCATGCAGTCCTCTATCAACGTGATAGCAAACCCCTGTTGTGCAGCATCCAGTGCCGTGGCATACACCGAGACGTTGGACAAACTTCCACAAATATACAACTCAGTAACAAAGCGGGAACGCAGCGACAAGACCATACCGGGAGACTGCAGCGCCGAGTAGTCCGATTTCTCAATGACAATATCATGTTCGTGATCGATAGCTGCAAGGATAGGGGCCGGGAACTGCACGCCAGCCGTCTGTGGCAGACAAGCGGGCTCCGGCCCTGACAGAAAGGCTTCCGGATCAACCGCGTCGTTCACATCGCCGCTACTGTCTTCTCGTCCATGATGTCCCTTTTTCTGATTTTTTGTATCCAACGGACCAGCAGAAGTGATGATTATTTCGCTTCCATAGTCGTCGATGACCGGACGTGACCCCTCATATTGAGTCCGCACCCACACAACTTCGCCTGTGCGACGGAAACTCTGGACAAGTCCGGGAATCAAGTCTATAAAGTCGAGGGTTTTCCGAACGGGGAGTCGGCCATTCGGACGCACGAAATCGTTTTGAAAATCGAGAAGTAATAGCGCTTTCCTCGTTTCGATGGACGGAAGGTTAGAGAACGAAGAGAAGAGGGCAAGCGGGTTCATGGCGTCGTAGACCGCATGGTCTGTTCGGTTGCGAAAGCCACAAGAAGTACAACAGTCCTATTTTTCCTTGAGTCCTTGAGACACAAGAGAGAATCGGGGTGGGTATCGATGGGTGGGTGAATGTCGAATGAACGAGCGAGACCAGTCACATGGCTGAGGACTGTATGAATTTGTACCACCCACACAAGAGGGGAAGGCGAGTTTTGAGTTGGAGGAAGCTCATCCTCAGAAGGAATGGCCGTATGCGACCACTCCCGCAGCCCAATCACATCGCCAGCCAGCATGCTTTTTCTTTTTTGATCGACTCTAGGTACTGCCTAACACTGTACGTACACATGAGTTACAGAACGCATCTCAACAGTTTCTGTGCGTCCAATGCAGAGGCACTACAGTGGAAGCTCGGAACCATTCTCCGACATAACACCGTGGCGCATATGGCATGTATTAATTATGCTAAGTATCGGAAATGGGACGCTTCAAATAATAGACCACCCACCAACAAGAATCACCAATTCTAAGATTTAAAACATGTGCATGTCATATCATTCTAGAAGTTCGGCTCACACATAACGGCCTGAGTCTGTTTGTTTGCAGCGTTTGTCTCCAATATGCACTATACCCAATATAGAACAGCGCATTCATTCTATGATGCAAAGATCCTTGCCGGAGTATCAGCGCGTGCTCAGTGACTCACCACGGCATGCCGCAAGCTATGAGCTACAAACTGGATCTACACACTAGTAGAGTTGTCGATTGAGATCTTGAGACTCGCCGGAGATCGTAATACATCCCCCAGACCACAAATGGCACAGAAGGGTGAATTTGACTGGCCAGACAAAACGTGATTGGCCAGCTCCGATATCGGTGGCGCCTAGTCGGCCAGTAAATCGGAGCCGCGGAGGAAAAGCCCAACTCCGGCGGTGCCGTGGTCACCTGACCGACCCCAGCATTTTTTCGGGGAAAGCTCCTCCCCTCGCAGCGGTGATTCATTTTTAAAAAGGCTGCTCATCCCACCGTCTTTTGGCTTTTCTTCTTCAATTCCATTCAATCCATCTCACTCTCCACTCTCCCTGGTCAATTGTGTGCATCAATTGATCAACTATCACTTTTCTCTTCCATTTTATATCCTTTTTCACATCTACGCACACATACACAATGGCCTCCAAGACCATCCCTCGCGCTCTGCGCCTTTCCACTCGCGTAGCTGTCCCTCGTCGCACATTTGTCTCAGTTACTCGAGCTCGCCCTACCGCTGCTGCTGCCACGCGTGCTCCTGCTGCTGTGGCCACTCGTGGAATCAAGACCATTGACTTTGCTGGCACCAAAGAGACTGTCTACGGTAAGCTGCCTGCTGCATCTGCGTTGTGTACCCACACTAACTGAATAGAACGCGCCGACTGGCCTCGTGATAAGCTCCACAGCTACTTCAAGAATGACACCCTCGCTCTCATCGGCTACGGCTCCCAGGGTCACGGTCAGGGTCTCAACCTTCGTGACAACGGCCTCAATGTCATCATTGGTGTCCGTAAGGATGGTGCTTCCTGGAAGGAGGCCATACAGGATGGATGGGTCCCCGGAAAGACCCTGTTCGATGTCGAGACCGCCATCAACAAGGGTACCATCATCATGAACCTCCTCTCCGATGCTGCTCAGTCCGAGACCTGGCCCAAGATCAAGCCTCTCCTCACCAAGGGAAAGACCCTTTACTTCTCCCACGGTTTCTCCCCCGTTTTCAAGGACTTGACCAAGGTTGACGTCCCCACCGATATCGATGTTATCCTCGTTGCCCCCAAGGGTTCCGGCCGTACCGTCCGCTCCCTCTTCCGTGAAGGCCGTGGTATCAACTCTTCCATTGCCGTCTTCCAGGATGTCACTGGCAAGGCCAAGGAGAAGGCTGTTGCCATGGGTGTTGCTGTTGGATCCGGTTACCTCTACGAGACCACCTTTGAGAAGGAGGTCTACTCCGACTTGTACGGTGAGCGTGGTTGCCTCATGGGTGGTATCCACGGTATGTTCCTTGCTCAGTACGAGGTTCTCCGTGAGCGTGGCCACTCTCCCTCTGAGGCCTTCAACGAGACTGTTGAGGAAGCCACTCAGTCTCTTTACCCTCTCATTGGATCCAACGGCATGGACTGGATGTACGCCGCTTGCTCCACCACCGCCCGTCGTGGTGCCATTGACTGGTCCCCCAAGTTCAAGGACGCCTTGAAGCCGGTCTTCGACGAGCTGTACACCAGCGTCAAGACCGGAAAGGAGACACAGCGCTCTTTGGATTACAACTCACAGCCCGACTACCGTGAGCGTTACGAGAAGGAGTTGGAGGAGATCCGCAACCTGGAGATCTGGCGTGCCGGAAAGGCTGTCCGCTCTCTCCGCCCTGAGAACCAGAAGTAATCGTTGATCGATTTTTTTTATGACTGGCCTGTAATGTAGATACCTAATGAAAAGTGTTTTAATTCTTTCAATCTCCGTGTACGTAGATGTAAAATGTCGTAGCTTGAGCTTGCTTAGATAACGATAAGCGCATCGGCCCGATCTGAGTCGGCATCGTCTCCGTGATGCGTAGCGTACTCCTCACCACGTCTACGCATCGTATAAAGCTTTCCTAAAATCTCCCACCGGCAAATGACTAAACCCAAAAACACATTCAACCCGCCAACATGACCGACGCCAAAAACCACCTCCCCTTAACCCGCGCCAACATCTCCAAAGCCCATGAAATCATAAAACCATACATCCACCGCACCCCGCTCCTCACCAACACGACCCTCAACAAAATCGCCTCAACGCCACAATCCGTGTCTGATCTAATCGGAACACCATGGGAAGGTAGTGCCACAAGGGCTGCGAATCCGACGATCAGGTTTTGGTTCAAATGCGAGAATTTGCAGAGGATAGGCGCGTTCAAGGCTCGGGGCGCGTTTCATGCGTTGATTAGAGTCATTGATGAGTTGGGGGAGGAGGAGGTTAGGAGGAGGGGGGTTGTGACGCATAGCTCTGGTAAAATCTATCTCCATTTCCTATTCACACCCGAGTAGTTGAATGCGAATACCAGCTGACATGAGAGAAATGGTAGGTAATCATGCACAAGCGCTCGCCCTCGCAGGCAAAACGTTAAACATCCCTGCGCACATCGTCATGCCATCGATAAGCACACCCAGCAAAATCGCATCAACGCAGTCCCTCGGCGCAAATGTCGTTTTTTCGGGCAGCACGGAACCGGAACGTACGGCTGTTATGAAGGAGATTCAGCAAAAGACGGGTGCTATCTTTGTGCCGCCGTATGATCATCCGGATATTATACTGGGGCAAGGCACGACGGGGTTGGAGATCGAGGCGCAGTTTGAGGAAGTGCAGCAAGGGAAAAAAGCGTTGGATGCGGTTTTCACGCCTATTGGAGGTGGAGGGTTGAACGCTGGTGTTGCGACGTGGTTTTCGGAAGCTGCGAGAGTAGGAGCAAAGAAGACGCTGGTGTTTGGCGCTGAACCTTCCTTTGAAGGTGCAGATGATTGTAGGCGAGGTCTTGCGGCTGGCGAGCGTGTGTCGGCTGTGTCGTCAAAGACGATAGCAGATGGACTTAGAACGCCTGTGGGATTGAATAATTGGGCTGTTATATCAGACCCCAGCAAAGTGGCCGGTGTGTATAGCGTGACAGACGATCAGATCAAGAAAGCTATGCGATTGGTGTTGGAGAGGATGAAGGTGGTTGTTGAGCCCAGTGCTGTGGTTGGGTTGGCGGTTTGTCTGTTTGATGAGGATTTTAGACGAAAGGTTGAAAAAGAGGGTGGTGAGGAGGGGTGGGATATTGGGATTGTGTTTAGTGGTGGGAATACGACTGTTGAGGCTATTGCGGCTCTGTTTGGGTCGAAGTAGTAGATGTATATAGGTATATTGATACTTAGGAACATTGTTGCAAATCTATTTGAATTGAGATAGACGGATAAGTTCCATGCATTGGCTGTGTTGATGTGCTCCAGCATTGTTCTTGGTGATTAAGGTGTAGTCTGTTTATGATATACCCAAATTGACATTGCAAGCAAAGTAAGTAGCCATCTCTTGATTACGCTCTTGAATATTGAGCGTGTTTCAGACTCTGATAAACAATACTTGAGCCTTTAACCTCAACAATTCTTGAGAGAAATATACCATCTAACAAAACAACTGCTTAATCTTTCCATGATACATCCCCACGACAGCAATCAACAACATGGTAATAATCCCGCCAGATATCATGAGTCTTAAACGATAGGAATCCTTGAGAGAGGATGATTCAGCTGGAGACTGTTGATGTGTATCTTCGTCTTCGTCATCGAAGTCGTTTCGGAGCCTTGAGTAGCGGTAGTTTGACATTTGGGGAATATCGTGAGTCGTCAATGAAGTGAGCTTGTTCTGGATAGGCCTAGTTGAGTTGAGAGGACAGACAGAAGAATTAATATGTAATAGTTCGAGGCCGTAACCTCATGAAAATTGAGTATTTGATCAGACAAAGAAATAGATGATGCGGGGGTATGTGAAAACAGCCGTCGACAAGGCTGAGCAACCATGACAGCTGAAAGGCGCACCCCTGTCCCAATTCAGCCGCTAGATCATAGCGCAGCTTAGACACTACCGGAAGTTCATACTACTATAGAGTACTACAAGACATTGGCTTTTGATCCCCGTATGCGTATAAATCAAACACAGAATAGCGTACATCGTATCCAATCCCTGTTCAGGGGAGGTTGAAAGCCTAGGTCTCCACACATACACCAGTGATAGACGATACACGAGTCATGCTCTATAGATCTGACTTATCCGGATCGTTTATGCGCGGCAAACGTCCAACCTGATGTAGGCGGTGTTGTCCATAAACTTTGACAAGTATAAGTCCAACTCTATAGGATCGAAATCTTGTTGGAATTATTCCACTTCGTCGCCAAAAGTCTTAGAAACAGATTCTATTGGGCAAGCTACCACTGGAGAAGAAATTCAAGTGCCCGTGAGCGGCACGATTGACATCTTTCGATGAGATAGCTAGGATAGTAGCACAACACCATTACCGTGACTCTGACTGATGATTTAATCCTGGCCTTCCATCCGTTTCTGGTTTTCGGGCAGCGAGGATAAGGAAAAGGGGACGATGTCTCTCTCTCTTCCACTCAGGATACTCAGTAATGTACTCAGTCGTTGGCATCCATTCTTTAACTGCCGTCAAGATGAATCCACTGGCCAGAAGCAATGAGATATAGGTGTCCACCGTGCGATGTTGTTTATGTACTTCCTTCCCAAGCCAGTCCCTTTTGCGAAGGCCCTCTTCAGCATAAGAGTCAACACCCCACGCAGTGTTCCCATCGACACCTGTCGTCCAGGCCGGGGCAGTAACAGTAGGGGCAGTGAAGATGGGATGTTCAACCGAGAAAACAAAACGCCGTCCGGGGACAAGTCGCTTATAGACTTTTCCAAAGAGCTCTTTCACATTTGTGAGATAGTGAAAAGCCAGAGAGCTATAAACCAAGTCAAACGAGTTCTTTCCCAACTCGATTGCCTCAAGATCGCCGATATCTTATGTGATCTCGGGATGCGTAGTTAAAGCTTTGGCTTTCTGGAGCATATTCTGAGAAATATCAATCCCATGTACTTTTCGGGCTCCGTTCTCGACTGCCCATCGACAGAACTACCCAAAACCACATCCAAGATCGAGCACATGGTATCCCTGCACCTGTCCGACCAAATCCCGCAACAGAGGCCACTCTAAAGCGCCATCGAGGCCTTTCTGTGAACGAGGCAGCTCACTGTAGTTTGCAAAGAAAACAGGCTCATCGTATGCGTTTTGCGACATGGCGACCGATATTTTACCCTGTGAGGGATATGTTATGGTCCAAATGGACGAGGCCCTTTATTTGCGATGGTGAGTGAATATGCGGCGCTAAATACACTTACTACGGTAAGTCATGATTGTGTGCCCGCTCAAGCACGTGATAATTGATAATTGTGGAATTTGTAGGGCATGCGCGCAGCAAGCGAATATATACTGAGACTTTCTCTATGCAGAATAGAGGTCTACAGTCGCTCACACGTCAACAAATAGTCAAGTAATCCCGAATAGGCTCTTATGAGCGCTCCGTTGGGGGCACCAATCGGCAATACTGACAAAACGTATACGATAACGCTCAGACGGTCAGCAAGCTGCCTAAATGGGCTGGCTATATTTCAAGCTGCTTCGAGCAGGTCCCCGCGGTTACTATTTAAATGGCCGAAATACAAAGCTGAACCTTCGCGGGGCTGCAACACAAGAAACATGTGTATTTGGGCAATCAAGCGAAGCATCTCAGAAACGCCAAAAAACTTATAATGGCGGAGCATTTATTTTTCCCTGAAACCCCTCAAAAGCCTCTTCGAATAGAATATTATGGTCCGCTATACGATGGCGCCGAGTGGGATGAATACCCGATCCGCCATGGGTGGAAAGACGAGAAGGGCGAGGAAACATGGACTGGGAGAGACGGCAAGAAGGTTGAATGTTGGCTTTATTTTGGAATGCTATTTTACGTATTCGGAGAGAAGCTGAACCAGTCTGATTTTATTCTCTCCGAAGAAGTTGATGATGATGATTATGGGCCGAAGCATAAGCAGTTCTTGACTACGATCCATCTCCATAAATACATAGACAATGTCCAGGAGTGGGAGAGCAAAAAATACGGCGAACGAACCGTGACAATTGTGGAAAAGGTCTGCAATGAGCTGGAGAACAACAAGGATAAGTTCCTTCTGCGGGATGACATGAAACTAGCAATACGCTTGATTTGTCGCGCCCTCTGGAATGCTTCTGTTAAACGAGACGGAAAGCGAACCGAACCCCAGCGCGTTTCCAAATGGCTACTAAGTAACACCTATGAGACTGGTGAAATGATCAGGAGCGGATGGTGTCCATGGGAAATAGTGAAAGCTCGTTTCACAGGCTGCTATGTTGACACTATAGCGTATCTGCTTCAGCTTGATCGCAAAAAACCGACGTGGGATAATAGGACGCATCTTGATTGTAAGCTGACAGAATGCGTGGCACACAATATCGATGAAAGTACTTATTTGATGAGGCACGTCGCTGAAGGATGTGAATGCGATTGTCTGCAGGCGGATGTTGAGCAACTGCAAACTATTCTGAAAAATGGAGACATCCCTCTTGTGAAAATCACACCTCTGGCTGGCGAGAGCGACGATGCAGAATTCAAGATTGAAATCGTTCGCAAACGAACTGGGAGACCATACGTGGCGATCTCGCATGTGTGGTCTGATGGAATGGGAAATCCTGATGGTAACTGGCTTCATAGCTGTCAGGTGGGACTTCTCTACGAGCAGGCGAGGCGTCTCGTCTTAGATAAGAAACACATCCCACGACAAGTTGGCGATCCCTTGGAGCACGTCGAAGCCGGTATGTCTCGGCTGGCTCATTTTGCTATCAGTCAGACTCGTGGAAAGGATAAATCAGTGCTAGTATGGATTGATACATTGTGTGTCCCGCATGAACGGGACGCGCGAAATTTGGCAATCCAGCAGATTCGGCAGGTTTATCTAGACGGTATGTTCATTGATCCCGCCTTTGATTCAAAAATATAATGAAAGCTCATGTATAGTATCAGCATATCGGGTCTTAATCTTTGATTCGGAAATGCGGCAAGTCGAATCGAATTCTATCTCTCGGGCACAGCTTTTGACCCGAGTCGTATTCTGCTCAGGCTGGATGCGTCGTCTATGGACGCTTCAAGAAGGGCTCGCGGCCAAATACCGTCTTTATATGCTATTTTCCGACCAGCCAGTCAATATAGCCACTATCGGCGACGAGCTTCTCACCAGAGCCGACAAGAATAAGCTACCTATCTTACAAGAAAGTATCGCAAAACATGCGATGGCGGTCTGGTTCATTTTTTTCAAGGAATCGATCGATTACGCATCGAAATTTCTGCGGACATTGGACGTTCTTGCAAGCCCGTTTATGAAACCAAGTTTTGACAAGGGTCATATATTGTCTTCTAATTGGTACAACGTGGGTACGCGCACTGCTACGAAACCGGGAGATCGTCCCATTATCTTGGCTGGTGTTTTGGACATGGACGTTAAACCAATATTAGACGCCAAGGGCGGTCCTGAAGAGCGAATGCGCGTCTTTTACAGTATGTTAAACGAATTTCCGTACGGCATCTTGTTTGAGAGGGAGCCGCGTTTTGAAGATGAGGGGATGCGTTGGGCAGTGAAAGCATGTCAATACTCCAGTACGCCCCATGTTCTTGGTGGCGTATCAGGCAGAATCACTGCCAGAGGCCTGCAGGTATCAACTTTGTCTTCTTGGTTATTTCCGTCTGTGGTGGCGTTGGATATAAGCAGTGACGATTTTCAGTCCACTTCCGCTGACTGGCTTGTGCAGCATAACCTGAAAGGTGTAACCCAACCCGATGCTTGCACGTTGCATTTCAAGGGTTCGGTGAAGTTGATGCCGGATAAGGTATATGGGGTTATCTTGCAGTATGAGGAATCGCATACTGGGCAGCACTGTCCTTTTGCCTTGGTGGAATATCAATCTACAGAGGCTGACAATGTTCACTATGCCCGGCACGTCGGCGTGGGACTTGCACGACGTGTTTTGGTTTGGGGTCTTTTACCTCGCGATGGATACCTGCTACCGTTTGGCTTTAAAAGCCTTGAGAAACGGCTTTGGGTTGTCGGCTAGTCTAGATGTCATGCGAGCCAAAAAAACGAATCAAAGTCGGAGCGTTTGAGATGTCTTGCAATTTCTCCTGATACTCGTCCAGCGCTTTCTGGTCGCATCAGATAAAGCGAACGTTCAAATCCACTTCCAATTGACTGTTATAAATTTTTTTGTTCAATGTCGTCTTACAAGTACTGTGTAAAGTATTGCTGATCCGGATCATTGCGAGTGGCTTTGGATAGAAAACGAAGCCGAATGTCGATGCCAACAAATTTCCCTTCACACTTTTCGCTTTTTTCGCCTGCCGTGTAATCGACTCTGGATTGATTCAGCCGTATACTCTACTTTCCTAAAGAAAGTAAATCCCAAGTATAAGTGCACTATAGAATGAATATACCCAAAGAATCAGCCATCGACAAGAAGTTCGCTTCAATATCTGATATTATCAAGCGGGAATTAGTCTATCAGCCCTCGCGATGTTGCGGAAGAACTTGACAAAATCCATAAGCAAGAAATTCGAGTCAATGTCTTCAAGAAAGTACTCTACGGTCCATAATTACAAAGGACTGAATTTTAAATTTTAATAGGTCATAGCACAGATATATAATACGAGTTAGCTATATTATAAGTTACTAATCCCGTAGCAGTCTTATAGAGGGCTTATAAGGCTGAATTTGATACATATCTCCCGAATTAGGTATTTCATAAACTTTTTTAACTACCTAGCTTAAAGCCTTCTGTGCTTACTATCTTATTGATAGATATATTACACTAACCCAGCGCACACCTACGCACCACACAAATCTTATGTATGAGGCCTCAATTTGGTGTTTAAATTCGAGATATGGATTCTACTTTCTACATGTGTTGATTTGCACTTATTTACAAATCCTAAGCCTACGTACGAATATAGGGCGTGGGAATATACATTGAGCCTAGGAACGAGCCTGCGTACGTACGAGACTGGTGGTGGACGTGGTGGTGGGTGTTGTGTACATTCAAGAGCATTGATGTGTCTTATAGCCATAATGTAGCCTCACCATCATGTTACAGAGATCCGTCATATATCTCAAATCTCGTAATAATCACACATGGAATACATTTTTCGGCCAGATGACAGCGCGCTATAATATGACCGAGATGTCATCAGGCCTTACTGGGCCCTTACAGATATCCATATATTTCCGCTATTGTTCAGTATGGAGGAAGAAAGAAGAGCAAGCCATGGTCCATGCTATATTTAGACATTGGGCTAAGTGGGGAGACGAATACTCCGTGAGTCCGTAGTGTATCTTGAATACGCTGCTGTTCAAAGGCCAGTACGTCTGCATATGAGATTATTAAGGGTTTTTGGAAGGATCGTTCGGTAGTACTGAACGGTCCACTAGCCACGAGGAAATGAATCGATCTCACATGCCGCAAAAGCATTACCATATTATATCTTCCTGAGAATTGAATATTTACAAATACAGACTGATTACAGGTAACTGACTTAGGGTTAAGTTACCGGCCACCAACCAGTCAGCGACCGCAAAGAATGTGGGGCTCAATGTATAACGCTTATGATTGGCTGTCTCTACGTAATTTACATCTCCTACACATCATTTCTTTCCCTTGGCAACTGGAATGCTGCACACATTTTTCTGGCCTTGTACGAGAGAAAGAAAGAAAGAAAAAAAAAAAAAAAAACCAAAAGGTATGCGCCTAAAAATCCATCGATTGTACGTGGTTCGGAGCTTACCTTTTCTATTGTAAACGTTGCGCTTTTGTACGACGTGACAGGCTCGTTCGAGTCTCCCTTTTCCCAGGTTTCCCCGTAACAGAGGCTCCGAAATCTGGAAAGAGAGGGCCCGTTCCGGCGGATCATATCAGTTCCATAGTAGGTGAATACATAACAACTCTCCTCGGTCGTTTTAGATAGGCAAAATAGCGGGCAAATTATCAACAACCAATTACGTAGGAGTCGTCGAAGTCCAAAAAATGTTACTTGCAACTCTCATACACCGTTGTGGCGAGCAAATTGAACCCCTGTCCAGCTTTGTTTCAGGCGGGATTGCATCAGTGGAGTGCCCAGACGGCTGTGTCACTTGGTATGTAACTTACGCACATGTCCCGGGTCGTATTTCGGAAAGTTATTGTTTGACTTGGCCTCGACTGAAGTGATACGTGCATACATAGTTGATCGTACTGAGACAAGAGAATTACTCGGATCGACGTACAATACAATACACTGCCAGCGGTATCATCACGTATTCCCGGCATACGGCCATGTTTCAGTTGTGATCTCACAAGTGGATGATCATTTTGTGGCGGAGTCCTACAGCATCCGTCATTGGCCGACTGACGAGCCAAGCAGCCTCATCGAGAATAATGGGTCTGGTCGTTCTTCAAAAACCCGTCGACTTTGCTTGCAAATTCGACGTGTGTAGAGTGAAGGTTGTCGTAGCATTGCACCAAACAGTTCACTACGTATATAGTTGGTGTTCGCTAATGCAACGACGCACTATCGTGGCGGATCTCTAAAAATATGGTCTGCTGGCCGACTCACATGCTGGCTGGGAGTCATGGAGTCATTGAGGCATGCAGTCAACTGACGCGCCTCAGGGAACCATTTCCAGCCGCACGCTCCATGCTGTGTATTCAAGCTTAATCGTGTCCATTTGACAAGGAAAAAGGTGAATGCAGGAAATACAAACAGGGAAACAATAAAAAGGTCGCGACTGAGCCACAGTCAGCAATTGACTTGACGGATCAGCAGCCAGTCAGAGGGCGCCATTAAAGTCAGAGTAATTATAGCACTGTAATGATACATACACCATAATACCGCAAAGTGACACCCTTCCGCACAAACAGGCGACAAGAACTTACCAAAAACCCCGTATTCCGGTAACACCATTACGCATCGTTGTCTCCTGCTTTCTTTCCCCTGTGTCAGTTCTCTCTCCCTTGCTCCGCACCTTTTTCTTCCACACTTCTCCTTCTCAAACACCTATTCACTCCATCATCAAATATCGTCCACTTCCTGATCACCACTTGCGCTCGTCATCTGGTTCTCTCCTTCAAATCGGAGAAAAACGGTATAACTGGCTCAAAGCGGTTGTACCTCTTTTCGCTCGGCCAAGTCCTTCAGCCCTGGCGGCTACGCTCGCTCGCTGCGACAACGTGAAGCTTCTTTCAGCTTAACCCGCATCTAAAGAAAGAAACACGATCCTTCCTCGTTCTTTTTCTTCCGCTCGCTCTATTGTCATACATACCAGACCTTTAAAACCTCCGTCTTTGCAAATCACCTCCACTTTCTGAACTAATATTTTTCGTCCTTCTTTGATCTGTCTAATATCTTGGAGATTCTGCCCTACAAGACAATATGGCCTACCAAGGCGGCCATCCCCACTCGCCATCATCAAATTATGGTGACGAAGGTCATCGATTGAATGAGATGGGACACACCAACGTACGTGTAACTGACCGACAACTTGGATTGATCTCGTTAACACTAAACTTTTACGCGATAGCAGTATGGTGAAGATGATGCCTCCCGAAGCTTGTTGAACCAGGGCCCCTTCAACGGACCCTTCGAAGACCCAGTCCACAGCCGAGCTGCATCCCCAATGCGCCCAGTTTCGAGATACAGTCTGACCGAGTCTTATGCCGCCGACTCAGCAGCTCCTCCTTACGAGGGCAGCGCCGAAAACCCTGCAGCGGCTTTTGGCGTCCCTGGCCGTGTGGCTTCACCATATGCACGCAGTGAGACTTCTTCTACTGAGGCCTGGCGTCAAAGGCAGGCCCCTAGCACTGGCCTGCGCCGATATGCCACTAGGAAGGTCAAGCTTGTGCAGGGTTCCGTCCTGAGTGTCGACTACCCTGTTCCTAGTGCTATCCAGAATGCCGTTCAGGCCAAGTACCGAAATGATCTCGAGGGTGGCAGCGAGGAATTCACTCACATGCGATGTAAGTTGATTTAACCAAGCCCTTCGAGGAATATCACTAATTGAAAATGTAGACACCGCCGCCACTTGTGACCCCAACGAATTCACCCTGCACAACGGTTACAACCTGCGACCGGCCATGTACAATCGTCACACTGAACTATTGATTGCCATTACCTATTACAACGAAGACAAGCAATTGACTTCCCGTACCTTGCACGGTGTCATGCAAAACATTCGCGATATTGTCAACTTGAAGAAATCCGAGTTCTGGAATAAGGGTGGACCAGCTTGGCAGAAAATTGTCGTCTGTCTCGTGTTTGACGGTATCGATCCTTGTGACAAGGACACTCTAGATGTGCTCGCTACCGTTGGTATCTACCAGGACGGTGTCATGAAGCGTGACGTCGACGGAAAGGAAACCGTGGCTCACATTGTAAGCTTTTCTTTCACATCGGTTGACCTCTTCTTACTGATCTATGTCACAGTTCGAATACACTACTCAGCTTTCCGTTACACCCAGCCAGCAGCTCATTCGTCCCACAGATGACGGCCCAAGCACCCTACCTCCCGTGCAGATGATTTTCTGCTTGAAGCAAAAGAACAGCAAGAAGATCAACTCTCACAGATGGCTGTTCAACGCCTTTGGACGTATTTTGAACCCTGAAATTTGCGTCTTGCTCGATGCCGGTACTAAGCCCGGCCACAAGTCTATCTTGGCTTTGTGGGAGGCCTTCTACAACGACAAGGATCTTGGTGGTGCTTGTGGTGAAATTCACGCTATGTTGGGTAAGGGTTGGAAGAATTTGGTCAACCCCCTAGTTGCCGCACAGAATTTCGAGTACAAGATATCGAATATTCTCGACAAGCCCCTGGAGTCCTCCTTTGGATACGTCAGTGTGTTGCCTGGTGCTTTCTCAGCATACCGATTCCGTGCTATTATGGGCCGACCTCTCGAGCAGTATTTCCATGGTGATCACACCCTTTCCAAGCAATTGGGTAAGAAGGGTATCGAGGGCATGAACATTTTCAAGAAGAACATGTTTTTGGCCGAAGATCGTATCCTCTGTTTCGAACTGGTGGCTAAGGCTGGCTCTAAATGGCACTTGTCATATGTCAAGGCTTCCAAGGCCGAAACTGATGTGCCCGAAGGTGCTGCCGAATTTATTTCTCAGCGTCGTCGTTGGTTGAACGGTTCTTTTGCTGCCGGCATTTACAGTCTGATGCACTTTAGCCGTATCTACAAGTCTGGTCATAACATTATTCGAATGTTTGTTCTTCACTTTCAAATGATTTACAACACTTTCAACACTATTTTGACATGGTTCGCTCTTGGTAGGTGATCTGCAGTCACTCTTGCTTACAATGACTAACGAAAGTAGCGTCTTACTGGCTTACTACATCGGTTATCTTGGATCTTGTCGGAACGCCTAGTAATTCTAATGGCCAGAATGCTTTCCCGTTCGGTAACACTGCTACCCCTATTATCAATACGCTTGTCAAGTATGGCTATCTTGGTGTGCTTCTGCTTCAGTTCATTTTGGCTCTCGGAAATCGTCCCAAAGGGTAAGCTTTCTCCTATCATGGTCTCTTGCAATGACTGACATGTCGTAGTTCAAAACACACGTACATTATGTCATTTATCTTTTTCGGTATCGTGCAGCTCTACGTTGTGGTAGACTCTTTGTACTTGGTGGTCCACGCCTTCACCGGTTCCACACCGATGGATTTCGACACGAGCAACGGAGTTGGTGGCTTTTTGAAATCTTTCTTTTCGTCGTCCGGTGCGGGTATTATCATCATTGCATTGGCTGCTACTTTCGGTCTCTACTTCGTCGCTTCTTTCTTGTACATGGACCCATGGCACATGTTCACCTCGTTCCCCGCCTATCTCTTGATCATGTCGTCCTTCATCAACATTCTCAACGTCTACGCTTTCAGCAATTGGCACGATGTTTCCTGGGGTACCAAGGGTTCAGATAAGGCGGATGCGCTGCCATCAGTTCAAACGCAAAAAGAAGCAGATGGAAAAGGAGCGGTCATCGAAGAAGTCGACAAGCCTCAGGCTGATATCGACTCTCAATTTGAGGCTACCGTCAAGCGCGCCTTGACACCCTTTGTGGCGCCTGTTGAAAAGGAAGAGCGTAGTCTGGAGGACTCCTACAAGAGTTTCCGTACCAAGCTTGTCAGTTTCTGGATCTTCACCAATGCTCTTCTAGCGGTTTGCATTACTAGCGATGGTGTTGATGAGTTCGGATTCACAGTAAGTCTATTCCAGTTACATATAGGTCTTAGCTCTAACATTCCCTAGAACAAAGCCACTACTCGTACCACGCACTTTTTCCAGGCTCTTTTGTGGGCCACCGCAGCCGTCGCACTGGTCCGATTCATCGGATGCTGCTGGTTCCTGGGCCGAACTGGTCTCATGTGCATGTGTGCCCGACGATAAAAATTTACGAAACTACGCAGGGGCTGCTGCATGCAGCTGGCTGTGGACCAGTGGCTCCATCCGGCGCTGTTTGTCCTTCCCAAAAGAACGCATTTTAATATCCCTCGGATCTCCTACGATCTTTTGTCTCTTTCCCTTCTGAATATGTAGTCTATTGTAGATTCACGTCGCTTGCCTGCTTTCAGCTTATTTTCTCTCTTTTTCTCGATTTGTCTTCATGTCCTGCCTGTTTGCTAAATATATTTGAACTGTGTCTTGTTTCTTTATCCATGGTCGTGACGATATCGATATGCTTTGTATTCCTTGGTGAGCAAAGTACGTAGGATAAATTAGTATAGTTTGGACAGTATTGATCGATTGTACTGAGTATAGGCGTTTTTGTTTTATAATTCTCTTCGTGATGTATTCCTAACGCCGCAAGTCCTTCATCCATTGTATTTTCCGAACGACAACGAAACTTGTCCGGAAATTACAGACTCCAAAATAGTTAAAAACATTTTCAAAACAGCAGAAACCAATTCATTGTACAACATACTCCGTCGTCTGACGCGAAGAAGAAAAGCAAATCGTTATCGGCGTTTCCGCCCCACGCCCCCGATAACGCCTTGCCCGAGCTAAACCGCAAAGGGCTTTAGTCGCGCTAACATCATCATCTTTCATCAGTCCTTACAATCACTCATTCGCTTTGTCTCGACAACGACACTTGCGTTTCTACCCTTTTCTCTCGATAAATAGACAGCGCTCTGCATTAGGCGTTTCTTGCCATCTTTATATCTTTGCGTCCTTGCCGCTATCACGAACGAGTTTCTTGCTGTTCAGGTTCGGTGCCTTCGAGGACCCCGCAGAGCATAGGCAGGCGTTGAGATACAACCATATATCAGACGGAGGCATACCAGATACACCCGCGGGGGAAACGAGGCATACCATCTACGTGTTGAAAGGCGGTGGAAGACGTCCTATAAATTGCCCAAGATGTTGAAGATCTGGTCTATGGTACGACTATCCGTTCGACTCGCCCCCAGTTGATCACAAACTGACTTGGAAAAACAGAAACAAAAACAGCAGCAAGCTGAAAACGCCGGTGGCGGCGCTGCAAAGAAGAAGAAAGTCACTGCTGCGCAGTTGCGTGTCCAGCGAGGTAACCCTACCCTCTTTTCGATTTTTCAAGATTTTGAGACTTACAGATTGAGATTACTAACGCCCCGCGGATGCAAAGACTTACAAGAACTCTCCCTCGGATCAACCATGAAAATGACCTTCCCCAACCCCGACGATATCCTCAACTTCACCCTAACCATCGAACCAGACGAAGGAATGTACAAAGGCGGCAGTTTCAATTTTACATTCAGCATCAACCAAAACTTCCCTCACGATCCGCCCAAAGTCAAATGTACACAGAAGATATACCACCCGAACATTGACCTCGAAGGAAATGTGTGTCTGAATATTTTGAGGGAGGATTGGAAACCAGTACTGAATCTCAATGCGGTGATTGTGGGGATGCAGTTTTTGTTCCTGGAGCCGAATGCGTCGGATCCGTTAAACAAAGAGGCTGCGGAGGATTTGAGGCTTAATAGAGAAGGATTTAAGAAGAATGTGAGGAATTCGATGGCTGGTGGAAATGTGAAAGGGGTATCGTTTGAGCGTGTTTTGAAATGATCGTCTTTTCCTAGCCCACTACTTCGCATCGCTTTTTGCGCTGGGAGGAGGGGAGATGACGGAGGAAAAAGGGTGATATATCTGCGTGGTTGGCTTTGGCTTTACTTCATGGCGCTGCGGCATTTTAGTTGAATCATTCATTTGCTGCGCTGGGTTTTGATTCTCTATTCTGTGAGACTTATCTTGTACTTTTCCAGCCTGTGAGCGCATGGGGGTATCTTGATAGTATACTTATGATTTATGATAAGGACTGTGCCTAGTAGAATATCGAGATCTACACTCTT
Organism: Talaromyces ruber; assembly: GCA_022813215.1. Taxonomy (NCBI): domain Eukaryota; kingdom Fungi; phylum Ascomycota; class Eurotiomycetes; order Eurotiales; family Trichocomaceae; genus Talaromyces; species Talaromyces ruber. The sequence continues at coordinate 204,017 of JAKLMW010000029.1, read as the reverse complement.
TAACCTTTGTGAGTCTGCCTCATATGCAATCTCGGCAGTTGGTAGACGCATCTAGACACCCATGTCATAGGTTTGACGGGCAGTAGCTTTCTACAATGATGAAATAGTACACTCGCAGAAATCTTAGGTCTCTCGCACCGAAGCCCGAGAGGACAAATTTATTGACAAAGGAAATAATCAATTTGAAGTGGACGAGGAACACAGAACCAGGCCGAGACGAACGAACTGTGTCAGTCTTGTGTCTTTTTTCTTTTTTCTCTTATGTACAACATTCGCCCCAATGAAAAACAACAACCATCCAGTCTATTTGTTAATCTTCCCCGCAAGTCCACAACTTGCTTCGGCGGTTCAGCGTACATGATCATTCGTTGTAATCTTGTCGATGGAGTGAGACGCATGTTTAAGCACGGCCGGCAGCGCGCTCAGCTTCGAGGCGGGTGTAGAAGTTGTCGCGGGCGCGGACGCGGGGGAGGTGGTATCCTATACATTCTCGTCAGTCAGTTGTATTGAGAGGTAGAAGGGTTACCGTTGATACATACCATACCACCAGAGGTAGCCGAATGTAGTTCCAAGACCTAATGTATCTTGTCAGTTCCTGTTGTCTAAGCCAATCCGCACTCAAAGACTCCGTGATCGCAAATGCTGTCGCCATGTCTCGTCTCCTGATTTGCATCTAACGACAGCCGTTGCTCTCTCGAAGGTCAATTAACTCACCGAAAGCGGTGCTGAGGTCAAGGACAAGGCCCCGGCGGAGCATCTATCAGACAATTAGCATATACAGATCATCAATCAATCGACACCGCCAGCAGCTCATCGAAAGCTAGACAAGAAGCAGCTGGGTAACGGTTCCGGTTCGAGGCAGGTAAAAGCTTACGCCGGTGATAGGAGCGATAGTAGCAGCCATTGCGATGCGAAAAATCCGTAGATGGATTCACAGACCCGAGAATTTGTAGAAAGGTTTAGATTGCCCCGTGATTGGGAGGATTGTGACGGCTTGCGAGGAGCTTGGAGGCGAGTAAAGAGTGGTGTGAAGCTCGGAAGTGGAAGACTTGACGTTGGCTGATGTTACGCCAAGACTTTGCTCGGATTGGGTTAGCCGAGATACTCCGGCTGGTGCCTTAGGCAGCTAATATCCTTGAATACATCATGCAATCAATTGTTCTCGTTATTGATGCTTATTCAAGCAGTATGTTGGATATCAATGGTAAGTATTGAACTATCCAACAATACTAAGCTCTAAAAAAGCTTCACTTGCTGAACGGCCACTTCAAGCTGGCTACATCCAGGACGTTATGACGAAAGTCACGTGCACCGTTAAGCAGATCCGGCATCTACGTTAATTGAGCTTACTATTCTCTTACTCACCCATCATCAACCCCCAACGTCAAAGGCGAAGATGGCCCATATTACCAGCACTTTAACCTCACTCAAGCGCCCCTCAGCGTCGCAGTCCCCCGCCGATGAATCAGCTACAAAACGACAGAAACAACACTACCATCACAACCACAAGCTCCATCACCCCGTCAAGCCGCAACTTCAAGAACCTGCGCTGCTCGACGATGGCGTTGTGACGCATCTGCTTGAATGCTCGATTGGGCAGATCTTGACGAAAACCGGCTATGACATCGCGGAGCCTGCGGCGCTGGATGCTTTTCGACGGGCGACTGAAGAATGTATGTGCAGACCTACAAGGAACATACTTTATTTGGCTCTAATAGCATCTTTCAGATATCCTTCACTTGACATCATTTGCGCGCGAATCAATGATAGCAGGCAGACGAATACAGCCCATCCCTCAAGACTTTGAATTCGCGCTCCAGCAAGCCTACGTCGGCACTGAAGAATTAGCACCATATATCAAAGCCACAAAAGCCGAAAAGACCATTCCCACACTTCTACCCAGTCCTCCTCCCGAAGAAGATGAGGATGTTTTTGGCGCGTTCAGCGATATACCAGTCCTCAGCAAAGAGCTAAGCGGCGAAGACGAACGGCAACGAACCAGCTACATACCCGCACATTTCCCTCATTTCCCCAGCAAACATACATATCGATTTACACCCGTGTACACAGAACGAGAGACCGATCCACGGCGAATACGGGAGCTGGGCATGGAGGATAGTCGGCATGGAGAAGAGGCTTTGCGCAAGTTGGCGCGTGCGGCGTTCAAGGATACACATGCTACTGGGACTGGGAAGAGTGAGAAACGGTTATGGGGACGGAAGGCGGAGAGTGCGGAGACGATGTTCGAGAAGACGGTTAGAGGGTTGAATAAGAGGAAACCTATTACGGCGGCGGCGGCGGCGGCGGCGGCGGCGGGTCAGCAATCGATTGATTCGCAAGGTGCGGCAGAGAAGGATGCGAAATTTTCGTTGTCGAATCTCGATCTAGCGCCTATTGTGAATTGTGAGAGGAGTTTTTGGAGGAAGAATACATCGAGCACACAAAAAGCTGAGAAGTTGCCTGACGCGAATGAGTCTGCTATTGCAAAGGTTGAGCGATGGGTGTCGACTTGATCTTGCATCCATAGCAAGTGGTGAAGCATCTGGCGGGCGTTTTATTTATTTTGATTTATTACGAGATACCCATATCTATTTGAGAAGTAACAGAAATTTACTATTTGTCATTCGATAATGAACGCCTCCCATGCATTATATTTGTACATAAATCTGATACAGTGAGACCGGCTCGACGTATCAACCCGGGCAGAACAGATCATGACTTCTCTGCTGGTTGTGTTTTTGCAGTATCTGAACTCGCGCCAATCCCATTGTTGGTACTCGTCTTCTCCCAACTCGTTGTCTCAACCGTAAGACCGCCGGCGCATCTACCACAAGCATCAAATTAACCTCCCTCTTTCACACCCCTCCCCATACAGGATAAGAAGACAAACCTCCGAAATAGCCTCACAATAGGCTTACACTTCACAACACCCGGCGCCAAGATCCCTTCTTCAGGCGGATTGCAAGAATATTGTACCAATTCCATCAGTTCGCATTTGTGTAGGTCGATTGCTTCGCCTTTGCGCCGTTTTTCTTTGAAGCCGCGGTGGACGATTTGCACGCGGGATGGGAGGTCTTCGGTCGGAAAGATGGGGACGAGGGGCGCCATTTTTGGTGTTCTTCGGAAAACGATATCTGTGTCAAGTGATTCGCTACCGAGTCGCAGATGGCATTGTGAAGCTGAGCATGTAGCTGTTTGTCGGACGATGTCGAAATTATCGCATGTTGTTGTACTCGATCGTAATAATACGATCGATATGATATCAAAATTACGGGGGGGCTGCTCACATGACTTCTCGAATTTGATTGGTTATTTGCTGGCTGTCTTCGACATATATTAATATCATCGACGCGAAATGCCGATTCTCACCCAAGATGCATAATTTGACGGTGCGATCTATGTCGAGTGCGAAAAGTGGCGTGCGTGGTAGAGCAAGATGCGTCTTCATGCAATTTCTGTAGCAACCGGAAGAGACCATGCACCTTTCGTTCTTCGCCGGTTCGAAAACATCAGCATCGAACGGAGCCTGCGGAGCTTGCAACAGACTCGGGCGATTTGACTGGGCCTTATCATGATTTGCATCTTCGGTTTATGAATGCTGGCAGTAATCAGGCAGCACACCGGGAAGATTCGTGCCATAACACGTTGGACCGTTTCAATCACTCCACCACAATGCCCGGGTATACCCGTCTCTACTCTGGGCTCAGCGGCGATCAGGGCCCTGATCTTTTGAGACATTTGAGTTTCAATCAGCAGAGTCTATTTGTGACTTCGCTATGGACTGCATGGAGAGTATTGCCGAGGATGGAAGATCCTGTATACTTTACTGTAAGGCAACGCATCTAGAGATAAGTCGAAAGAAACATAACATTTCATAGATATTCCCTGATGAGCATTTCGATCCACACGGTGGGCTATATACGATACCAAAAGCGGAATCAGCGCTCGCCGCCTGCGAGGCAGGGCTGATAGATCTTTTTTACACATATGTCCATCCATTCTACCCGGTAATGGACTGCAGCAAGGAGGACTTTATACGGCGAAGACGGAGCGGTCAAGTTAGGGCATCTCTGATGAGCTGTATATATCTACATGCAGTGGAGTTTTGGGACAAATCCGACTCACTAAAAGACCTACCCGTTCCAGGGACCGACAACAGCTGGAATTCTATTTTTGGTCGTCTTGCTATTGAATCTCGAACCCCGAACTTGGATACTGTCATGGTTTTACTGTTGTATATGCAACTCCCTTCGCACCATGTACGTGCGCCGAATAGGCCTGGTCACTGGCCTTTGAGCACATTGCTCGACGGGATAGCACAAGATATCCGTCTCCATATCGATCCAACGAGCTGGCAGATACCAATCGCAGAACGCAAGGCTCGCAGAGTCTTGTGGTGGGCTGTCTATGCCCAAGACAAGTGGCTGGCTCACTGGCTTGGGAGACCGCCGCATCTCAGTCATGATAATTGGAATTAGATGACTTTGCCGATGATTCGGGTCGGATTGAAATTAGCATGCTGGATCATGTGAAAGCCTTTGTCGCTTTTGTTGAAGCTTCTGTGTTGCTTGATGATGTTTTGAGAGTATTTTATACTGTTCGAAGCAAGCCGTTGGGAGACAGCGAGAAGCCAAATAGCGGTTTGCATGCGAAGTTTCATTCCTGGATAAGTACGGTCAGTGTGTTCCACTTTCCACCCTTTCTCGCGCCAAATGGTATGTATTCTTGATTTCTAGTATCATATTGCTAGAAGCTAATTGCGCTTGGCAAAATGAGCGAACCAGACAAAGATGGATTGTGGGCGTCATGTAAGTACGTACTGCTTGAAAAATTTAGGGTTGCAAAAGACACTGATGTAGTGAAATTTCCCCTTCCTTACAAATATTATCTATCCAAGTAGAAGAGGCGTGGCATGGCACGTAATTTAGCATTCACATAGTTATAATTCTTGAAGCGCTGCAAACAAACCAAATATTGACATCTTACAGTCCATACACTAGACTTAGTCCGTGTTGAGATTCTCGTGCTTTTGGTTCTTGCATTAATTCTATGCCCTTCTATCCTAGAATCGGAGTCACAGGCAGAAGCCTTTTGCTTTGAAATCACACGAACAGTCATTTCACACCACGGAGACTCAAATTGTCGCGTCATTTTCGTACTGTGTCGAGTTACGTAGGTAGGACGATGAGGTTATGCATTTAGGTGGGATCATGATAAATACTGGCTTGAATGTTAATGTCAAGATAGTTTGATAGTTTTGAAAAATTGCGCGTATGCGTATAAAGCAAGGATATATGTTTGGTCAGGTTTCATTTGCGCATCAACATTGGGGGGATCAATAGAAACGCTTCATTGCCTAGATACCTGTGATTTGCTTCCGCACCTTTCTGCCTCTCACAAGCAAGATTATTTGGGAGGGTAGAAAATCACTGGCCAATATCTTTCCACGACTCGTAAGGATGCACTAACCTGATTTGTACTCCGCCATGGAGGTGTTCATTTGGGAGCTGTTTGTTGTCATGAGAGTTGGTCTCCCAATAGTGTAGGCTGAGGACATTCTCTTGTCAACATAATAGACATTACGGCAAACAACGAAAATTGGAAACAGCATTTCTAGCTTCCCAAGTGTATTGTTCAGTTCAGGCTTCAATCACAGGCGATGGCACAGTATCAACACTATATTCCTCAATTTATCCTGCGCAACTTCTCCCATCCATACAACCCGCCAAGGAAAAGGGGTTCCAAGAATAGAGGCACACTCCGCTCTGAGAAAGGCAAGCGCAGAGGTGATAAGGTGCTCAACATCGTGGACCTGGCCTCCGCTGAGCCCCAATTGCTCGAGCCACCAGTATCTCGATGGTTCGGCCAGGAGGACATGTACAAGGATGTCGCCGATGTCATCAAAAGCAAGAAGGATGTGGAACAAGAACTTTCTAAACTCGAATCTCGGACAGCAGTCATACTCCAGAAGGTCAGGAAGGCCCACGAAAATAGTGAAGCCGGGATATGGCTCACGCGGGTGGAGAGAAACATACTCCGAAAGTTTCTCTTTATTATGAAGTATCGAGGGCCGGGCTTTTACGAAAAGTACTCTTCTAAAGACCCGCAAACCTATGAATCGGAGGATAAACACCTTTTGAGAGACTACATGGCCGACAAAGGGATGACGAGGCCTAGGGATGTATGGTTGCACAATCTCCGCACTATCCTAGATCTTGATATGGATGCCGAGGGAAACTGGATTACGAACGTCCGAGAACTCATGTTCCCTGCAGACGCGGAGATGTTTATATTTCACATCCAATCATCCTACATGGCATTCTGCACACCCGCTGAGATACACGACGAGTTCATCCTCACAGATCAATGTTACAACCTGTTCGAGGGGCCGACTAATGAAACCTTCTGTGCCAGAACGGACGAGTACCTAGGAAATACACACATAGAATATCACAATTTCGGAGCGGTATCACCTAAACTTATCATCGTCCTCCGCAGTGGTTTATTGCCTGAGCCGCTAGAGGACATGAACCCTGAGCATCGAAAAATACGCCAACAAATGCACAATGCAAGTGTGGTGCAGTTTCCGAACCCAGAGAATATCAAGTCCATCCTTTCCGATCTTCCGGTAGTGAAAGCCAACAACTCGTATACACGTGTCGTCAACGGCAGACAAGAACTCGCGCCAACCGCGTCGGGAATACCTCAGTCGAATGATAGATTTTGCTTTCGGTTTTGGCCAATTGCTACGAAGCATGTGGATATAATGAATTCTATCTTTTTGGATAATCTTTTGCTGTGCAAGAGCGTTGTTTTCGGCTCAAAGGGCCCTTTCAAACGAACACTAGAGGCTTACATGACCACATCCGCCTGCAACTTCAAGAATGTCGGCGTTGGGGAGCGTGGTGCTCGAATAAGCCGTGTCGCCTGTCTAAAGATGTTGTCAGCTACGCTCAGACTGCTTGGCTCCGAGAGCATACCTATCTGGTTTGATAGAAATGAGGAAGAAAGCAAACCATGTGTTCAGTCGTTCGACGATGTTTGGTTGGAGGTGACGAAGAAATTACTTGGAGACGGCGATGTGTCCTTCTCAGAAACCAAAAATGCCACGTTTTGGCAAGCATACAACGCACTAGGTATGCAGACCACAGATAATACTTTTAGGATAGTACTGACCACAAACCTATCCTAGGCGGGTCCAGAGGGTTGTTTGTCCGGGACTTGGACCAGTCATGGAGACTTTACAAGCTCGAAGCGCTGGTCCATACGTTGACCATGAATTTCGGTAACGATCTCAGACGAAAAGCCAGATTGAACGTTATTGAATTTATCCTTCAAACCCACCCTAGACGTATTTGGTTATATGTCAAGCACCGAAGATGGATGCTTTCGAATGAATATACAATGCTTCAGGAGAGATATGTTGGAAGCGGCCCTCTATTCCACGCGAAAACGAGAGCACTATTTAGGGTGGAACGAGAGGATGAGGTCGTGAAGAGTAAGTGCGTCATGGCAATTTTTATCAATAGAACACGGCATATTAATGCAGCCTAGCCAATGTCATCATTGGTCAACGTCGTCTGTCTGAACTTATCCTCGCGGCCGGAACGGTGGATCAATAGATGAGGAATTTCTGAAAAGCGATTGAAATAAGCGCGGACGGCATCAAAATTGAAGCCGAAAAGCAATCATATGCAATTAGGTTGCGGTTGGCCAAATCCCCGACTGTAACGGCAAGTCTATCATCACCCTCCGAGACTTCGACGGCCAGCTTGTCGATAGTAAAATGGGTGTAGGAGAGACCATGCCCGAATGGAAAGCATACACCCCGTTTAATAGATTCATGCCATCGATATCCAATGTAAACATCCTCTCCATACAGCATTCTTCCCTTCTCTAAGCCAAAGTTCAGATACACGAGATTATCCTCAAGTCGGACGGGAAAAGTAAGAGGCAACTTCCCACTCGGGTTGACGTCTCCGTATAAAATATCGGCGATTGCGTTTCCGGTTTCGTTGCCCCCATACCAGGCTTGCAGTATGGCTGGGGCTGAATTGACCCAAGGCATGCTCACCGGTGTTCCGGATTGAATCACAATGGCTGTGCTGTGATTTGCAGAAAGCATTGCTTTGATGAGCTTGTCTGTGTAGTCTGGTAGATGTATGGTATCTCTATCGTAGCCTTCTGACTCCCAGTCGGCCTGCGAAGCTACTTAGTAATGCACTTCTAAGGAATATAAGAAAGGGGGACATGCTCACATTTAGACCTGCAACGATAACGACCTGGTCGACTTGTTTGGCAATCTCAACGGCTTTTGCTAACTATTCTTCTGCATTCATCAGAAACTGACAGCCAATCCGAATACCTCCACCAGCCACAGAGTCTGCTCCTGGACCGGGAAGTAGGCTGGTTGCAATAGAACAAATTCAACTCTGACAATGTAGGAGGATCCTTTGTTGAGTATAATACTGCCACAAATCTCTGTTCATAGCCAAAAAAACTACCACCGGCGGTTTGCTCAGTCATGGCGTCCACGACAAGCTTATTATTCACAAAAAGCTTTGCTGTTCCTGCGACGCTGACGTTAAATATGTACTCTCCATCAGCATCAGGCATCAATGTGCCTATAACTGCTGCATACCACGCTTCTCGGTGGCCATAAGGAAGTAGTTTGGGTACGTAATCAAAAAGATACATGTCGGCGTTTGTGATCGAGATTTCATCTATGCTTTGTTGTGACGTACCGACGGAACTAGAGGTAGCATAGACGAACATTTTCATGTCTTTAATTATTTCCGTAATCTGAGGGAGCTTTTTGGAGGCTGTACAATCGATAGCATGCCGTACTTCTTCCTGCGCTTGAGGTGAGATGCCGTCAAAAGGGGTTACAGCGTAATAAGGATGTAAGCTTGCACTACCACCGCCAGAATAAGCCGCAATCTTTGCGTTTGGACCGATGATAGCAATCTGGAAAATATTAGAAGCTTATATTATACAGACTAAATGTATTTAATAACATACTGATTTGTCTTTTCGGAATGGTAGAAGACTGTTGTAATTTTTCAGTAGAACAATCGATGACGCAGCGATCTCACAAAGATGTTGTGAGGTCTCAGTAGTATCAATTGTCATTTCTGGGGTGTTTGACGGTATTCTAAGGGGTAGCACTGTGTCGATAAAGGCCAGATTTCTTCGAACACTGATATCAATGTCATCGAGGGTGAGTTTTCCGCACATGAGAGCATGATTGATCAAGCCCCCTCTCATTAGGGGCGGGCCCGGCATTTCCAGGTCTAATCCTGCCTTGAGAGCTTCTGCTGCAGAGTATGTTCCTCGCCTATAGAGTCAGTATTGTTTTCGATATGACCTATAGAAAAGCTCTCACCAATCACCCATGATCAAGTCATCAAATCCCCACTCATCCCGAATAATGCCTTGGAGCAAATCATAGCTTTCACTCACATGCGTCCCATTAACCCTGTTGTAGCTCGCCATATAGGCCCAAGGCGCGGCTTTCAATTGGGCAATTTAAAACGGCAAGGTGTAAATCTCTCTAAGTGCTCGTTCGCTTACCCGAGAATCCTGACTCATTCGTTCATGCTCCTGATCATTGCAGACAAAATGTTTCAAGGTTGCTGCAACTCCTTCGAAATCGTCCCTCGAAGTGGAAAGGGAGATCTCGGGGAATTGTTCCAGGAGGGCGGTAATGGCAGTTTTTTGTCGGATGGAAGTAATCCAAGTCAAGTGAATTACAGATTTGTGCTCGCCTAAAGGAGAAGTAGCCCATGGATATCAATGTTACATGCATTGGGTGGATTTAGTATAATAAGGCGAACGGCTTCATTATGAGGCTTTCGACTGTAATACTTCGCTTTAATTACTTCTAGCTTGATATTCCTTCAGCACTTCATCCAAATCTTCTTGTGGCAACTCCAATCTCTTATTCCATAGCCCTTTTGTCGTAGAAAATTGTGCCAACCCTCCTTTCCCATAAATAGCCCCAGCAATCATCGCCAGAACCCCCATCGGCTGCCCAGCCTTAAACGTCTCAGCTCCATCTGCCCATAATGCATCGACAGTGCTTTCCGAGATTGTGAGTTCCTTTCCAGCTGCCTTTTCAATAGCTGCCATGACACGATTTTGCGTGACCGTGAAACTGTTCACGTAGACATATTGATTCTTGGTAAGCTCGGGCTTCTTCAAGCACTTTGCTACAACCTTGCCGACTTGGAGTAGATTTGTCGCTTCATAGGGAATGTCGCCTCCGTCAAAGACCGTGACAGTGTCCTCGGCGATATTGAATCCTCCAAAGCCAGGGATAGCCAAACCCCAGTCGAACATTGACCCTGAGACTACCGCTGTCCACGAGATTTGTTCTTGCTTCTTCTTCTTCAAATAGTCGAATTCTGGATCTTATCCGCAAGAAATGGAATGTATTCTTGCGCAGAAGCGTCCGAAGTGTTGATGCCGTATTCGGATGGGAAGACGATCTCTACACCAGCCGCTATGGCAGCATCAATAAGTAGCTTCTGAAGAGCAAACGCCTCTCCGGGACTGATGCTGCCAATGGTGCTAATGACTGCATCTTGGTTCTTGAAAGCTTCGTGCAGTGATGCTTCGGAGTAACCGGATTTGATGTGTGTCATGTCACACCTTCTGGCAATGTTGCTTTTGACGTCTCGCGAGGGATGCCGGTGACCTGGAATCCTTCAACTAGCAGGGCCTTGACTGTAGATCTTCCCACACTCCCGCTCGCTCCGACAACGACCACTTCTATGATACTTGAATCTGACATGGCTGATCGGTTCATTCCTGGATATCTTGCCCATTGTTCGCCTCGAAGTTCGCCACTATACTCAATGATTAGTGATCGACCTATTTTCCTACCAAAATTTCGAAACTCAATTCATCTCTACACGGTGAAGAACCATACATCATACCATTATATCAGGTATTTAATTCCAGCCTCAGTAGGTTGAGATTTGATCTTGATTACTGAACAAGTCAAGTAATTCTAAGCTTTTTACTGTTCGGCCATCCGAAGATGCACCATCTGTGTTACCGAGCTATCAACTAAAATTGTACCTTCACGTAAAATTAAGCCCCGGATATCTTTTCCAGGAGATTACTCGATTAGAAATCTATCGGAGGTAGAGGAGTTAATTCACAGTGAGTGGTGCTGACACCACGATCAGTAATCACGAATATGAGCCTTAGCGCAGTACTTCCAGATAGATCAATATATATCGTAGTAAGATCTGCCGTGGGAAGACCCAGTAGAATTTATTGACATATTCATCAACTCAATCAACTCCAACAACAACAACAACAACAACAACAAGGATGTCCGGCGCTCTCCAGGTTGACGTCTACGTCGCACCAGCAATACCCGCAGCCACCGGCTCTCAAGACCCATCCAAATTACAGTGGTCCCCAATATCATGTACACTGATCCAAGGCCCCAAATCGGCCGTTCTCGTCGATACGCCAATAACAATCAAACAGGCCGAAGATCTCGCAGAATGGATCACAGCGACCCTATCCCCGGGAACGAAACTAGAGTACATCTACACTACACACGCCCATGGGGATCATTACTTTGGTAATCCGATTATTATTGACCGATTTCCCGGCGTAAAATGTGTTACAACAGCCTCTGTGGCTGCTGGGATCGAGAGAACACTTGTTGCATCAATTCCTATATGGCAGGGATGGTTTCCAGATGGTCAGATCCTAGCAGAGAAACAAAGTGTTCCCGAATCCCTTCCACAAACAGGCGAATTCTTCATTGACGGGTATAGCCTCTTCGGCATTGACGTTTCGCACTCCGACATAGATGCCTCCTCCTTCTTACACGTTCCTGATCTAGATCTCGTTGTTGCGGGCGACATCGTCTACGGCGATTGTCACCAATTTCTGGCCGAAGCCAATACACCCGAAAAGAGGAGATATTGGCTTGATGCATTAGACCAGATTGCCGCTTTAAAGCCAAATATTGTTGTGCCTGGGCATAAACGAGCTTCTCAGGTCGATGGACCATACTTGATTGATAGGACGAGAGAATACATTCAAACGTTTGAGCGGGAGTTGGACCGCTTGCGGGATGCAGATCAGCTTGAGCAGAGTATAAAAGAGCGGTATCCACACAGGTGGAATGGGTTTATTTTGGATAGAAGTTGCAAGACTTCCGTTGCTGTTCTTGAATAATAATCTGTTTAACTACCGTGCACGATGGTGAATAACCTCTATGGTTGCAGTTAGGGCTTGGATATCACTAGCCCTTATCTTATCAATTAGATCTATCGATCTTGTCAAGCGCGTCTTTCATAATCAACTTCCAACTCCATCTTCAACTCTACATCTCCCAAATCAATACAGAATCATTTACACATAGGCAGTATCTAAATGACTCAGTCGTTTCAGTATAATGATGAATCATGACTTCCGCCGCTGCAACGCTCGGACAGCGCCTGTTAGATGAGATCAAAGAAGAACCCCTTGGCGAAGTTTGTCTTCTATCGTCCCCCCTTCGCAAATAGGACAGGATCAAGGCTAATGCTAGAATAGATACTGCGCGATCTACGCGCTCAATTCCCTTCTCTTGTAGAAAACACCTATTTCGGAATCAAAGATCTCGATGAATTGTTAGCCGTCTTTCTGGGGCAGTCGCTTTCTGCGAACCCTCAAACCCATCATGCTCATCCCAGCCTAGCTTCTTTTTCTTCATCCAGCAAGAAAAGGAAGAATCCAGTAGTGGAAATAACCAGCCCCAGCTCTGGGGGCGGAAAATCGCAGTTCGTCTATTATCTAATCGCCATGAGCGTTTTGCCGGCTGTATTCAATGGACACAAACTCGATGGTCGAGGTGGTGCCGTTGTGCTACTTGACACGGATGGGCGAGTTGATGTTCAGAGGCTCTACACTATTATCGAAGGTGTTGTCCGACACGCTCTAGATGGCGGTGACATGTCTTCTACCGGAGCCACAAAGGAGACGGTAGCAGCACTAATTCGCGACAGCATGCAATACATCCATATCTTTCGCCCGCACACCTCTTCCTCTCTACTCTCAACGCTTCAATCACTTTCTACCTACCTTCTCAACCACCTCAGACCTGCCGGTCGGTCGAGGGCATTACACGGCATATTCATCGACAGCCTAAGCGCATTCTACTGGACCGACCGTCTGCGCGACGAAGTCGCTCGAACCAGCGAAATCGGCCGCCCCGCCAACGACATTGAACAGGCGCGCGAACAGCGGACGTCTTTCTATATGAGTGTGCTCTATGCTGAGGTTGCGGCGGAGTTGAGGCGGTTGCAGGGCTTATTTGGATGCGGGGTTGTGTATACGACTTGGGGGATTACGCCGCGCTCTTCGTCTTCGTCTTCTTTATCTTCTCTGGCTTTGGGGGGAGGAGGGGGAGGAGGGGGAGGAGTACAGCCATCACCCCCGACATTCAAACCCCATCTTCCGGCGCCGTGGAACTCGACGTTCCCAGACCTGAGGCTTGTGGTTCAGCGCGATCATGTGCGCACTTATCCAGGCAGTGCTACGATGCGTGACTGGGAGCGAGATGCGCCAATGCGGCAGTCTGTGGTGCGCAAGGGCAAGTTTTCAGCTTGGGTGGATACGAGCTCCATCACTGCTTGGGATGGTGGTGAGGTTGTGTTGAGTGCTTTAAGGCGAATGCCGGATAATGGCGGTTTTCCGTTTTGGGTCAAGGAGGATGGGGTTTTCATGGATGATTTGATGGATGATATCAATTAGACCAGAATATTATATGTTTAATTGATGAAATATGATGAAATGATTGTCAAGATGTATCCAATAACTCTAATCGTAGACACTCAAACGAGCCGCCCGCATGGCGGAGAAATAAAAGTAATATACTACGTACAAGAAGGTAGTGAAAGAAAATGATTGAAATGTCGTTATTTGACTTCATGTTTGTCATCAAATGGACTCGACGACCGTTGTGTGGTGGCACCATGAGCAATGGCATTTTCTAACATTCGAGTGGATCCGATACTGGATCGTTGTCGATGTGAGCCGTGGTTGCTGTCCATGCTGGCGCGAGAGGAAGACACTGCTTCAGTCGCTGTTGATGGAGCGATGCTGGTGGCAGTGCTAACAGTTACTCGAGGGGTTCCTGCTATATTCGAGTCTGCGAATGGGCCTTCGTTAGGCGACGAGAAGGCGATTTGGATATTGTCTGTTGTGTTGGAATGCCTCTTCTCATTGACTTCGTCACCGCTGTCATCGTCTGACGAATCGTCAAATGTCGATTCCTGGTTCCTGAATTTCTTGGCCCGAGAATGCGAGGCAACCGATTCCGAATCATCCGAATGAACCTCTTCTTCTGAAACTGTAGGTACCTTTGGCTTCGATCCTGAAGCCTTGACATTGACCGGGCGAGCGACAACAGACCGAGCCACAATAGAACTGAGTTGAGGTTTCATCTTGCCGGCTTTCTGTAATTGAGCTTCCGTAATGGCTGGGACCGCTGGTGCGTCGATGGTGCGCAACGAAAGTGAATCGCTAGGCGTGCTATTACCTGTCTTGACACTGACCACGGCGGCTTTGGCAGCGCGAACCTGCTGGGCGGGAATGGGACTGACAATGGCATCGTGTCGGTAAATCGTCGTTGCAACACTGCTTCGGGCGAGACTGGTAGCGATACTGCGGCGGTCACTGGTGGCCGTATATCGCGAGTCGCGGAGATCGCGCGGTGTGAAGAGATACTGGTCGCTGCTGTAGGTCGAGGCGTGTGTACTTGGAATAGCAGGAACTGGGGGGACCAACGTCCCTGGAGTTTCCGGTGGCGAGCGATTGGTGACACCAGGAATATAGGCGATTTGAATCACGTTGGAAGCACGAGTGAGAACCGTCGATGCAATAGATTGCATAGATCTGCTGCGTTCATGACGTATTGAGGGTTCGGCGGGCTGTTGGGCAGCTTGTTCCTGGCGTCTCTTTCGGATCACAAACCACCAGAAGAGAAACACGCCGATGGCAATAGCAGCAAGACCACCGACAACTCCTCCCGCAATGGCTCCCGTATTCGTGCCGCCACCAGAGCTAGGTGTGGATGTCGATGTTGACGCTGCGGGCAAGCAGGTTGTGGTAGGGCATTCCGTGCAGGTTCGACTCGATTCGACACATGTTTCACCGGCGGCACAGTTGCATACTGGCTCCGTGGTGCATGTAACGCAACTACGGAATGTGAGGTGCTGGGAGAAATCTCGGAGAGCTGTAAGAATTAACTGATGCTCGTAGAATCGACCAAAAGAGCATACCGTATGTGGAAGTCATAGTGACAGGTATCAATAAACAGAATCAGAAATGCAAAAGGTCGTAATTGAGTGGATGTCGTCGCCGGTCTACAGCGGTAATAACGAGTGTGGTATATGTATAGGATGAGGCTAGAGACGTCAAGCCTCGCAGCCTGTGATGCGAAAGTCAGGTCTTCGAAGGCGAACTCTAGATTCCACCACGGCGTATCGTCGGTTGATTATCCGTGAATGGAAGCTTAGCTGGCAAAGCCCATGTCTGACTGCGAACTCGATAGATAAATCGAAACTGGCGTGGTTGAACTGGCTGGAGGCTGTCAAAGTCGAGAGGCGGAGGTGAGACGCAGGGGGGATGATGAAGCTCTGAAACAGGAAAAGCGGTCGGTCGGCGGTGTATGAAAAGATGTCGCAGGCTGAACCGGATGAGAAACGTCGAAAAAGATGATGGATGAAAAAAATGTACAGGGAACGAGTGACTGAGAAGATGGTCGAAGTTGGTTGTTTGTATGTAGCGTGTGTTGGGAGAGAAGAAGAGGGAGTTGATCCAACTTGGGTGTTTGAGAGCCAACGCGGCCAGGCTGGGTGGGCGAGAAAGAGGGGGCTTGGCTAGGGCGAGTCCACGCATTGGCAGAGCCACAAACGGCAAGGCCGATACATACGACCACGCCTTTGACTCGTCTCTGAGTCGTATTCACCTCTGCCTACTATGTAGTACGGAGCACCAAGAACCTAATTCCACGGTCCAACAAAATACCGCCACGCACCACCACGAGGTATCTGCTATGATGTACTACAGAGTTTGACGACTGGAGCGGGTGATGGTGGGAAGCCACGTCGTATTTACTCTTATTACTAGCTGCATACTATGTACGTAACATGGAATACGAGTATGAGTAGCATTCCAGAGGGTTTCCATGCATCTACAGCACTCAGATCACGCCGATATCCTAGCCATCCATACTGCGTTGCGAGCAGAGTTCGATTGATGTGTATGTATGTACTAACTACGTAGAAGGAACAAACGAAGAGTTTAGGGATGAAACGTCGCTGCCGCCCTCAGGCATCCACCGGCCGTTTGTCTGGTCTGTTTTTGGCAGGGATCGGCGTGCCGTCGCATTGAAAGACTTAACTCATAGTACATCGTATACACATACCGTGATGTGTGTTGCTACTCCAGACTGTAGTTCGACAGAGCATATTCTCGATCTCCGTCCTACCACTTGTTCCAATCGTTCCTCATTATCTTCAAGACCTGAAGAATTTAAGATTGCAATGTTTGCATCTGGGATGGAATCAAAGACTTGGACTATGTAAGACAGACTCTGGGAGTGGAGACAGCGGGAACGGGAGATTACATAGTACGCTGACACTGCCACGCAGCCAATCACCACGCTGTTCCTGCTGCAGCCCGACCCATGTGGCGCTCACGCTTTCCCTTTTTTGGGCTAGTATGCGGGGCCTCATTTACCCCTGGACTGGCCAGTATTTTATGTACGTATTACTACGTACTACGTACATTGTGAATACCAGCAAAATACGGGAATGGTTACGTGCATGGGTGCTGGTCTAGACCTGACGATCATGGTCTCGACCTTCAGATAGAAGCTCAACATCAGAACCAGCGATTGGATATTGACGTGTCGAAGCTTGTACACACTCTGACGCCCGCTTCTTATCGCACAAAAAACGTGAAGAGCCGGTGCTATGTGTCAAGAAGTCCAAGTTCGTAGCATTCCGTCTAGTGCCTAGAGACTATAGATACCTCCATGTAGGTATGCCGACGCAAAAGCCGTTTAGAGACTTTTACTTCCCTTCTGAAACGCTGCAAGTTCCTCTTCAGAAGTATACTTCTTCATCGTCGGGGTGAGTCCCAGCAATCTGCCCGCCAGGGCAAAAGCAGCCTGCACCTTCCAGGGCACCCACCAGCGCAGCGGGCCCAGCCACGTTGCAGTGGGAAACCACACAAGAGCAGTAGCCGTAACGTGCCTGGAAAAGTCAATTCCTTAGGTCTCCTTGAAGAGGAGGAGCGAACTCACTGCGTCAACATGATCTGAAATGGGTTCAGCGCAACCTTCTTCTCATGCACGTCACTGACATACATGAGTAGATTCTTGAAAAACACTCGATCCATCATCTCATCCGCATCGTCTGGATGCGCCCAGATCAGCATGACGGTATCTTCAGCGCTGTCCGGGACGGGCTCGAAGGAATGAGGGACCCATGGCTTGATCTCATGCTGCCCATCCTCTGCAGTCCAGACGCTCTTGGTCACTGACCATCCTTCGACAGTCGCGACTTTGCCTTGGAGGACTTCAAAGGTCTCGGATTGATTGAAATGGAGGTGTAGCGGTGGTGCTTGAGGATGCGCAGAGCCTTTTCTGCAGAGAGGGTGATTATGCTTGTATGTTGCTCGCATCATAACCCTATCTGAGGTCAGTGAGAGGACACGACTAGAACAGGCGGTAGTTCGAGACTGACGTAGCATCTCTTGAGGGATGTGGCTGCAAAAATTCTAAAATGAAACTTCCTTCAAAGAGAGCATATGGGCCGCCAATCACCCGCTCATCGACGGGAGTTTTCTGTGCCGCCATAATGCCGAATATCGCGACTATCGCTCTGCAGATATTATGAGGAAGTATTTGCTATCCCAAGATAAACAGGCAAAGAGAAGTTGGGGCGAGATTATGAATAACTTCGAACGTCGGAGCGGGGCCGAATGGAATCTAAGGTTCATATATAGATCAAGCCACGATGGAACTTATTATAGTGCTTGTGCGTACACATTTGTACGCTAAACGGTTTGATAATCACCTAAAAGTCAAATTGATCATGGTTCGGTCATTGCGACTCTGCTCGGCCTTTGGAGGAAAGGCTTTCAAGATAAATTTACGTACAGGATTAAAGATTAGTATCTCTGACTATCTTTTAGCTGGAATTCTGATCAATCACCGTGATTGCTATCCAAAAGCATAGCTAATAAAACTAACTCGATAACAATTAACCACTAAAATATTCGAGACGATTCCAGAAAGGAATAGGTCATATTCACTAAGATGGCTGCGGCTGAAGTAGCGAGGAATTTCTAGCCAATTGATGCTCGGCTCCAGGCGAGCTGAAGATTTAAACCCTCATAATTCATGCTAGTAACCCAATTTGGAATCTTTGAACTGATAGCACGTACACACGTGCAAAAGTGAACAGTATGCGCCAAATAATAATTTCAAATCTAGAACGGCCGCCTCGAAAATAGATTTAGAGCGACCCATTTCTGTAGGTGCAAGGCTTACGGGGCATCTGGTGAATGACTCTTTTGAAATCTTCAGACTTTGTACATTGATGTATTCATGTAGTTGAAAACTGTATATTACTCCAGTTAAAGATCCAGAGATTTGTATCTACATTGGATCGAACACATAGAGAATATCAAAGCAGGAAACTAGATAGATGGATATTTATGAACACAGGTATCATACTGCCCAGGCAAGATAGGACGTTTTCCCATATCGACTCAATCAATCGTTGAGAATATATCTGGATATGAAACAGAAGCACCTGACAGCCACCGTACTTTTCCAACTTCTTGTCAACTGCAATCATAATAATCGCTGCTTATTGTAGAGGATTCTACTCCTTCCGGCGTCAAGCTTGAAGCCCTGACTGAAAATCCGCGTACAACGACCAACTGTGAATATAAAGTCTCCTTCAATGTTTGCTTGATTTACATGCAAGTCCCTTTACCGCAGGACTTTGTCTCTTACGAAACTTTGCAAAAAAGAATTGCTGGACTCCCTCCTTTAAGTGGTATTTTCAGTCGACTAACTGACCAGACACCGATTCACGAGGCGTCAGATGTACCATCAAGGGGGATTTCTCCCACATGAGCCAATGTCGCTGTTCCATCCAATTTTGGCTTTCGTCCGCGAGCTTCAGGTCGAAATTGAAGATGAGGAGAGCGAAGACCAATCGCGTTTCGCCGTAGACCAGGCTAGAGAAAACGGGTCAGCTTGCGATTGTACCAATGACCAGAAACACTTACGTTTGTCCCATACAGTTTCGCGGGCCAACGTGGAAAGGCTGCAGAGCCTTTGGCTCGTCCTTGGAAAACTCGGGATCACCGAGGAAGCGCTCCGGGCGGAAAGCGTGTGGGTCAGCGAAGTATTTCTCGCGATGATATAGCGCCCAGTGGTGGACAGCCACAGTGGTCTGTCCGATATGAGTCATGATCATGATAGTGTAAAACAGGTTTCAAGGTTGATCATATTTACCTTCTCAGGTACAAATTCTCCAAGTATATATCCTCCTCCCTTGGGGACCATGCGTGGGAGTCCGTTGCCAGCTGGAGAATACACTCGCAGAGTCTCATTGATGCAGGCATTCAAGTAAGATAGCTGAGCGACACTAGCGAGGGTGATTTCATCCGCCTTTTCAAAGCTTGACCGGATCTCCTTCTTTAATTTTCTCGTGAACACTTTCGTGTTTCAAAAGGAGATATGCCATGCCCATAAGCAATGTCGCAGTACTTTCAGCACCGGCGCCGATAAACAGCTGAGCATTGGCAGTGAGGTCGTCGATACTTAGATTCTGCGACCGGTGCGTCAGCGTTTCGAACATGAGAAGCAAAGAAAACATGATGGCTAACCAATTCTTCCCTCTTTTGCATGAGACCATGTACGAAGTCAGGACGTGTTCCTTGTAGATTCATTCGTCGCTGCATCTTTTCCTTGCTGCTGCTGAGATGTGCGTCACGGAATTTTTTCATTTTCTTGGAGAATATCATAAGGATAAGGCTCTTCAACCACGGGAAAAAGCCCAGAACCTGAAACAAGATAGCTGTCGTTCCGAGGTTTGACATCGTCTTGAGCCATTCATCTTCTTTCCCCTCTTTCAAGCAGCCAAAAGGTTCGCCGAATGATAGATCAGCGACGATGTCAAAAGCGACATAGGAAAGCCAGTCGGAAAGAACAACTAATCGACTTTTTGCGGAAACTTCTCGCAGTTTCTGACAAAAGAGATCCACATAACCTCGGATTATCGGTCCCTGATCTCGTACAGTTTGTTCAGAAAATCCATGGGCCATTGGTCGACGCAGACGTGCGTGCTGCTTACGGTCCTCATTGACAATACTCAGTTTCTCACCTTCGAACGTGCAGTAGAACCACGGAGCTTTCCCCATTTCCTCCTGACCGGCTTTCTTGTGGCCCATAATGTGCTCCCATGCATCGGGATGGGAGAAAGAGAGCTCGTCGGGTGCGAGACGGACAATATCACCATAGCGCTGATGCATTTCCAGTACATCATAGTGAAGTTTTCCTCGAAGTGCCTGGAATATGTATGCTAATCGCGTTACTCTGTTTAAGAGGGGTCCTGGAAAGCGACTCAGCGGGTGGAAGTATACATTGTAGATCGCTTTAGTGACCACCCAGAGTATGATCTATTTTCCATTTCTGTCAGAATCCATTTCAATTCGGAGAGGGTAATGAGGGAGATTAGGATACCGCTATTACTACAGAGCCAACAGAGAACATCCCCGCGGATTCTTGTCGTCTTTTTTTTGATGATTGTATAGGTTAAAAACATAAAGGACCAAATTCTGTATGGATGATGTGGGTGGTGAATTTTGCTCTTATTTCAGACATTGAACACAAATGGTCGTACAAAAGTATTCATCACTTGCAACCTACAAACTGTTCTCTGTGAGCAAGATCCTCCCTAGCATTCCTTGTATATCCCCTTTAGTTCTCCACTGCCCTGCTGCCATTTTTTCAGCGGTCTGGTACTTGACGCTCTCGGCATTTGGGACATTCAAATGAAATTCGATATTCGAAAGTTTAGAAATACGTATTACATAGTTACTGTCGTAAAGATGACAGAACGATGCGGAGTCAGTGACATGAACGGTACGGGCCGGCTAGGAACTATTGCTCGGAAGCCATCATATCCAGGAACCTCCTTACTGATTAATGATGATCGTCGCGAGGATGCTCTTTGTTGCGAAGGCTAGAGATCGGTACCCAAAGAAATTGATTACAAAGTTGCGGAGTACAAGTTGTACAGCGCATGAAGTATTGCGGCTTGCATGAAGTATGATATGAATGTCCTGTACGTGACATGGCTATCGAATTCTTTGGTTATGTGTATGCCACATCTTGAAGCAAGGGGTAAACCCATCTTTGTGTACATTGATATGGCCTGTATGCTGTGTTCTATACGTGGCAATGTGACACACCGCTCCAGATATCTGAACGTTGCTAAGACAATTCTGAATTAGAATATTAAAAGAACAATCACTAGCATTATCCGCCCGATCACTCACATCATTTATCGAATCTTTGACTTAGAAGAAGCTCGCGTTCAAGAAAAACAAGAATCAATCGTTTTGAGCCCTCAAACTAAAGACCAAAAGAAACAAGAACCACCGCAAGTGTTATATCACCTATACTCTCTAGGTATAGGAGTATCTAATAACAAAATATTAGACCATGGCCCCCACGACCAGAGAAAAACTCGTGGCATTGGCATACAAGTTCGCCGCAACCGTCAACGACGGCGACATGGACGCAAGCATGGCCATTCGCACAGAGAACTGTCTTACACACCAGTGCTGTCCAAGTCTTAACACCAAGCCTCTGACCAATAACGACATCAGGGCATACTTTGACGAATGGACCAAAATAGGCATTAACTCTAAATTTTCGATCACGGACGAGAAGTTCATGGTAGTTGATGATGTTGCAAAGAGGGTTTCATTCCGCGCGGTAGGCAGCGCGGACACTATCGCTGGTCCGTACGAGAATGATATCCTAGTTATTCTGCAAGCCACGGACGACTGCGCTCACGTGGCCGAGATCTGGGAGTACTTCGACGCGATAATCAAAAAGGAACTTCTGGATCGATTGACAGCTGTGCAGGCGGCTAGTGGTTTGAATCGTTACGCCGTCAGCACCGCCCCTGAACATCATGGGGTGCCCTCAGCAAAGATTGAACCAAAGGTTGCTGCATAATCATGTCTGTTGTTGAAATGGGCATGATCGGTATTGCATGAGGACTTGCCTGCTTTATAGAAGTAGACCATATCTTGGAACTTTGATGCCGGAGTCTGATTATCTTTGAAGAGAGTGGTGGTTGGTGAGCATGATATGGAACGAGTGTCTTGATTGAGAGATGTTATACACAATTACCTTGTAGATTCCGAATATAAATGATACAATTCTCTTGCAATGAGGTGGACTTGAAGGAATCACAGACTTTCATTTCTCTAACGTTTCAAGACCTATGAATAGTAATATTTCCAGTGGCTATATCCTTTCCTAACAGTTTATAATTCTTCTACTTTCAATAACAATCCCAAGAGCATAACGAATCGTGCCTTGTGGCAAGAGCTTGCGCGAAATAGCCAATCAACTGTTGACAGCTATATTGAAACCACAGAGGGCCCCTAGGAAGATCTCGTTAGTAAACTTGCATTGGTAGAGTAGACATACGTGGAGGTCACGAATTGGTTTCTACATCGCACAGGGGTGTAGCCCCGAGATTCGTACCTTTCCCATTAAGACAATAAAATTGGATATCGCGCCGGTAGTTATTGCGGATTGAATGAAATCAGAAAACGCAAGTCAAATCTAGCATGAGGTTGCGTGATTGGGTCAATTAAGAACCCGAATGATAGCAACAGAATAGGTACAAAACAGAAATTAAACATTAACCGGGGTAGAATCGCCATAATTATGCCCAATACTTCGGCGACAAGCTAAGGTGGACCGTTTCCCCTTATTCTTCACAAGTAACTAACTCCAACAGCATCCTTTTGTTCTCTTTTCTTTAATGACTTCCATTCGATGACTACGGCGCCAAATATTGAAATGCAACTCATCGCCACTGCGAGATAGAAAGTCTGCATTATCGACTTGTTGTATGCGAATAGGGCCTCCGGTAAAGCGGACTTGGAAACCATATTCCTGATCTCCAACGCACCCCCGCTGATGATCTTGCTGGCGTCTAGCTGCGGATCGTACTGGTGAAAATTGGCAATGAGGCGATTTTGAAAAACGTTCTGGGCGATAACCAAGGAAATCGCTCCACCAATGGTCTGTGAGAACATTATGATGGCGATACCCACTGCAATATCTTCTTTTGGCAAGGCGTTCTGAACTACAATCACACCAAATTGCGAACCAATGCCCTCGGCGATTCCAAAAAAGATTTGATATCCGATCCACTTACCAGGTCCCGAGTCAACCGTCATAGTGGATAATAAACCGCAACTGACTGCTGCTAAGACAGACCCTGCAAGAATGAATGGGGTGTAATGACCAAAGCGAGCCACTAAAAAACCTGAAAAGATACTTGTCATAATAAAGGAAACAAAGAGAGGGATATTCATGACCCCAGACTTTGATGGCGAATCGTTCTTTATGGCTTGAAACCAGATTGGTAGCTGAATATATAATTAGTGGATGAATTAAAGATGAGGTTCAAATGGAGAGGGGGAACTTGCATAGTAGACGACAACGAACATGGCCGATAAGATGGTGAAACTATAGAGCCACGCACCCCAGACGTTTCTGTTTTTGATGATTCGAGGTGGAAGAGTGGCATTCTCTTGCTGCCAGTATTGAATGAGGATGAACGCACAAATCAACAAACCACCCATGACAAAGGTCACGATAACATGCCAGTTATGCCATGGATACTTGGAGCCACCCCACTGGAGGGCTAAAAGCAAGCATACGATGCCGGGAAGAAAGACCATAGTACCAGGAATATCGAATTTTCTCAGGTCTTGAAGAGAGGTAATTCCGGGAAATTTTTCCTTCGGCGGTTTCACCAGGAAAAACAGGAACAAAGCCGTAACACCTCCGAAAGGAAGATTGATGTAGAAGCACCAACGCCACGAGAGGCGATCGGCAAAGATACCTCCCAGTCTAAAACATTGAGACAACAAAAGTCCCATCATATTAGCTTCAAGTTTGACCGTTACAAAAGTTGAAGAACTGGGAATGTACGTACACTGGACCAAGCACACTGGAAACAGCGAAGACACTGGTAACCGCACTAGTGTATATGGGACGTTTTTCAAGTGGAACAGTTTGTGAAATAATAAGGAAAGCTCCAGTTGTGATGCCCGACCCCCCTAGGCCAGCCACCGCTCGACCCAGAATGAGAGCTGTAGATGAAGGAGCAGCGCCGCATACCAAAGATCCAATCTCGAAGATTCCCAAGCTTATGAGAAAGACCCATTTCGTGCTGTAGGAAGAATAGATTTTACCGTAAAGGAGTTGAAAAGCACAATTAGTGAGCATATAGGCACTTCCATACCAGCCAACATCGTCTAGGGCGTGAAAGTATTCTGTGATGGAGGGAATTGCTGTGGCGACAATTGTATTGTCCTAAATTTAGAAGAAGGAATAGAGGTCAACATAACAGGGGACTTGTAAGTATACTCTGTGAGTGTATGCATATTTGCTTACCAGTGAGACACAAAATACAGTGAGTACTAGAGCAATGGTAATGAAGATCAGCTGATAGGTTGCTGGACCCTTATCTTCCTTTCTCTCTGAAGAAGTCATGATCCTCTCTGACTCAGTTTTCCCCGAAGCCGCCGAACGAGAATCCATCTCTTGCTCGTCGTGTTTCTCGTAAACAGAATCCTTGTACGAGGGGTGATCTTTGTTGTCATTGTTGTAAGTATCGAGAGCGACCTCTTCTGGGATATTCTGGACCATGATCGCGATTTCCTGAGATCTGATACCGCTTCTCTTTCGTCTTTGATATATCTCGTTTAATTAGCAAAGTTTCTTTAGCAAAAGAAGAACAGAATATTTATTTTCTTTTCTGCTCTGCGTACATAACAAGGAAACTTGATCTAGTTGAGGGAAGGTAATCAGTTTATGGCCGGGCAAAGATCTTCAACTCCTTGCAGACAAACAATGAACCAGGCAGCCTTGAAAGTGGTAAGATATTCTTTTGGGAAATGATATTGAATACTTTTATAACTAAAACATGTCTGCTAGGCTCAGGATTTGCTCTCTTGCATTCAAAGACCGGAAAGTGATCCTGAGGCTGGATCAATGCATGTCATTTTTGTACTCCTGCTGCTGCCATTACTAAAGTGGGACGTAAACTTAACGTCCCTCGTTCCTCGGCCCGTTCCGGATTGAACTTTTTTCATAGCCGCCCATGGTTAAGTGCGATGTTATGAGAAATGTGCCGTACCCCTTGCTGCGGCTTTCGAGAGCTGAAATGCGAAGATGAACAGTGCCAGTGCTGGCAAGCTCCCTGGAAGATGCCAGAAATATCAATTTGAGATTCCTGTATTCTTTTCTTATGGTTAAGAACTATAATTCTCTTGGACTATCATACTTCAGTCCGAGATCTACAAGGCCTGAACCTGCTTTGACCAATCTGGGTTGTTTTGCACATTCTTGATCCATACGGAAGCCTCTGTAGTGTTATAAGTAAGATAGATTAACTCCAGGCGAGATATCCACCAATGATACAATCTAACGGAATGCACATTTTACATAGCCCAAAAGCTCAGCCGATATCCGAGAGAAAAAGATCAACGATTCAGTGTACTTTGGGCATGCCTTATAGCGAGGAAGATCTGGAAGACGATGAGTTAGGTTCATGATGATCACAATGCCTTGTCTTTCTTATCTATACGACATACACAATAGACATGATTGATCCTATCGAGTTCAAAAATGACACTGAAAAGAAACGCGTTGGTTACCACTATCATCATTATGTAAGTCGAGGCCGTTCCCATTTTTATTTACCATTCATTGGCGATAGATAGGCTGAACCCTGGTAAACAAACATGCATCTATAGACATAGCACGACGGCGATAAACAATAGTTTTTCTTTAATAGCTTCATTCTTCTCGCCACATTTCAGGGAGTGTTTTATTTTCTGGTTACATGCATCAAGAAGAGCGCCATCTTACGCATCCGCCTTAATCATATGAGCTAACCACGGAGCAGGTGTTTGTGAAGCCTGAAGAACACGGGTTTCGAGCTCCTCCAAAGCCGCTGTGTCAGGAAAACTCTTGATATCAGCAAGTAATTTGCCGTCTTCTGTCATGGTGAGAATGAACACAAAATCATTTGCCCAAGGTCCAACACATGTTTCAAACTGGCCTCTCACACGCATCGTCACTTTCTTTGCCCATTCATCAATTACCATATCATTCTCTTCAAGTAACGAGTACTTCGCGTCTTTAAACACTCGCTTGTAATCCTCCAAGAGGGGCCTCAATTGGTCGCATGTTTTAGAGGTTGTCCTGCTGGGAGCCATGCCGGTGCTACGAAAGGTTGGCGTGCGCAGGGCGGTCATTCGGTCGGCTTCCAAGCAGCTTTGAGCCTGTAGGAATTTCAATGCGGTAGCATAAAGCTGGTCACGGATAGGGGTCATGATCGGTGTATTACTATGGTCACATAAACGGGTAAATCGAGACTAAGAGAAAGGAATAACTCAAAGGACGTACGTAGGTGATGATAATCACTAATGTAGAACGGCGCTTCTTGACCAAAGTTGCGAGTTCTGATCCTTCTTCAAGGCTTGGGGGTAGCTTAAGAAGTGCGAAGAGCGATAGGACTATGAGATGCAGGCAAAGCCATTTTCCACCTGTATCTCATATATGTACATTTAGCATTGCAGTGTTTTTCATCCAGTGATTCTGTAACTAAGCAGCGATAAGGAAAAGAGCGGTAAACCATGTAGCGGTCAAAAGAGCACACTTAATTCTATATACATACCATATAGGCAAGGGGACTGAATGCAACAATGAGTACATTTGCCGACCATGCTTCACTTCTCTGCATATATCTCGTACATGCCCCCACCCCCATTCATTAATTACACATAAAAATGAGACTCGCCATAGATCAGTAGAAGATCATTCATATGACGAATTGAGCGTTTACTGTATAGGGGAATCCAAGGACTATTGACGCTGCGTAACATAGTTACACGTATATGGATATGTTGTGTTTAACTGCAGAAGAGAGAGATCTGCAATATGCATAAACTTGGACTTGGATATTTCTATTATCCTTGATGTTCCCGAGGTCCAATGACCTAGTCTTCCCTTGATGACCTAGATTGCTATGTTCAATATAATTCCCCAAAGACAACGATTTATTGTTTACGGAAGACGCCTACCCATCGCAAATTTCGATCCCATCAATCGTCTCTTCTCAGCCCTCAGCTATGACCGGTACCAGTGTGTCTTCAGAATTTCTGGAGCCTCAAACCATCGATGTTCTGCTAAGACTATTGGCTTTTGTTTGTTGGTCGCTTAATTACATCAATACCATGCGGATGACCATCAAATCTCAACTCCCCAGTATCTCGTTCATATCAATCTGCTGCGATGTTGGCTGGGAAATAGTCTATGCTTTTATTTATCCTCTTGCGAGTTCCCATTGGGCAGGTGGCATTCGTGTGTGGTTATTGCTGCATGGCATCATGATGCTCACCGTGATGAAGTATGCACCCAATGAATGGGGACATGCTCCGTTCATGAAGCGCTATGTCCCTGTGGCTTACTTGATGGTAACCGCGGGCTTCACGGCCGGTCAGATGGCTCTAGCTGCCGAGATTGGGCCAGAGTTAGGATTTCACTGGGGTGGAGCATTATGCCAATTCATAGCTAGCTTTGCTGGCATTTGTCACCTGGTTAGTCGGGGAAGTACTCGAGGAATTTCTCTCAAAACATGGTATGTTAGGTCCTTTTATAACGTCTCTGATTTTGATCAAGTCTCGCTCATACCGAAAAAGGATGTTTCGCGCCACAGCAACTGCAGGGGGCTTCACCAAGTTGACAATTCGGTATATGTATGAGTTGGGTGACGAACCTTGGCTTGAAAGTCCTATGTGTTGGTTCTATATTGGATGCACTCTTACTATGGATGCCATCTATCCTATTCTACACTATCTGGTGACTCGCGATGAGCGTCAAAAAGAGGGGGAAAAAGTGAAGAATATGTGAAGAACATACGTTATGGAAACGTACATCGTTGTAGGTGTGGGTAATGTGTAGTGTCTTTGGTGTTACTTACTTGTTTCTATGGTTCTCATACGTTTACGGGATATTCGCGCTACATCTAGGCAATTTTCAATACACAGCAGTACGGGATTATAAATTATTTGGAGGATCTTAATTTACCCCAGTCTTGGTCCATATGTTAAGTAACATGGCACTACTGCCTATCCGTACAAGCTACTAAGTGTGAACTTACAGAGACGGTAAAACCAATCAAAATGGATGGACAAGCTGCAATCTATCTTAGCGTATAAAACAAGAATTGAGATTAAATCTGTTGGCAAGTATCTATATGGTTAGTTCTGGCCAGCGTGAGTGAACTCCAACCCTTCTAAATCTCCAGTAGCCCTCCACTGCTCTAGGATCATGACATATTGAGCCATCCCCGCGCCCCAAGGTGACTTTCGAGCAAGTTGTTTCTTCTCTGTCTCACTCCTGCCATGACTGCTTGACAAAGTATAACTTTCTCGTCCACATTGTCCCGCAGCTGCGAAAGCATGTGAGCTCATCACTGTTCGTGTTGCCCAATCTTCCTCGCCTTCATATGTGGGCTGCACGGCAATTCGGCCAGACTTATTCGCTCGGGATAGTGCACTTTGGATAATATATGATACATGTGTAGCAGCCTGTTCAAACATATATACCTGGTTTGCGGTGACACCCGCCTGCGACAGGCCTGGGAAGAAGAAATTTGGAAAGCCCCGAGTTAATACACCGTGTAATGTTGCAACTCCATTGGACCACTTTTGTTCCATTGACTGTCCGTCCTGACCGATGACCTCTAAATTAGCACGAAAAGATGGACACAAGTTGCTCGAATCATATCCGGTTGCCAGGACAATGAGATCTAGCTCGATTTCCGTGTCCCCGTGCAAGACCCCCCCGCGAGTCAGACGTGTTACGCCTTGGCCTTGAGTGGCCACAAGCTGAACATGTGGGGAGTTGTAAACCTGGAAGTAAGTATCGTGGAAGCACGGTCTCTTGCACCATCCGGGATGGACTGGCAGCAGCGCTTCAGCGATGCTATCTTTACGAACAGTGTCACGGATACTCTGGCGTAGGGCATCCTGCCTGGATTTATCCAACCCCCTAATAAGCGAGAGAAAATTGGGATCTGCATTCGATTCTCCTCCAATTGTTGCAGCGTATGAACGAAATCTTGTCCACCCATCGGTCACCAAGTCAATTTCATCTGTCTTGGGGGTGGGATTGGCAAGAAACGAATTGAAGTTCTCGGCACGTCGTCTCTGCCACCCGTGCCCCTGCTTCTGGATATACTCTTCCCACCAATCCTGGTCGGTGGCTGGATTTGGCTGAATGCCGACTTCTGAAGGTGTCCGCTGAAACACATACACCTCCCTGGACCACTTCGCTAGTTCTGGGATCACTTGGACCGCAGTAGCACCTGTCCCTATTATCCCAACTCGCTTATCCTTAAGCCGTTCTAGATGAGGTGCTTGGGGCGAGCCTCCAGTCACCGAGTAATTCCATCGAGCTGTGTGGAATATGTGACCCCGAAAGTCATCTATACCAGCGAGGTCAGGAATTTTAGGTTTGCTCAAGGAACCCGTGGCCACAATGACAAATTCCGACGAAAGAACAAATGGTCGCATCGCCTCCTGATCAAAAGTCTTTGTAGTCCCAAGTCCTGTCCAAGTGAGCGTTTTGTCATCCCATGTGAGGGAATTCATTGTTGTATTGAAGAGGGTTCGCTTGTCCAGTTGCCACTGTTGAGCGATAGCATTCGCATGCTGACGAAGTTCCTCACCGGAAACATATTTTCGGCTAGGCACGTGGCCTGTCTCTTCTAGCAAAGGCATGTAGATATAGCTCTCGATATCGCACCGCAGTCCAGGATAGCGATTCCAGTACCATGTACCTCCGAATCCATTAGCTGAATCAACCAGCAAAATATCCTCCAGTGATATTCCAGATTGTAGAAGACGGACTGCAAACAACAGGCCGCCGTATCCGGCCCCGATAATCACGATTTTGGTATGATTTGAAGTTGCTAGAAAGTCGTGTCTGGGAGCTATAGAGGGTTCATGTTCGATCCATGGATTTCGCGCAAAATCCTTAAGTCGCTCTTGGGTGTCGGGACTGCTGTCTTCTGTTTTCGTTTCGATTTTTATACGCTGCAGACAGCTTCTCACCACGTCAATCTCGTGGGAACGCCCCTTTTTTTCCAACTCAGAAGCGCCGAGGGCTTCGGCATCAACAATTTCTACCGCCATTTTTTTTGGTCAATTGTGAAGATGAGGTAGAACAAAGGAAGTTTGCAGTTGCGAAGAATGAATTGAACTTTAGTGTGTATAGATGGATAATACTACAATGACATGAACAAGAGGGAGAGAATAGGGAGCTTAGAACCATGCCCTACCACGGCTATCCTCTAAAAATTCTCCATAAGACACGATCCGATCCGGGTTCTAGTCACATAAGGCTAGTTGCATATTTGGGTCATCTTGTTGACGATGCTACCAGACATGGTAACCGACTCCTACCTACACTTGCTCAACCGGGGCTAATGATGACCAGAGGAAGGTAATGGAAAGATACACCATAGGTGCTGCCACCATGTCGAAATCGATCTTGTCTTAAGGTGACACAACAGGGGAACTTGAAAAAACAAAGGAAAATTAAATTCATGCAATGCTCCATGCATGTAGAAAAGCGGTCAGGCAGAAATATACTGTGCATAAATACACGGACTAGTCTGGTATAAATATACCTAAATACCTACGCATGGGCATAACGCATATGTATCAAACTAATCCTCTGGATCATCGCTGCATGTGCAATGCAAGGAGAAAGTGCGTGATGGGTGGTCCGGAACGGCATGAAACAAACGGTGTGAAGCGAAGTTATGGAATTGTGCACATCTCCCAGGCAAAGAAGACAGATTAAGGAATCTACATCGGAACAAGACAGTGCCAATTTGAATAGCCTAGTAGATATGTAGCGACTAAGAACAGTAAGGATGCTGACTGGTATAACAGCAATATATCCTACTTAGTAGCTGCAATGTACACTGCATTCCCCCAACAGGGCAATGTCAGACTGCATAATACCTGGAAATGTCTTTTTGAGCTGTTCATCTATGCCACTCTTTGTAGCATGAAGAATTACGCAAATCAGAGGATGTAACTCATAATTAGAATATCAAGGGAAATGAACCTTGTAACAGTAGAAGCGGGTGCCTTTATCGTATCAGACTATTGTGTCTTAGATAACAATAACAAAATATTATGGACGCATTGCATAGAATATGTCTATGTAACAAGATTCAGGAAAATCACCCCGTTACAAAACTTCCATGGTAAAAATAAGTCAGACAAGAATGGGTAAAGCAGGGACCAGAGAGACTCGGCATAGGTAAAGAAGCGAACAGAAAATAAAAGAAGATATGCAGAACAGGGTCCACTGGCGCTGGGAGGCCTTGGGCTGTCCGTTGGCAGCGTATTCGACCCAGCCAACTCCTGATCGCTTCGGTGAGGGAAGATAGTCAATCAGTTCTCCACCTGCAATAGCCATGGAGGTCCTAGCTGTAACCAAGTTCCCACTGATATAAGGAAAAATATACCGACCAATGAAGGTCTTCAAGAAGTCATCTCTAGTATGAAGACGTGCTCCAAACCATGATCTCGAGCATACATCCTTGACCCTATTGAATCGCAAAGCCTGGAACTCTTGGAGGAGATTCTGAATATCTCTAGACTTTGGAGAGTTCGCGCCAGAATTCGAGTTCAACATCCGATTCAACAGCGAGGCAAGAATAGCAGCGTCTTCCATCGCAGTATTTGCTCCTTGACCTATATTTGGAGTCATCTAAATGGGTGATTTGTTCAGCTCAGTCAGTAATCCCAAGAATGCTTGAAAAGTGATCAACGTACTTTGTGGATGCTATCTCCGAAGAGAACAATACGATCAAAGCTCCACGTTTCCAACATACCCTCTTCCAATGCCGTCATGGAAGCACATAGCTTATTTTTCCATAAGTCTGCCACATGTATATTCTTCCATACTCTGACAGATGAAAGCCTATCACAAAAGTCTGCTGCATCACTAGCTGAGTAGCGAGGCGTGTTTGGGTAGAGAAACTTCTGTGGTAGCTTTTCAATAATAAACCAAAAGACACGGCCATCCTTTCCATGGAAGGTGATGACACACGATCCATTTGAATAAGAATTGACGTGTTCTCCTGTCAAGAGACCGGGTATTGGGGATGAGATACCAAACACACAGGCATACTCGACTGTCATACCTGTGTCTCTAATTGTTAGCTGCCGAGAAAGGATTCATAGACTGCTCGATCTGCGTATACTGACTTTTCTTATCACTTGGTGAGATTATATTTGGACTGCGTGTGTCTGCTAGGCGCCACATCTCGGAGCGTATACGGCTATGGATACCGTCAGCACCGACGATGAGGTGACCGTCGTAAACAGCTCCATCGTCAGTAATTACGCGGCCTCCATCATCAAATAATTGTACCTCTGCAACTCTCTTTTTGACGAGAACGTTGGATTTTGCGGGATATTTATCATACAGTATTTCCAACACCTTTTGACGATCTAAAGAAACAATAGGATATCCAAACCTAATTGGAGATTAATATCAGCTGTTTCTGAGGAATCTGTTCAGCTGAAGTAGCAAAAGAAATTGAGACTCACCTATCATGAATGATCTTGGGTAGTGCACTACTGAAGGAGTGGCCATCCGGGTAACAGATATTCATTTTGTGAAGTGGTGCTGTCAATTTTTCCATGTCCGTGTAAAGGCCGAGTTGGTCGAGAATTCTGGCGCCATTCGGCCAGACACCAATAAACGCACCTTGTTGAGGAGAAATTTCTTCTTTCTTCTCCAAAACAACATGATCAATATTTGCTTGATAGAGGCAATGAGCCAACGTCAATCCGGAAATTGATCCCCCAACAATGATGACTTTGAACTTTGTATTATCCATTGGCGTTTGGGTCGCCATAGATACTGTTTTATGTTGAAACACAAGAAGAAAAATTATATCAACAAGCTAGCTGTAGCTGGCGTAGGAGCGTCAAAGATGAATCTTCGTCGGTGTCAATATGTTTAGCGACCGTGAAGTAGCTGTATCTAGGTAATGTAGTATTAAATTTTTTTCATACAGTGTATCACTGCATAGTGTCGGATATCATCGTGTGGCAACTGTCACTATTGATCAGCCTGTCTGCGGTCAAGATTGCTCACAATGCTCGTCATACAAATCTAGGGATGGATAATGCATGGCTCTTGCCTCTCCATTCTACAAGTATGGGCCGACTTCAGGCGATGCAAGGGACACATACCTTGATACGTCAGTAGTGGGCGATTTATGCTTATACATGTATAAAACTTTTGCTTAGGTATTTGTGCTAGAACGCGGGACCGATCCGGACGTCGGCATATAAAAATTCTAGATGCACCGAGGATTACATAGTAGGCCTCTAACCCATAGCTATTTAGATACATGTAGCAGGGGAACATTTGTCCGACACTCAAGTAGAGAATCATTCTTCCGGTACATGCCGAACCCTCAATGCCTTTTATCCACGGTCTTGTATTCGGAGAGGAATTTCTTAATGCGGGAAGCTGCACGATTGCTAAAAGATTGATAATATCTCTCCCAGTCTCCAAGGCCCCCTTCAGATTAAGCCATTGAATAATGTTAGAACATTGAATACATGACTGCGTCGTATACTAGGTAGATAGAAATGTATATATGTGTTATACTATGCGCTTAAACAAATAGACGAATCATTAGCCATGATTAGATTGTGGACCAAGCATTATCTATGGGAATGATTGCCCCATTGGTGCTTCTGCTGCGACTAGATATTAGAAACAGAAGAAAATTGGCAATATCTTCTGGCTGTACACCCATTCCCTTTTCATGGTCAGAACTTTGGACTTGATGGATCAGCGACATGGCCGCTGTTGCCTCACGGTCCATGCAATTGGTGTCCACTGATCTTGTTATGCCAGTTGCAGCAACTCCTAATCATCATATCAGCGGAAGCCCACATATGTCTCCTCTATCAAAACTCACCTCCTGGACATACTGCGTTGCACCGGATATTTTCATGCTTAAACCTGAAAGCAACATTCTTGGTAGCTCCGATAAGACCATGTTTGCCTAATGTAGTTGCTTCCCATTAGCTCTTGACTATTTTGCATATCTCAAGGAGAAAAGGAATGTAATTCTCACTTGCTGTATATGCAACGCCAGATACAGCGCCACTCAAAGCGGCCTTGCTGCAAACATTCACGATGCTTCCACTCCTCTGCTCTCTCATGATGGGAATAACTGCTCGCATCAGCTTCACGGGCGCGGTCAAGTTGATGGCTATACAGCGCTCCCACATGACGTCTGAGACACTGTCTACACTTTGATTCAAATCCATCACTCCAGCGATGTTTAGTAGCCCATCCACTCGCCGTCCGAAAGCCTCAGCACAGGTCTCTATAATCTGATCGGGTGCGAACTCATGGCAGAGATCGCACTGAAAAAATTTGAAGTTTTCATTGTCCAAAATTGACTCTGATGCAGGTGAAACATCCACTCCAAGCACTCGAGCTCCCTCGTTCAGGGCAATTGTGGCCGTAACTAGTCCAATCCCCGAAGAGCTGCCAGTCACAATTACCACCTATATTTGTATAGTCATCAGTAATCAGAGATAATAGTTCCAAGCAATTTTTTACATACGTAGTCGTCAAGATATCCCATAGTTGCTACTGATATAATTAGAATGACGACAAAATGTTCTGTGGTTGAGTATGTAGCCTTCGGGACAAATAGGCACACCTCTAAAATAGAAGGGTAATCTTCAACCACGGCTTCGTTGGAGTAGTTCCCAGAAAGATCGCTATTGTTTAAGATGATAGTTTCCTGTCATAACAGCTATGCAAGGTGGATCTCCGATGCATCCCAACCTTCTTATCGTAAGCCTCATGATTGTCGGTGTGTATCGTGTACAATACAAGAACGCATTTCCCCAGCCTTGCTGGAATATGAAATCAAAGTGGACCTGATGCGACAATGGCGGGCCATGCCTTCTCTTAGTTTTCGTACTACATATTTCCTGGGAATTTCTTGCATACGGGCCTAATAGATCCTTAGCCGGCTCCCTTGCTTGTCTCTTGTTGGCATTCACTCCACACATTATGTATGTACTCACTGTATCAAATTTCACCGCTAGTGCATTATTGATTATCAGCCAATATCGTCACAGTCGTGCAAACCTGGGCTATCCAAACTGCTCCAGGTCGACTGTTTTATGTCGTTAAATGCCTTTAAGATCGCCGCCAGGGAGTCCGCAATAGGTGGCTAATGCCCAATACACCTACACATGAGTAAAGCCTCGTTTGAATCGTGCTTGATCCAGCATTTTATTCATCTTCTTCTACGTGTGGCAACAAGCGAACGGCCACCTCATGTACGTAATACGTAGAAAGCCAAGTATTGACTCTAAAATCGCATTCTGATGTAGATTAATTGCACTTTCGATTGTCTTTGTATCCTGAATACTATTGACTCCATTTTTTTTTTTTTTTTTTTTTTTTTTTTTTTTTTTTTTTTTTTTGGAAACTTAGAACATAAGCAACAGATGTTAGGCATCGATTCCCAGCGTATTTCCTTATTCCAGCCGGATCATGGACCCAAGCACGTAGACCCCCGGGAGAGGATGTTTTTTCGCCATTGCGTCAGGTTGTTCCCATGCTTTCACAGACAACTTGATGTGGGTGTCCATCCCCACCTGGTCCCATAGATGTTGCCAGCTAGCCATGTCATGGAAGTAGTAGGGCATCCTTGCCTTAGTTGCAGCCAGGGCTTCTTGATTCCTGGTAGCCATAACACGGCCAACAATCATCGATCCTGGTTTTTTGGCCAGAAGTTGCAGCATGTGTTTAGCCACTGTTATCTGTTGCTCCCAATCAAATACATGTATGAACAAGGAGATGTAAATAATATTGAGTTCACCTTTCATTTCAACGAGAAGGCGGCACTTTGGGTCGAGGATATCTCCACTAATCAGTTGAGACTTGGGTAGCTTGGATTCATCGAGGAACAACTCGTGACCAAGATCTAGAAAGGCCTGTTGGAGATCTGAACCGTACAGGTTTTCACCAGGTGCACCATCGTAAAGCTGACGGCAAAAGAGAGATGAATGAGTTGATTGAAATATGCTGGGAGAGCATTGAAATGCCACTCGTAGGATAGCTCACCAGCTGACGTAGCTCTTGCCCAAATGCACATCCTAGGTCAAGGAGTTTCTCCCCATGCTTTACACGGTCAAGCATTTCTGGATAGCATGGAGAGGCGGCGATGCTTAATTCGAGGAACGAAAACTGACCCACGCAGGCATATGGAAACTATGGCGCAATAGAATTAGTTAACAGTTTGTTTACAGCACTTTGTTCACCAATTTCTCGCTCTTACCACTGCAAACGCCCGATCCCGCTATCAAGAATTAGTGAAACCAGTCCTTATACGACCTGCGTTCTAGAAAAAAAAGAAAAAAAAAATTGAAGCAGAAGACTCACCAGTTTCTTGACGTGAGCTAAAATTTGCTCTGCCGGAATATTGCCCTGTTCCTCGAGATATGTACGGACCGGCTCACCAACATCGTTCAAGTTGGGGTTATAAAGTGACATCGGGTCAAATCCCTTTTCAATGGCCGTTTCCCGCTGAGCACTGACGTCCATGTTTGATTTTTGTGCTGAGAACTATGGATGATGGAATCAGTAGGAGATACAGCTTGACCGAAAGTAAATCAGACAGGTGTAATTAAACAGTCAGCTTTTCCCAGAGGATGTTGATGGGAAATTCAGTTCACATCTATGAAATCCAGGAAAAAGCGTGGGTTTTCTATATACGTCATTCTAGGCATCGTCTTTTCTTGGACTACTGCTAATCATGACTTTTTACCACAGTCTCATTTTTCATGTGTACTCCTATAACTTCAACTGCCATATAGTCCTTACATAGCTCATCATTAGCGCCCAACATAAACCACAAATCCACCGACACATGTTACTAGCAAATTGCGGTGTGGAATGAATAAGATGCATCCTGCGTTACTCATCACATTGAACATGAACAGAAGACGCATATGTAAGTGTGAAATTATTATGCGGGAAGTGTTGAGTTATCCCATGAACGGAGTACATATGTAGTATGTCATATCTTAGTGATACGCGTAGCCGTCCATTTGGCAGCGAGTTACTCGAGGCTTTATATGTAACTAGGCCCCTTGCTTCGTGAACTTATCAGAATGCCAGGGATATCCAGTGGTATGGTAGGATTGCAATATAAATCAGTGAAGGCTAGTCTTGAGAAGTACTATAGCGGAAAGAAGAGCAGATAGGTCGTGGTGTGTCGCGTTCAGATTA
This sequence comes from Talaromyces ruber, assembly GCA_022813215.1. Lineage (NCBI taxonomy): Eukaryota > Fungi > Ascomycota > Eurotiomycetes > Eurotiales > Trichocomaceae > Talaromyces > Talaromyces ruber. The sequence goes on along the minus strand of JAKLMW010000029.1, from coordinate 166,273 downwards.
AATCAGTTGAGGTCTTTCATACCTCAAAACGAACGGAAGTCTGCAATACCATTATCGCAGCCAAATACAGAAAATAAAGCAACCATGGGCAGTGTGGATGATCAATCGCACTGCTATCAGTGTCTTGATGCCGAGGTAGAGGATCGATACGAGCGGGAGCGACAGATTCAATTGAAAGCTCGGGGTAAAATCTCGGACATTGAAATCGACCGGAGTGAACAGTTTCGATCGTTCGCTCGAGACCTCTGGCGAGATGAAACCGGACTGCTAGAGACAACTAGAGAAAAGCTGATTCAACAACGACATCACAGAGTTCTTATTGTCGGCGCTGGCCTTGGAGGCCTTCTCTTTGCCGTTCGCCTCATACAGACTGGCAAGTTCACTGCAGATGATCTGGTTCTCGTTGATACAGCAGCCGGCTTTGGAGGCACCTGGTACTGGAATCGGTATCCAGGGCTCATGTGTGATACTGAAAGCTACATATACATGCCTCTTCTTGAAGAGACCGGATATATGCCTCGGCATAAATATGCATCAGGTGCTGAGATTAAAACACATTGCGAAAGAATTGCTCGAATCTACAGTCTGTCTGAGCGTGCCATCTTGCGAACCAAGGTCAATCGTTTGGATTGGGAGGAAAACCAAAAGTGCTGGACAGTTTCAGCTACTCAGTTAGGGCTTGACGATGATAGCCAAACGCCCATTCAGCTAAGCGCAGACTTTGTTCTTCTTGCATCAGGAGCATTCGCCAGCCCCAGGATTCCAGATTTCCCTAATACGTTGGACTACGAAGGTAAGCTTTTTCACACGGCACGTTGGGACTACGGCTACACGGGCGGCACTCCAGACAAACCAGAGCTCACCAAGCTTAGAGATAAACGGGTAGCTATCATTGGCACTGGTGCCAGCGCGATTCAAGTCGTTCCGCAGCTGGCAAAATTCTGCCGGGAACTCCTCGTATTTCAGAGGACGCCTGCTGCGGTTGATGAACGCAATAATCGATGTACGGATGCGAAGTGGTGGCAGGAGACGGTGCAGATGGAGGGTAATGGGTGGCAGCGACGAAGGATGAAAAACTTCAATGCTTTTACCTGTAACGAGAAGCCACTTCCCACGGAAAATCTGGTGGCCGATGGGTGGACTGAAATGCCCTCCTTCAGCTTGTTGATTGGGGGTCCACAGTGTCTTGATCCTGAATATGTTGACAAAATGCGGTCGGTTGATGCCGTTAGACAGAAAAAAGTTCGTGCGCGAGTCCATGATATCGTGCCAAATTCGGACTCTGCAGATCTTCTCAAACCCTGGTATCCCGGGTGGTGCAAGCGCCCATGTTTTCATGATGACTACTTGGGTGCGTTCATGCAGTCGAACGTCAAACTAATTGATATCCGCCACCATGGGATCAGTCACTTTACCCCCAAGGGAATCGTGGTTGATGGGACAGAACATGAGCTGGATGCGGTCATCCTCAGTACGGGATATACTGTACCCGTCACTCGACACAGTCCTGGGTCCCGTGCGGACATTGTAGTGACTGGTCGAGACGGACTGACCATGGAAGACAAATGGAACAATGGACTGGCAACTCTACATGGTGTCATGACACATGGTTTGCCAAATCTCTTCTTTACTGGCAGTAGTCAAGCCGGTGCTTGCGTGAATCTTACCTATGTCTTAGACGAGACCGCCATACACGTGGCTTATATCCTCTCTAAGGCGATAAATAAATGCTCATTTTTGTCTCAGAAGGTGGTGATAGAGCCCACTACCCAGGCAGAAGAGGATTGGGCCCACCAGATACTTTCTCGTGCGGCTGCTTTGCGTGGTATCGCTGGTTGTACACCCGGCTACCTCAACGGCTATGGAATGATCCCGACATCGATGACAGTAGAAGACCAAATGAAGGCTGCCAGACTGGCGCCATGGGGAGAGGGCATTGCGAGTTACGTTGTTCAATTAGAAGCATGGAGAGCTGATGGTAAATTGGATGGGGTCGAGCTTACTTATTCCTCCTGAAAGGCAGTAGAATGCAGGGAAAAGAGGACATTTTTCAAAGGTTATAAGTCCTTTTCAAAATGAAGATTGACACATCGTGTTTGTTCTCTTAAAAGTTGATTTCGATTATATTTTCTCTTTATCAGTTCCCAACTTGAAAATGGGATTGATTCTAACCATTACGGATATGAGGGGAAACAACCCTGGAGCTGCGTCAGTTTATTGCTCCCTGAGTGGATCTAAATCCATAGCAAATAAGCCGCTTCATTGCTGGCCAAGTTGAGTAATCTGGCCTTGAGGTAGTAAGCTAATACCTAAATTTGAGAGACTCGATGAGACCTGGACTAGATACTAGATCTGTACAAAAACTAGCATGCTTTTTTTTTTGTTGACTTTTTTCCTGCATGGGATACTGCATTTGGCTGTCCCTACTCCGACACAATGATGCATGTAAAAAATGACTGATGAGACGTACATTCTATTTTCAACGTATGCAGTACAAATCGGACATTCCGCAAGGAGTGAGATACTTCATAGTGTTACGCACTGGAAGGCAGGCATGCCGTAGCATATCCCTTGCTACACTCGCTTCTCAATGTATATCCGTTTTTATATTTCAGTAGTCCTTCAGTACTTCACTTTTATTGCTAGCACTGATCCCATTTTAACGCCAGTCTTCTTGTCCCGTCGTTATTGTAGTGCTCCGCGTGCAATGGATGCTAATTTATATCTCCCATTTATATTTCCGTCACTAATTTTCAATGTGATTTGCTGTCTTTCCCTGCTGATCCCGTGGGCCGTATGCGATTTGCTTCGGGCGTCTCAGCTCCCTTTAGTCAACGGAAGGAAGCTGTTCGAATTTGGGAAATCCCAGGCGAGAAAGCGATTTTATCAAGATGCTGCTGGTTTAATTCAAAGCGGTCTCCGCAAGGTATGACTGGGACTCTGAATGTGATCCGTCAGTGCTATCTGATCTCAATCCAGAACGATGCCTTTCGCATCATTACGCACAATGAAACTCTGATTGTGCTAGCTCCAAAATTTGCCCGTGAAATCCGGGACCACCTTGACCTTGACAGTACAACGGTTTTCTTGAAAACGTTCCACGCGCATATTGCAGGATTTGAGGTTCAAAGGCAAATTGAAAACCAGGGAATTGTTCAAGAGCTTATTCGGACAAAAATTACTCGAAGCCTAAGTATGTTAATCTTGGTATATCACTTGACCTCTATGACTCATTAAGGCAGCCAAATTAACCGGGACCCTTGCTGCCGAGTCTTCTGTGCTGTTGAAGCAGGAATGGACCGATAAGAGAGGTGGGTGAATACAACCATTGGTGTTACCTGAAACAAGTGATTGTTGACAATGTTCTGGTTTTAGATTGGCATGCGATTCCCGTCCACGAAACTGTGACTTCCCTGATAGCCAGGTTATCTTCACTTGTCTTCGCTGGCGAAGAACTATCTCGCAATACGGAGTGGCACAGGACTGTCATAGATTATGCGGAGAGTATGCATAAGGCAACGCACCAGCTCAATCAGTGGCCTAAATTTGCTCGGCCCATAGTAGCTCGTTTCAATCCAACTTGTCGAAACCTTCGGCAACTCATCGCTCGTGCAAGAGAACTTATGCTACCTGTGCTCCAAAAAAAGGGCCTTGGCGAAGGAAACAGGGTTTCAGAAAGACCATCAAGACTCTCTGCAATGGCTAGACGAAATTGCCAATGGTCGAAAGCATGATCCTGTTTTGATGCAAATGCTGTTGGCACTCGCTTCGATCCATACTTCCAGTGATAGTCTCTCTCAGGCTCTCTACGACATCTGCAGCTATGGTAACCGAAAAACCCTGGTGCAGGAGCTTCGTGATGAGATTGTATCGGCTATAAGAGAGTCAGGGTGGGAAAAGGGTACTTTACAGAAACTGAAGCTGATGGACAGCGTGTTAAAGGAGTCCCAGCGGCTCAAACCAGTCGCAATCTGTAAGTATACCTTTACTTCCCTTAATATATGTTTCTAGAAATACCTAAACTCTCGTGAGTAGTGGGTATGAATCGCTACGCGCACCAAAAAATTGAATTATCGGATGGGACTATCGTTCCGAAAGGTGCCTCCGTCCTGATCGCTAACTTTAGTATGTGTGATGCGGATGTGTATTCCGATCCAAGTACATTTGACCCCTATCGATTTCTTCGACAACGCGAAGCTGGTGATTCATCAGCGCTTTTTGTTTCTCCATCTCCAGAGCATTTGGGATTTGGTTATGGCAAACATTCATGTCCGGGACGGTTCTTCGTCGCTAACGAGATCAAGATCGTGCTGGCTCACATGCTCTTGAAATACGATATACAATTGCTAGATTCTTGTACTCCCACTGTGATGAAGATTGGAATAGCATTAAGTGCGAATCCAACGGCGAAGCTTTCCATTCGATGCAGACAGGAGGAAATTTCCCTTGATTAGAACCTTTCACCGACGAATAAAAAGTACACCTCTCAAAATGCGGTTGCCTCATATTTTAATATTGACGAATTCCAGGAGAAGAATAGCAAGTTTTATTTAGAGTAGCCAGATGCTACGAGCTTTTAATGGATTGTGTTATTGCTTCGAAATGAAGTACCTCGTTAGAAACCTTTACATGGTATTGAAAGAGTGTGAATTCCTTTAGTAGCACCCTGCTTGCTGTTATTGCTTTTGATTGTTCTTTTAAGCGAGCATATATTAATTGAGGGAGAATTGAGAGATGAATAAATGATGCATGGAAGAAGTATTAAAGAATTTTCTGAACTGAGACCCCAATCCTTGCCGATCACCCAGGATGCAGAAACTATTACCAACTGTCCTTTGGAAGCCTATGTAGAATGAATGTTTCCATATACTTTGTGCTTATTGCCAATTAGATAGGTGCAGTAAACTTTGGCTGAAGAGCTCTGTATTCTACGAGTATAGTCTGAAGGACAAAAACATTAGGGAATTACTTCGGTACGGGCTGAATTTAAATGATGTCCGTCGAAAAATTGCTGACTCTTGAGAGCCTGTCTCCTACATGCAGCAGAAGATCGCTCTGTGAGAATTGGTCAGGGCAGCATATGCATACATACTTCGTACATAGTTCACCAATATTTGGTTCACCTACATCTGCAAGGGGCTTTGCTTTGTTTTCCTCGGTTAATCGATTACATACGGGTAATGATCCTGTCCCCCAGTTTCATTTGAAACGATATTGTTTGACTTAAATGCACAGGAAGTATCAGAAGTTCCCGCCATTCTGTTTAATTTTCCCTCACAAATAGAGAAAAAAGAAGAAGAAAAATCAAAACAGTGCCAGATTGTGTCTTCACTCAATCGACGAAGAAGCCGGTTCCTTCGTCAGCAGGTGCTTTTGAGACAGAGAGTGAGTGATATCAATTATCAATCACAATGTCAGAAAAAAAGACCCAGAACAACCAAGCTGTTTGCTCTATTTGGCAACCGTATGCGGAGCTTGTTCGTCTTAACAGGCCTCTGGGATACCTCCTCAATACCTGTCCTTATATTGTCGGTATTGTATACAGTGCCGCTATATCACCCCGACAAATTCCAGTCTCTGTTCAGCTCCACCGGTTCATAATCTTAACTTCATGGTCTCTTATCCAACGTTGGGCAGGCTGTGCCTGGAATGATACAGTTGATCAAGATCTTGACCGTCAAATAACTCGAACCAAATCTCGTCCTATTCCGCGCGGTGCAATTTCGACCTTCAATGCAATTCTTTTCACGACCTTTCTCCTTACATGTGGAGTCTCACTAGTGATCTTGTTTCTTCCGATCCAATGCGTCACCGAAGCGGGGATCATCTTATTTTTTGCTCTGCTCTATCCTTTCGGTAAGAGGTTCAGCAACTATCCTCAGTTGACCCTGGCGAATATCGGGTGGGCTATCCCTATGAGCATGCATAGTTTGGGTGTTAACCCACTCACCCATCTGTCACCCACAATATGCATGTTTATGTTCATTTCGATGGTGGTTATTATGGTGGATGTCCTGTACGCTCGTCAGGACTTGGATGAAGACATGAAAGTGGGCGTGAAGAGCATGGCCGTTCACTTCAGAGACTCGATATGGACATTGATTTATTGCCTATTTTGTGGCTCAACCGTTATGCTCATCGCTGCTGGAGTTCTTGCAGGATTTGGCCTGCCGTTTTTCTCACTGTCGGTTGGAGGGCATTTCTTTGGATTCATGGTTCTTATCAAAACATCGGAGCAGGAGCCTTCATCTAGGATGGAATGGTACGCGAAATCATCTCTTTTCGTTGCAATGACGCTATGGATTCTGGGCTTGTTACTGGAGCAGTATTTCGATTCTTACAACAATTTTGTGCACCAATGACTTGGATAAGGAAAAACTCATGTTTAAGGAATTGGATGTACCAATTTTCTAGGAGAAACAAGGACGGTACTGACATGTTCTTAATTTTTGTTTTGAAAGGTTGGACATCGCGTTTCTTAGGAACTTTCCTCCATTTACGAAGCATCATAGCTCCTAGTATTGGACCCAGACTTACAAAAAATGATTTGCCACAATCTTGTATAGTGTAAAATAGATTTTCACCTCAAGCCTTATCCCTCTGTTGATGAGTCACGATGCACATTTTGTTCCATGGTGTCGAAACAATAAATACAAAATAATGGCTGTCAGGTAAGATGTTAGGATGAATGTTGTATTAGCTAAACTAAAGCGATATTGATGCATCCATGGATTATTTCAGAATTCTGTTATCTAGGGGAGGAATAAAATATTTGTGGGCATTTTAAACGACTGAAGAGTATCTAGGTAGCACTATGTAGGCAATGATTCATAAAAAACAACATTCTGATACATGCATCAGAAGAATAAAATCATTGAACATGACGGCGAAGAAACTCATATCCATCAGCCACAGCTTTCACAGCCTTCAAATTGTTTTCATAATCAGGGTAGATATCGAAGAGATGCACAGTTTCATCAAGAATGCGAATCTCCGCATCAACACCACTCGCAACGATGGCGTCATGGGTCCTCTGGGCTTGCTGGTAGGGAATCAAATCATCTAACGTCCCATGAATCATGAATGTAGGTGTGTTGTATAGCGAGGCACGAGCTTGAGCAAGAGGGCTGATGGCTCTGATCTCCTCCTGACTAGGCTGGGGGAAAAGCTTTTCTGAGGTATAGCCATTACAGGCCTGGCTCTCTTTCTTATGTTTCGATGCTTGCAGCAGGATAGGGAGTGTTTGGCCTTTCCAGTTCATGTGCAAGGCGATCCGACTCCGAGGGTCATTCGGGGCCATCCACCCACCCAAGGCCCGTGGAGGGTTGTAAGACGTGATAGGCTTGTCGTAGAGTCCTTCCCATAAGTCATACTCTCCTGATCGGTATATGGCTTCTTGTTGGAATGGAAAATTTGGCTGGGACCAGAATGTATCTTCATAGTCACATGGGCAATAGAAGGCTAACACTGCCTGAGGGGGAACGACGCCACGAACTTTAGAAGTCCATGCAAGAGTCATTGCCAGGTGGCCCCCAGAGGACCAACCAACTGCCACTACACGATCTCCATCCGGCCGAATATCAGGCCTACTCAGGGCGATATATGGTAGTTTCTCACGAGACCAGCATAGGGCATCGAGCACGTCCCGCATTGGACCTTCAAGAAGGGATGTCTCGGGACAAAGACGATAGTCAATGCTGACAGGAAGAAATCCAGCTTCTAGCAAAATTTGAGTTTGTGCAGGGCGGATGTCTTTACGAGACAACATGACATGGCCACCGCCGTGGATCATAAGGGCTAAGCACAGAAAAGTCAGAAAAGTTTAACAATTGGGAAATACAGCCGGAGAGAGCACAAAATGTACTTACCAATTGGGCGACTCGACCGATTATAGTCGATGCTCTCAGGATAATAAATATCTGCGCAGAGCGGTACTCCATCCTTTTCGTCAAAAATGACAGTTTCTTGGGTAACAAGAGGAACTTCTTCGTCGATTGAAAGTTGACCGCCAGATGGAGAAGCAACAATCACCCGCAAGATATCAGACTCTGGGAGATCATTTCGTGTCCAATCCACCCACCCATACCCGGACTGCCGGAGAATTCGGTCCCAGTGCTGTGCGCTGGCGAGAGCATGTTGACGTCCGTCTTCAAAAAGCCACCAACCTTCCAAAAGACCAAATACAAGGTCGTACCAGTATAGATTGCCAGTAAGCTCTATCAAACTCAGAATCCCATCGGGTCGAAGAAGCTTTCTAAGGTTCGTGCAGGATTCTGTTAAATTCCGGGTAGCGTGGATACAATTGCTTGAAAGAACCACGTCAAACTGGCCTTGAAGGTCCGCCGGAGGAGCTTTTGAAATGTCCAGGGTAGTGTAGTCCATGAAATCATATAGCTGAAACTTTTTGCGAGCAAGCTGTACCAGTGATGAAGAGATATCAGTGAATGTATATTGTAGACGAACTCCAGGAAGAGCGGTAAGCTGCTCGAGTAAATATTTGGTGGTACCACCAGTACCGGCTCCAATCTCCAGAATCTTGATTTCACGTCGATTTCCAAATTTGGTAGCAATCTCGCAGAGATACTGGGTCAGGTGCATCGTGGCAGACTTGAAATTAGGCGCTAATGTATAAGTGTCCTCAACTAAACGAAGAGCTTCGACGTTTTTGAAGATCAGTGATAGCCCATCAGCATTACCAGTGAGGCATGCCGCTAAATGGGGACCGGTCTTATGGAGCAGCCGATGCTCAGATTCATGCTGTGGGTAGTCGCGTAATATCTGCTCGTGTAGGGTTGTTGAGCTTATGTTAGGAACAGGAGTTTCTGTACGGTGATAGTCTCCCGTTATTGTCTGATTGATGAGGTCTGAGTGCTCCAAAATGCGATAAAGCTGCTTTCGAAGTTTTTCATGTCGAGAAATAACCGGTATCAGAGGAACAACCTGACCAGATGAGAAAGCTTCCAATGAGAAACCGAGGGTTTCGAAGGCCTCTACTACGTATGCGGTCACGAGAGCCATCTGTTGAGGATAAACATCGCGACAAAAACCATTCCACTTCGTCTTTGCGCCGAAAGAAATATCAAACCTGCTGGTCGTGAAAATATCTTGAGCCAGAGAGGCAACTCCTATCTGTGCGACGCCATCTAAGAGAGGTTCATTCTGAGGCCTCGCATGACCATTTATGTAAACAAGCTCGGGCTCGACCTCGGGTTGGGACTTAACCTCTGGGGTCTGCAACGACATATCAGGTTGCAAAATGAATCGCACTAGCGTCTGCACATCGAGTATCTGTGCAAAATCTCCATTCGATATGCTTATATTGAACCGTTTCTTGATCTCGGATATAAGTTCAGTGCTCATGAGAGAGTCTACCCCAATGTCATTGAGAAATGCCGGCAACGAAACTTCATCGAGGGAAACTCCGAGCAATTCGCACAGCATTTCCTGGACCCGCTGAAAAATGTCGTTGTCGCTTGCTGCCGATTCAGATAAAGGTGTGAGGGGCGCTGTTTGATACCCATTGAGCAGAGGCCCTGCAGGTTTTGGCAACTCAATTAGAGCGGTCTTAGGTATGGACATTTCTCCGGAGTTGTTCAATCGAGCCAAAGTGCGCATCAGGGCTCGAATGGACAGTTTTGTAAATGTGGCACCAAATATGACCAGTGCTAGCTTGCCGGTCTGATCGTCCATGACAAAAATATCGCTGGTAACTTGGGTACCAGACTGTCGGGAGTAGTTTGTGTATACGAGCCAAGAGCTCGAAGCGTTCTGATCTCTCTGCATGAAAGTTCGACCCAACAGAATCTCAGTGAGACCGCTACAGACGTATACCTCATCATCGCTGTGCTCTGATATGCAATTCACGTGTATTCCAGCCACTTGCAAGAAATTATCCAGCAGAATGGGATCGCAGGCTCGATCTTTAGTTAACGAGTCGACGAGATTCACACGCCCGATGGCCTCTTGACCATTGGCCAGTACTTTCTGGACGCCTCTGTAGTAATCAGCGTATACGGTCACACGGTCCATAGCCTGGTAGACCATCTTCCCTAGCAGTCCATTCAATGTTGAGGAATTGGCAATGGTCTTTTCGCGATCTGTATTAACCAGCCGCTCAAAGAGATCGAACCGCGTGAGAACCGTAGATGGTTTATTGAATGCATGGAATGCAATTTTGCCCGTAGAATGCGTAATCGAATTCTCCTGGTTTTCTACTTTTCCACTGAATAGAACGAATGTCCACTGTTCTTTGTTCGGCGTCACTCGCGACAAGCTAAGGAACACCTGTTGCTGTGGTTCCAAAACAAGGGGAGATGAGATAGAAAGATCTTCGAACTGTATCATGCCCTCTGACGATTTTTCGGGAAAAACCGTGGTAGCAGCACTGACAACAATATCCATGTACATGGACGCAGGGCACAGACTTTGGTCTACAACAGCGTGGCCCTTTGTGCATTTCTGATATAGAGTATGCCGTGTGTTTATTTTGAAGGAGCATCTATCAGTCCCTTTCTCTAGTATCTGTACCAGTTCTGAACTCCCATGCAAAGACTGCTCCAACATCGATGCCTCATTGAATGCTGTAGGATCATAATCAATCCAATGACTTGTCTTGAGAAACTGATACGGAGGCAGCGTGAGCCAGTTATAGTCGCAACTCTGGGAAGAGTGGAAGGGCCAGAATTGCGTCTTGCATCCATTTAACCACAGCGTACTCGTAGCACTGGCTAGATTTCTTAAGGCAAGTGTTCCAGAAAAATCGGTTGCTTGATAGATATGGCCTTTAGCTGAAAATGAAGGGTGACTGTCCAACACTCGGCGCACCAACGGAATCACGGGCGATCCGGACCCTGCCTCTAGCCAAATGCTAGGACTCTTGGTGTGCGCTGCGACTCGTTCGACAGCATCGCGGAAATAAACGGTGTTTCGGCTGTGCTGCACTATCTGCTTCGGCGTAACTGAAGACCAGTCCTCTGGTATCAATGTACAGGCTTCAAGCATGACCGAAGGATTGTGGTAGTTCAAAGACTCGGCAACAGCTGTAAAAGCGGGGACTATGCTGTCTACGAGTCTGGAGTGGAATGCATGCGTATTTTCCAATCTTTTCATTCGATAATCGCAATCCAACTTTTCAACTGCTCGAATAGAGGCTTCGTCTCCTGCAATCACTACGTTGCGGTTGCTATTGACACAGGCCACGTCTGGGGCGTTAGGAATGCGAAGCAACAGCTCATGTACTTCCTGCTCCGTGGCTTCAATAGCTAGCATCACACCCCTTTCCAAGCCCCAGTGGGTCTGGATCAAGCGAGCTCGATGGGATATCAGTCTAATACAGTCCGATAGAGATATGGTGCCGCAAACACATAGGGCAGTCAATTGCCCAAAGCTGTGGCCAATCATCCGGTCTACGCGCAGCCCGGAGTCAAGCCAAGACTTGGCACACGCATACTGGACAGCAAACAAGATGAAGTGATGGTGGACAATGTCAGCGATGGGCTCAGATTTGAAGATTGTTGGGAAGAGGCTTGGCAGGCCTAGGAGCTGACCAGTGTTTTCGCAAGCCATCTATATACCCAAAGACATTAGCCAAACTATGGATCGAATTCTAGATAGAATTGAGGAGAACGAGACAGAAGCTGGCACTTACCAAGTGCATTTGGAATAGAATGCTTTCGTTGAACAGCTCCTGCGATATGTGTACTGTGTTTCCACTCTGGCCACCAAAGCATAGGACAACTGGCATCTCGGCTTTAGGTGTCTTTTGAATGGATCTCGATGTCGGAGATGACATTGAGTTTAGCTGAGATATTAACGAGTCTCTGTCCCCTGTGATTGGCAAAGATACCAGAAAGTCCATATCGCGGTTCTGCTTGATGGCCAGGTTGTAAGCTACATCCTGAACTGATGGGCAAGCCCGAATCAGCCACTGGTGCAGAGCCGTACAATATTCATGCAGTGACTCGGCGGACTTGGCAGTGATGATTATTGGAATGTGAGACAATTTCGTATTCGTTCGTGTAGAGGGAGCAGTATGTTCTTTCAAGACGATGGCTGCGTTGCTACCGGCAGCGCCGTAATTGGTAACCATCGCTATGCGCTGGGACGATGCCCATGTCATGGATTTGGTGGGGATTATAATTCCACTATGCTCTGGTGACGGAATTTTGGGGTTCAATCGCACAAAGTTTGCCTGCTTGGGGATTCGTTGATTCTGTATCATTAGGATTGTTTTTAAAAGACCGGCAACGCCAGAAGATGTCTCTGTGTGACCAATGTTGTCCTTAATGGAGCCCACGCAGAGCTTCTGTGTTCGCCGAGGGTTGGCAAACATTTTTCGGATACTCTCAAACTCGATTGGGTCCCCTACTTGAGTACCTGGCGACATTGATCAGCAAAGATTAGAACACTATGGGGAAGACGCAGGAATACCTGTTCCATGTGCCTCGACATAAGTTACCTCGTCAGGGCTGATACCTGACCGGCTAAGTGCTTTGTGATATAAAGCCCGTTGTGAATTTGAGTCGGGCACGGTAATTGGCGAAGAGTTCGAGCCCTGATTGACGGCGGAACCAGTAATCACAGCCAGAATCGGATCGTGATTGCGGAGAGCGTCTTCCAAAGGTCGGAGGACGACTAGACCAGCTCCTTCGCCGCGACAGTATCCATCCGCAGACGCATCAAATGCCTTGGAGGCACCTGTAGGAGAAAGGAATGAAGCTCCTGCCAGGTTTTGGCTTACTTGAGGATTCGTCATGACGTTCACACCTCCGGCGACGGCTATTGAGCAGTCTCTTGTATTGAGGGCCTGATCCACATGATTTCCGGGTTAGTAAAGCATAATCAAGACAACAGGAAAGAAACATGATGAAGGGCGACAACAGTACCTTGCAAGCCAAGTGGATAGCAACTGCAGCGGACGAACAGGCTGTATCCACAACTACTGATGGACCTGACCAGCCAAAATGATGACTGATGCGACCGGTGTTAAACGCCTGCAAAGTACCAGTGGCCGAAAAAGCATTCGCATGTTTTGAGCCAACATTGCCGGTGTAGTCATCGGTTCCCACCCCAACATAGCACCCAACGTCTTTTGGGAGGCCTACAGCATGTACACCACAGTAGCCTGCTGATTCCATTGCTTCATATGCTACTTGGAGCAGCAAGCGTTGCTGAGGATCCATATTCTCGGCCTCTCGATTCGAAATCCCAAAAAAACGATGGTCAAAGGCATCTGGTCGGGCTAGTAAGTTGCCAAAAAAGGGCCCTTTTGGCTCTCGCTTTAATTGGCTGAATTTGAATCTTTCATCTGGCATTTCTTGAGCACAGCACTTCCCTAGTTCCAGTATTTCCCAAAGCTCATCTAGGGAGTTAGCACCTGGGTACCGACCAGCCATACCAGTAATCGCAATATACTGTGGATTTCCAGCCTGAGTGGACGAGATTGCCTCTTTCATAAGCTCGCTCGTTGATTCTAGCATGTGGCCTCTCACTGATCGGGGAACACATGATTTAGTTCCGATGGACATCACACGAAATTTTTTCTGACTATCTTCCAAAGCAGCAGTGACAGTCTGCCACCAATTGCACTGGCTAGTCAATATCGATTCCATAGCAACATTGTGGAGCAACTGATCTTCAATGATTCTGCCATTGGCCGTGGACCGGAGTGGTTGGACCAAGGTCTTCCCACTAGGTAACCGGAATCGATTGTCTCTCTCACAGAGAGCTGATATTAATCTAACTTTATCGCAATAGGACTCATGGTGGAATCGCCCTTTAAGCCCAATGGCTTGCACTGTAAGACCAACACTTCTGAGATGCTCTATCACGGAGTCTACAGTCAAAGTTGGAATGGTGATGGTGACGTTATTGCTATCAGTGATGCAAGATATATAAGCCTACGTGGTATGTTTTCACGTTAGCCAAATCTCCCGACGCAGACCTATCTGTGCCACTTACAGTTGCGTTTTCGCTCAAAAATTGCTGGAGCTTCACGTATTGTACAGATGATCTCCATCGGATCGCCAGGGAGGAATGACTACCTGACAGTCGCTCGTCGACGTCAACCACGGCACCCACATATACTGCTAGTCGAATGACCTTTGAAGCAATGGATCGAAAATCGCCTTCATTTCGTGAGGTTGCAACTGCAATTGCCGCCAGAATTCCAACACAGAATCCTTGAATATCTGTTATGTGCGTTCTAGCTCTCATTGACGACGGTGATCCGAATGCTGGATGATTGGCACCCGCTGCGAGCTTCGAAAAATCTGCCAGTTGTAGGATCACTGTCAGTGGGGTTAGAACAAGGTTTGTAACTTTTACTGCACTAAAATGCAGTCGCCCTTGCACTACTTCATTCAAAGCCGTGAGCTGGCTGTCCCCGGATAGCTGGGACAATTCTGGGTCGGCCTCGGTGAGCGACGACCATAGTGAGGGAAGTTCGGCCAGTACATCAGTCAGGAATGTCAGTTTTTGATCCTCTTTGATAGCACGGCGTATATGGAGGACTGCTTCCTCGAGGTTGTCGCATTGGGATTCGAAGAGGACGCAGACGTCAGAACTCACCGAGCTGAACGGGCCGTATGCCATAGCTCAACGTCGGTCACTGATATGAAAAATTTTTTTTGGGTGGTACAAGATATGTGTATAGCAGGTAAGTGGAACAGCTCGGAGATATCTAGAGAGACGGAGACGAGGAACAGCGTGTCGTTTTAGAGAAGTACAGGCTGCGGCTATGACAGCAGTCGATATCTCTGTTTTGCCTCATTCCATGGATCTCCTAGTCTGGTAAGAACAATGTCAATCAACTATTATTATTCAATTAATCCTCGCCCATCTACCACTTGCTCGATGCGACCTGCATGCATTACATGCATCAGGGCTACTATCCTCAATGGGAAATCCGGCAAGGAAACCTATCTCCAGAACTAGATTATTCAAAAATGTATATAGAGCACTGTTTACATACATACATAGACCGCCATCCTGTCGAGATTGACCACGATAGCACGATCAGCTTTTGGACATGTCTTGTGGCATGTACGGCAGATACGTATCAAAGAACACGGTACATAATCTTTTGAAAAGTCTAGAAGCCATCTATTGGTCATGGAGGAAATACTGATCGACAGTGAGGTGCCAGGTTTTCATGCCAATACCTCAATGTCTGGCAGATTTACGGGGCTATCGACGAAGACCCTGCATATTGTCTTACTGCATGCACATTCGACCCATTTGCTTTCAGAATTGTCGACTGGATAGTATGATCGATATTCTCATCGCAGAAATCTTTGTTTATCGGTCTTCGGAGTCCAATTCCTCTCAATGAATCATACATTTCTAGTCTATGTATGTGGGTCAAAATAAAGCTTACGCTTAGAGGACAAGGTTAAGAGCTTGTATAGTCGTGCCGCGGGACGGACCGAAACACTAACTAAGGAAACTAAGGCGGCCCAGCGATCTAGCCAAACTCAACTCATGAAAACTCATTAGGGAGGACGCGCCGCCGATTCCAACTTCAGCATTACCAGTGGACGTGGTTGCCAGGAATTTTTACTATCCGCAGGATTATCGAGCAGGAGAAGGAGTTAGAATGCAAGGGCTACATGCATGGTGGGTAAACCACGGGAAAACGTATTTAATTGTTATTCCCACTAGTTATCAGAGGCGAAAGAAGAGGATCTCCCTTCCAAGGTTCTCTGTAAACACATACATATAAGGAATCTTTGTCAAAAAGCAAGCATGCAGAAATATCGTGCATGAGATATTCCTTACAATCAGCCACATCACACCTATGCCAGAGATCCATCTCCATCAGGCAAGGGTTATTAAAAATGCCAGTTCAGAACTACTAATGAGTGCATTGGGACATACATAGCCATTAGCCAGAGTCGTGGTTTCAGGCATTTCCATGACCAATGAATAAAATTCTCCCACGGTATTCTCACATAATCGCTAGAATCTAGAAACGCACCCCTTGCTTTGACGGACGACATTTTAGGCCATTAAAACCCCAAATGCACTGCCTGTCGACCCCGTTGCATGTACTCAGGGCCATAATCAAGGAAAAGTTGGTATAGGGCTAGATCCACTTTGATTGTCAATACTGGCAAAATTTTGATATGGTAGACGGCGCAAGTGTATTGGACTCCACCTGTCATCTGTCTCTCTGGGTTAGACCATAATCTAATCTCGAGTCCTTGTATCCAAAAACATCTGCTCGAGGTCTCGATATGGAACAGAATCGAGAATAACGGTGCTTGAGAAGAGAAAAATAATGGAAGCTCACTGCCAAATGCTACTGTCGTATATCATCCACTTCAAAACTACCTTCTACCGCATACATAACTACAAATTATTGATCATTTATTCCGCCAAAGTGACCGTCGCTACTTGGAACTGTAGAATTAACTTTATAAATTGAGAATTGTTTAAACCCAGCGATCCGTTTTATGCGTGCTAACGTACATTTGCCTAATTACATATGCAGCATATTCTGCAACGCTTTACGTATATTTCGGATGCTGGGAACAGCATCGATTCTTTATAGACGCCGTTTTTGCCGTTCCTGACTCACGTACTTCTTGTACGATCTAGGTTTGAACTTCATTTATGGGTGTTATTATGGAAAATTGACACATATTTCAGCTCTGTAACTCAGCTATCAGTCGATTAGAAGTCAGGCGTATTATCAAATAGCCTGTGACTTTATTTTTGTAGACTTCTCAAACCAATCTTGCATTAATCCACGCTTCAGTTATTGGACTGTATTAAAGCATTGCTGGTCAGCACGTCCATAAAGCTCAGTTTACCATTTGAATTTGTGTGCTTTGGATACAGTTCTTTCTTCTGTCCATGTTTCATCACGGTTCCATTGTGCGCGTTTAAGCCCTCATTTATGAGCTCTTCGCGGAGTCTTCCTAAGTTTTACGAATCCTACGACTACATACAACCCCTCGCGCCAGAGTATAACGTTATGTGTGCATTGATTCGTAGCCCACTGTTAACCTGGATTCTTCCTGTGCACAACAAACCTTATTCGACATTCATTCACATTGCAAGACTCTAAGCTTATTTGGGCGACGTTGTTATCATAGATTTCAATGACATGTCGGAATAAACTTATTTAAAATCGGCCTTCATGGCTTATTTTATAGCGAGCGTTGAAAAAGAACTTTGAGAATTAGAAAACTCTGGTTTTCCAATACGTGCTGAATTGTACCTTAGTCACCTGGTCCAGAGGCCTCCATTAACAAAGCCCTAATTCGCTAAATTTGCACCTGTTCTTACGTATGATTTTGACATATTCCAAGCACCAATCCCCAGGCATTCATTTACCCATACATATTCGCCAAATGCTTGACATTAGATAGCGGTCATATCAATATTTAGCCGCGAACTCATTTAGACAATGCAAACAAAACGTTCCTCCTTACCATTCTTCTGTTTTCGACCACAATGTACCCTTTGTACAATTTGGTTGAAGCTTTCCAGGTGGATATAGATATAGGAGATCTTCCCAATTACTTAGCTCTAAACATCAATCATCTATAATGAACACAAATTCACTTGCTGTATCCAAAATTCTAATGGAAGGCTTGTAGTTCGGCAGCTGACGCAGTTACGATAAATAGAAACCATGGGCAATATCCTAGCTAAGCTATTACAATCTCAGTATGATATCTAGCAATTTCAGTCTAGCACGCAACTGTACATACTTGATAACGTTACGGTTAATTTGTATACCATAGTTCGCTAAAATAAATACACTGGAGCGTGTTCTAGGAACTCTCCGTTGCGCATGGAACAGGGTTGCCCACGGAGGTGGTGCAATGCTCATAGCTTCGTTAAGAGAGCATACTTGACTAGAACAAATAGTTCATCTGATGATGGCTACATTTTATCATCATCCAGAATATTTATTGGGATAAGATCAGCACACGTGATGTAGACATGTTATTCAAACCTTGCCAGAATGCAAGAAACCATGGGAATTGTCAACTTCCAAAAAGAACGATCAGTTATTCTGGCTCTCTTATGCTTGATTATATTGCTCAGTATATATTATATTTTGCACTTGAAACCATCACTGACGTAATACGAGCTTTGCAGCCGCTCAGCCCTAACTTCTGAATGGCGAGACCTTTCCAAATTTGGGTCATGCTATATAAGCTGCAGTCAGCGAGACATGTTTGTTGTTCATCAGGGCGCAGATATGAGTACACAACTTCCTTACATCGGTGGTATCACAATCGTCCCTTGCGTTGGAACTCTTCGTCTGTTCGAGCGCGAAAATGTCGCTGGTGTAACCTCAATTACATACCGCCAATTTGAGATGATTCCTGCTTCAACAAAATGTTTTTGGACATGCGGCGCATTCTCCCCTTACATATAGGATAAGACGACTGCACAGTGTACACTGCGTCCTACAGCTCAATATCTCGGCTGAAATGTTTTCTTGATTTTACAGAAGCGTTCCCCTATACTAACCGCCATTACAATTAGCCTTACATATTTCATGAACACCCCAATTTTCGTTTCAGCCTCTGCATTCCGGCATCCTCTACATCAAACACCTTTTCACCTAGGATATTATTATACACACCATGGCTCCTACAACGTGTCCCAAAATGCAGAGATTCCCTGCTTCTGCCGGCGCTGATGCTATTTTCAAGGCATTCGAGGAGGATGGCTGTGTGGTCATCGAGGGATTTATCCCGAAAGATCAGGTGAATCGATTCAATCAGGAGATTCAGCCTTCAATGGACAAGATTCAAGTTGAAGCTACAGGCAATGGCAATAGCAACGACCGGGTCAAGCGCTTCAGCGAATGCGTTACCACCAGCCCTACCTTCCGCCATGAATTGTTGGAGAACGACCTCATGCATCAAATGTGAAAGAATTTTCAGCAAGGATGGTGAAGGGATTGGGTATCACTTCAACGATACCATGGTGATAGAGGCCCAGCCTGGCGCTCCGGCGCAGCGTTTGCATCGTGATCAGGAACTCTTTTCGTGGTGGAACTCAATGGGCCCCGACGCCCCAGATTGCGTGGTCAACTTCTTCTGTGCCCTCACCCCATTCAGCGAGGAAAACGGAGCAACACGACTTGTTCCGGGAAGCAATCGCTGGCCCAAATTTACTATGATCAATGAGAGGGATTGCGAAGATTACGATAATATACAAACCGTGCCGGCTATAATGGAACCTGGCGACTGCTACCTGATGAGTGGGAAGGTGA
Source organism: Talaromyces ruber (assembly GCA_022813215.1). Taxonomy (NCBI): domain Eukaryota; kingdom Fungi; phylum Ascomycota; class Eurotiomycetes; order Eurotiales; family Trichocomaceae; genus Talaromyces; species Talaromyces ruber. The sequence goes on along the minus strand of JAKLMW010000029.1, from coordinate 147,030 downwards.
TTCATGGAGCTGGGCACAACTCCACGCTCACAGATCAGCGTCGAGCCTTGGCCTTTGCGGTTATCCGCAGAGAGTTACGGCCTCTTCAAGCTTTTCCCCTCTGGGTCCCAATGGAGATAACCACACAGTTGACAGCGCGATCACAAGCCATGTTCGGGTTTCGCAGTTCTCTTCAGCATACTGATGTCGATAGTATTCACTTCTGGGGCAAGGATGGAAAAGACGTTGGTGAATATCTAGGCTTAATCAAAGCATAAAACCAATGATATGGAATCTAGTAAAGATGGTGCAAATAGCCTGGTCGGGTACCTCTAGTAGCACTTGTAGAAACTTGCTCATCACGGGAGACGCTACCTGGGATAGTCGAGCATAACTTCATCTACAAATCATACAAATAGACTCCTTACGTACGCTAGCAGCCCCATGTCGTGCATTCCTCACTCATTAAGCAAGTGACATGAGCCGGAATTAATTAATCGATGAAACTCATTGGGCCGGGGTCATGTACAATATCGTACGTTGTGTTGTTGCACAACCTATGATCCTTGCCCTATCTCTGATATGGAAGACACCCACAGTGCTAAGGTAGCATCCACTTTATGGGTACCTGAGCTACTGTACCATTTCACCCCTATTCTGTGAATTTTACAAACTCTTTAATGCACTTCCTCGTTTGGCATGTTGTGATCCCAAGGAACAGGCTACTGAAAACAGCCCACATACATATAAGAGTCAAATAAACATATTCCCGCCAGGCTTGCAGTTGTAAATTATGTGGTAAATATGTACATCACTTCACAACTTCGGACGTATGGCAAATTTATCGCTATGAGAGCATCATGATCTTATCCAGCGACAGTCCACCCGAACAGAAGTAAGGAGGCCTAAGACTGCCGCCTGATCAAGAATGTTTGCATGAAAATCCATTTTTTAGCCCAAAAGGGAAATGATTTGGGTGGGAAATCTATTTCATAAATCTCGAAAATTTGGCCTACTGGGACGTGTACGCATTCGATGTAATGTCAGTCGGCGAAGCACATGTACCGCTCTTTTTGGTTATATATCAGCCTTTATTTCGTGCTCTCCGAATAACGAAAATCGCCTTTTCTGTAGCCAGGCATTGCCGTAATCTACAAGCGAAGTAGTACTTTCTGAAAATATGGCACTGGTTACAGATTCAGCCACCATTGGCCTGTGGCATGTCAATGGGGCAGCATGCTTTTTGATTCTAATTGTGACCGCGCTACTGCATCATTTTCGCCCTTCATCCTCAAAGCTACCTATGATTAATGCCGAAAAGGGATCAATTTGGAGTAGTGGCTATCGGTCACGACAAAATTATGCCCAGGACTTGCCTAATCTCGTTCAAGCTGGACTTCGCAAGGTAGATTACTTCAATCATGCTTTGCCTCATTGGTCATGAACCGTACATATGTTGATATTCGAATATAGGCTAATGCCTTTCGGATTGCGGGCCCAGATGGAATCAATGTCATACTATCACCGACATATCTGAACGAAATCTGTAACCATCCCGCGTTACGTCTTGAGCCAGTCGCTGGAGAGGAACTAAACTCGCACATTGCTGGATTTGAGGTCTTTGCACAACTTGAAATCAACCATGTTATATCGGATGTCGTTCGGACCAAGTTGACCCGGAGGCTCGGTAAGTTTATGTTTCTAATACAATGCATCTGGGTATTGATTTGAAATATAGCGAAAATGCCACAGTTGCTTAGTTCCGAAGCTTCAATGCTTTTACAAGATCAATGGACAGACAACACAGGTATTGTCCTACCCGTGACTTATCAGACCCGAGCCCATACTACACGGCTTTTGGTTTTTCATCTTTCTCTAATATTGAGTTTAGATTGGCATGAGATCTCACCACGAGAAACCGCCCTTCATATGCTTAGTCGTCTGACATCATTGATCTTCGTCGGCGAAAAGGTCGGCCGCAATCCAGACTGGTCGAGAATCCTAACGTCATATAATGTCGAAGTGTTCACTGCATCAAATGAGCTCAAGCTATGGCCGAAACCACTTCGATCCCTAGCAGCCCGCTTCATCCCATCATGTCGTCAACTGCGCCAGTATATTCGGGAAGCCCGTGCCATCCTCGAACCAGTAGTAGACAGTAGGCTCAAAGCTGAGGAATATGGCGACGAAAAGGAGTATCCAGATGTCATTACTTGGCTCAAGGAGGCCTCCCAAAGAGCAGGTGAACCTCATGATCCCGTCTTAGCCCAAATGATGCTCGCTGCAGGCGCATTTCAAACATCAAGTGACCTCTTATCACAAGTCCTACTTGATCTATCCGCAAGAAAGGATTGAAATACATTGATTGAGGAGCTTCGCCAGGAGGTCGTGTCTGCACTGCATGGCACCGGCTGGAAAAAAATTGCTTTGAACGATCTCAGGTTGTTAGACAGCGCGCTGAAAGAAACTCAGAGGCTAAAGCCCGCTTCCATTCGTATGTATAATCCTGCTTGTTTTGAAGTATGCGATTGTTAACCACAGCATACACCACGTACAGTTGCCATGCCTCGATATGCCTCTGAGCAAATCGACCTGGCAGATGGGACCATTATTCCAAAGGGCTCGACAACATATGTTGCTAATGTTGCCATGCGGGATCCCAAGATCTATACAAATCCCGATACATTCGATCCCTACCGGTTTTTGAGGTCGCGCGAGGCTGGCAATAGTTCAGCCTATCTGGTCTCGACCTCTCCCGAGCACATAGGGTTCGGCCTTGGACGGTATGAATGCCCCGGGAGATTCTATGTTGCGAATATTACCAAGATCATTTTATGTCATATTTTATTGAAATATGACATAAAGTTCTCAGAAACTTGTTCAGCAGCCCCCGTCACTTCCGGTATCCGCTTAGAATCAAATCCAGACGCACGAATTCTTGTTCGACGAAGACAGGAGGAGATATTGATATAATAAAAGAGAAGTCACATTCTATCTGCACGCCACATGATTCATCTACCATCTGAAGTCATTTATAGACATCATGTAGACCTTTGTTAGCAGTGCATACAGTCATCTTCTGTTGATTACCGGCGAACGTTGTGCCGGATCTAGGTGTTTTTGACATTATAGAGTCAAGCGCTCATCCAGTTGGCAAAAAAGATTAAACCTAAGATACAGACTCAAAGGCAGTAGCTAGATTTTTATAGCTCATGACGTACGCCTTTTGCTCTAATTACCTAGGTATACTTATTCTTGTGTTGCTTCAGCCATCACAAGTACAACCCAATACATTTACAGTCTACGTGGCGTTCAATTCTGCATTGAGATCAACGTATATGGTTGATGGAGCAAGGGTGTGCTCTGATTTTTTCTGCGTATGTTTGCTCTGCTGATGACTATTACCTCACCGCCTGATCCAAGACTATGAGAACATATCTACACGCATTCAAGTAATTATGAGACATCATATGCTCCAACTAGGTAAGATTGTCTTGCTTCAATGTTAGCCTGAGTCCTCGCTTATAGACAACACCAACGTTCAAGTCTACTAGGATGTATTGGCAATTTGTTGGTGTCTTACAACGTGGCCATATAAGAATGATAAGTTCCCATTTAGTTTGATCCAGAGCAATATGCTCGATCAAGAATAGGGCCAGTATGAAGTTTATGTAGGTGGCTGTTTGGTTGTGATCGAAAAGTCAGCGTTGTATAAAGTCAGCGTTGTATAAAGTCACCGTTTTTATTTCAGGGTTTCATAGGCAGAATATTGGAGTATGGCACCTTTCTGAGTTCTATATCGTACAAATATACATTATTATACAAGTATTCAACATCGGACTGGGGCGGCCTGTACGAGAGTATTTCATCTTGAAGCCCTAAAAGAGGTTCCTTACACCGCCCAAGTGATTGGAAAAAATGGCCGGCAGGAAGTCGAGCGGTAAGCCGCAAATGGACAATCATTTGGACAAGAACGCTTGAAAGGCGCTATGTTCAATTACCACATTTCCAACTGCATTCAATCTCTTTCGTCCCTCCTTTTGCTTTTCCAGCAATTTCTTCTTCCTCCCGATATCAGCAGCGTGTAGCTTAGCCAACACATCTTTACGATACGGCTTGATGGTCTCTCGAGCGACGATTTTGCGTCCCACGGCGGCTTGGATGATGATTTCAAACATCTGTCGGTCGACATGTTCTTTGAATTTTGTGACCCATTGTTTACCCAAGCGCTCAGCTTGGCTGTAATGCACAATGCGTGCTACGGCGTCGACTGGCTTCTTGTTGACAAGTAGCTGAAGCTTGACGATGTTGCTGACTTTCCATTCGGCTTCTTCGTAGTCAAGGGTTGCATAGCCCTTGGTAGAACCCTTGAGCTTTCCGAAAAAATCTTCGACTAGCTGACCCAATGGTAGTTCGTATCTGAGAATGACCTGGGAGGATGTGAAATATTCGAGTGTGTGTTGAATACCGCGGTTCGCCTCACAGAGTTCAATAACTTTGCCGAGATATTCATCTGGGAATGTCAATGTAGCCATCACATATGGCTCACGAAGTTCATCCACTTTAGCACGAATCTCATCTTCGTCCGGGAAATGCGCTGGATTGGTGACTGTGACTTCTTTACCGTCTTTGTATATGACTTTGACAGGTACTGTGGGCGGAGTAATAAGAATACTAGCGCCGTGCTCATGTCTCAGTCGATCCTCAAAGACAGAGCAATGTAGCGTTCCCAAAAATCCTAAGCGAAACCCGGCCCCAAGAGCCTCCGATGACTCCTTTTGCACTGTGATACTTCGATCATTCAATACTAACTGATTGACGCTGTCTTCCAAATGCTCAAAATGATCTGCATCGCTGGGATATGCCGCCACGAATACCATGGATTTGGGCTCTTCGAATCCCGGCAGAGGCTCGACTTTCTTCTCGAAACCGACTTTGGTAAATGTATCTCCGATCTTGGCTTCTTTACTGCGCTTCATACCGGGATTAAAGTAGATGTAGCCGACTTGCCCTGCTCGTAGGATTGTTTGAGGAGTTTGATCGGGATACATGATTCCGACCTCGCCGACGTAGTATTTCAGTCCAGTGGCAAAGGAGATCACTTGATCTCCTGCGCGAATCTCGCCATCGAATACTCGTACCAGTAGAATAACTCCTTTATAGGTTGAATACCACGAATCGACGAGTAGCATTCGTAGAGGTTTCGTATGGTCGCCGACGGGTCTATCAAATCATGAATCATTACATGTTCCTCAAAAAGAGGAGGGGAACTTACGCTGGTATTCGCTCAATCACAGTCGGCAGCAATTGAGCAACATTCAGCCCCGTCTTAGCAGATACCTTGATCGCATTATCCGTATCAAGCTCAAATGACGACCTCATCTGTTCAAGAGCACGCTCCGGATCCGCAGACGGCAAATCCACTTTATTCAGCACAGGCACAAGCTCTAATCCCTGCGCAAAAGCTAGGTAGAAGTTCGCAACGGTCTGCGCTTGTACGCCCTGACTGGCATCGACAAGCAATAAAGCTCCTCCGCAGCTGGCGTAGCTGCGAGATACCTCGGCGCGGAAATCGACGTGGCCGGGTGTATCGATGAGATGCAAAAGATAGTCTTCGCCATTATGGTTGTAGAGCATTGTACATGTTTGAGCTTTGACGGTGATGCCGCGTTCTCTTTCGACGTCTAGTTTATCGAGGACTTGTTTATTCGAGCCCGGTTGGATCACGCCGGTGAGTTCAAGAAGTCGATCCGACAGTGTACTTTTGCCATGGTCGACGTGGGCGACGATACAGAAGTTTCGGAAACGTTCGATGGGGATGTCTGCGATTCGTTTCTCGAGATCTGAGACGTTCCTGGAAGCTTGTGCCTGTCGCAGGACGGTGCTTGTGAACGGACGCCGGAATCCGCTGTTGGAAAAGATCTCATGGAGCGGTCCTGAGAACACCGGGCGCCGTGCGGTCGATGTGCTCAGCCATCGGAGCACTTGCAGGCATCCTCGCATTGGGATAAGTGCATTGATTGCACGACTAATAGAAAAGAAATGAGCGTACTGCTTAATCCATAGGGTTGATTCTGGGGGAATGCAACTACTGGTTCAGAAAAAAATGAATGATGCGGGCGCTAGTGCGGATTAAGGCCGGGAGCCAAATTGCTGCCGGGGTGACTGCGAGGAAAGTAAATATTAACCATTCCTGCCACAGGTCAGTCTACAACATCAATTCGTGGATTATACGCCATTCTAGAGAAATTGTCAATATGTCGGCAGATAAGGAGAAATCAAAAGTCCACAAATTGTCCTTGAAAGGTGGGTTGCTTGCGAGTGAACCGAAGATATGCGAATGCGGGGACTGACTTGCAAAACAACAGGATCATCGAAGCTGGTCGCTGAATTCGTGAGCTCACAGAACTCTTTTCGCTGGGATTGATTGACTGACACTGGATCTCATATAGTTCGAATATTCTATCAACTCAATTCTGTATGTTGACAATCCACGAACCATGACCAGAACCGTGAACTGACGTTGTTTACTAGCTATCAACGAGGTGTCTACCCAGCAGAAGACTTCTCACCGTGAGTCCCTCTCTCCACTAATCCAAAATACCTATAATAACGTCTACAGAGTTAAGAAATATGGCCTCAACATGCTCAGTTAGTCCTGTCAGACTCCTCGGGTCCTTTCAATCGTCCTAATCCACCGAAACAGTTTCGTCCGACGACCAAGTCAGAGCATACATCAAAAAGATCATGTCACAATTGAACAAATGGATGATAGGCGGCAAGATCTCTAAACTAGTCGTGGTCATCACCAGCAAAGAGACCGGCGAACACGTGGAGCGATGGCAGTTCGATGTTCAAATATTCAAACAAGCTGCTGCTGGACGCAAAAAATCAAGTACTGCCGACAAGGAAAACTCGGCTGCAGACAGAGAGAACGACGCAGCAGCAGATGAACCAACGCAAGAAAAGACCGAGACACAGATCCAGCAAGAGATTCAAGCTATATTCCGCCAAATCACCGCTTCGGTGACTTTTTTACCTGTCCTCGACGGGAACTGTACATTCAATGTTCTAGTTTATGCAGATGCCGACTCGGATGTACCCGTGGAATGGGGCGACAGCGACGCAAAGGAGATTACGAATGGGGAGAAGGTGCAATTGAGGAGTTTCAGTACGAATAATCATCGGGTGGATACGCTGGTTAGTTATCGGCTTGCTGATTAGGCCTTACTACCACTGTTTGCGTTTTCGGTTTGGTCTATGGAAGTACAGAATGGCGTTTGCAGTGGGGTTATAATGTTATTATTGGGTTGGCACAACCGCTCGACGTCTCGGTATATAACTAATGACATACTTGATGAGTCTAAAGTCCTATACTTACATCGATCACTCCTGCTCGTATCCGTCTAACCATTGAACAGCGCAATAGCAGCATCAGGATAAGTAGTCAACTTGACCGCCTTCGTCCCATTCTTCGCATAACAGGACGTATCCCCCAGATACACGACACTAGTACCCTGAATAGGCACCAAAGACTCAGCTACATAATTCCAGGTCGAGCATAAACCAATACAGTCGTCAACGGTTGCAATGTTTGCAGATATGAGGCCTGTGCCGTCTGTGTCGTAGCCTCCGCGCGTCTTTGTGAATGTGTAGGAGCCGGACTGGCCGGAGGGGGTGTCTGCGGTATAGATTTCGCCGTTGACGGAGGGACAGTTGGTTATTGCGGTTGGAGAGGAAGATGCTGATGATGAGGTTGATGTTAACGTGCCTGAAGACATGGAGGCAGTCGAGGTGCCGGTTGAGGAAGAAGACGATGATGACGAGGGTTGGGAAGAGGCTGACGTTGTAGATCTGGATCTCATTAGCTGCGATAGCATCAAACAGAGTGGACGACACGCACGACGCAGCTCGGGATTCAGAGCTCTTATTAGCATATCTCCCTCCCACCGCTCCTCCAACAGAAGCACCAATAACAACAACCGCGATGAGAGCAATCAGCAACCAGAGACCATCGTCGACGGAGACCTCCTATCCTATGAGGATCTTGCTTTGCTCCTTCTGGCCCAATGTCAAAGTGGGATTTGGAGTATTTCTCCGCGCCTGTGCTGGAGGCAGGCTGTCAAGAAGAGGAGTCGGGCTGGATGAATATGGAGCTATGCTGGCTCTGTTGAGGGTGGTAGGTTTCAAGGCCACCTGGGATGGCTCTTTCAGGTGCGTTCATCTTTTGATATTACCATCTCTTGCGATCATATATTTGATAAATATGGAACTTGAGATCAGATTAGAAGAAGGGACGACCGAGAATTATCCACCAGCTACGAGGCTGGTTTCCCATGCGAGCGGCAGAGCAAGATGAAGCCAAGATCCGCATCGAGTCAGTCTACGGTGAAGAGTACTATAGTAATTCACTCGTCACACTTCTTAATCTGAGTAACTCAAAGCTAAGAGCTGGACGGACAGTTCTTAGCCCTACCAAACCCCTTCGGCGTATGTGACTAGAGGTATTAGGGCTGGTTTTTTCTGCCGTGGAGTGTAAAGACCGCATGCTAATGAGCATTGTATTGGGAAAACCAACAAGACTATTCATACCGCGGCTCGTAGTAGATGGCTAGTGTGCTAGCTCGTCAGATAATAAATGTATTAATATACTGTATGTAATCTAGTTACTTGACAAGGGTATCTACCAATTTTAGTAGTCTATCCAACTATGTCCACGGCAAATCCTCCATCCCCAAAAACAGCACATCTCCCTCCCATCTCACCAACCTCTTGACAACCTCATATTTTTCTCTCTCTTTCTGCAAAACAAACTTTCTTCAAGCTTACTCCATCCCGTTTCCTTCCGTTTCCTACCCAACACCTCCTGTGTGCCACACCAATCATCCTTCCACACTTCAAACCCCCTCTTCTCTTCTCCATCTACCAACTCAGCCAAAGGAGTGATATGTTCCGGCGGATTCTCGCCCACGAACAAAACCGGGGTTCTTGGTTTGTTTGCCGCTATTTACGGGGCGAGGCCCATAGCATGGAGATGCAAATCCAAAAATCGGCGTCTTTTGAAAGCGTGGGTTATGATTGTTATACTTTTTAGATGGGTTAGTTGCGTATGTTGGCGGTACAGTAGTAATGAAAAGAGTATGTTTTGATAGGAGTCTGTGGCGTGGTTCTCGGCGAGGATGTTGGATGTATCGATATAGAAGTTTTGATGTTCAAATCTGAAAAAAGTCGTTGTCTCGGGCGAAGTTCTGCGTAGCTAGCTGCTTAGAGACGATGTCAACTTGAGAGGGTGTCGGCTTACTAGATATGGTTATCCCTCTGTGAGATCTGTCTCTTCTCGTTTAGTTGCGCCTCTACCGATCTATCGATCAGCCATGCCTATCCAGAGCCTCAAGTATAGGCGAGACCTTGAGAAGTAAAGGGACGAACAAACCCAGAGAATATCAAAACTCCTGCCCCTCCACTATTTTCATATTCCTGCAATCCTGCCTTGATGTGATTCACAGAGGTAGGAGTTTCGCATCCTTGGAATGGAGCGAGTAACCTTCCACACGTCAGCGGAGCCCATGCTTTGATCTTGATATTAGACTCTATTCTATAGCAGAAAGGCAATGCTGTATTATTTCATCCAGAATTCATGCATACTGAATCCTGGAAGAAGGTGGAAAAAAGCACCATTCAAGGCATCGCGAAGAAGTACGTACCACTCATTCTCATCAAAACCATTGGTAAGGCCTCCAAGATAAATCGCGTGACAGCATACAATAATTAAATGATGCAGTTCTGCCTGCGTCATATTTTCATTCAGTCGACCTTCACGCTCAGTCGTGAAGTTCAATCTCGACTTTTGCACTACTTTCTAGCATTGATTCGCTGCAACGTTAGGTCCTTCTCTCCCCTACGTCCAGTAAGTAATAGATATCTACAATAAGATCACCTTCTTACACCGTTTCAGGAACCTGGCGCGCACGGCGCGCGTCTAGTTTTCATAAAATACAAGTCAAACCGGGCTAGGACTAGCTGAGGCAACAGCCTTGAAGGCGGGGGTAAACAAAAACGAGAGAGTCCAAAAAGTGAAGAAAGATTTTGAATCTGTGTATACACGTGAAATGTCGGTAGAAATAGATTCACCCGATGTCCAAGAGGACTACTAATTTGTCAGGTCTGTGACGTCTAAGAATCAATCATCATATACTAGTTAAGATATATCATATATACAGTACAACTAAAAGCGTATGTAAAACTAATGTAGTCTGTCCTGAACAACTTCTATTGTTGAATTAATAAGCTTGGGTGTTCAAATTAAGATCTATTAGATATGGCATTACATCGTCTTTATTCTGTTCCCCTTCCCATATCGTTTCAGGGCCCTGGGTAGTATAATAGATATGGTAAATATTAACGTAACATATTAGATAACAGGGTGACTGCTCTTGTGTGGTACAGTCTAGTGATGGGGTAAGCATAGATGCTGAAATTTCAGGCTTTCTCTATGATGCTAAACAACTCATTCTTAAAACTGCCTACATCGCGGATATTGCTCCACTCCAACTCTACAGTAAGTTCCAGGCTAGTGTTTTCACCGATGCGAAGTATTGTTAGAAGGATATTTCTTGCTGGTATATTCAAACACTTGCATATACAACCACAGGTAGAGGATATATGGAGCCCAGGACTACAAACACTCAAGAGCCATTCAGGCTAGGTTTATCCAGTAGCCTTCTCTCCCAACAGGCAAAACTAGCTTCAGGCTCTAGTGATAAAAATATCAAGCTCTAGGACATCAAGACTGGCTCTGAACTGCAGACCCTTAAAAGCCTTTAAACCTCCAGACAGGACGAATATAATAGTACAATATGGCTGGAGAAACATGCCTGGATAAATGCTAGCAAACAGGAGACAGAAACGCCAATTTCGCAGGTAAATTAGTATACAGGATGCTGTTGCTCTGTGAAGAAGAAATGATCAAAAAGAAAGCCCCCCGTGAATGAGTTTTGTGCCATCTTTTCTTTTGGGAACGCCGGAATTAGATTGAAAACTCCCGTGACGGCAAGGTATGCAATGAATAAAACCGTGCATGATGCAAAAACTTGTAGTCTAAATGATGAGGGTATCAAATAGCCGACATCAGTTCAAATCGGCAGGGTCATGGCGAAAGGTGCAGTCTTCACCCTTGAGACATTTACCTTCTCGCCAGAATCGACATGCCACCGACCCGGCGCGTGGATGTTTTTTCGCTTCGGGGTCGACGTACATCCGGGGACGTTTTGCGCTGCCTTGTGGGCCGTAGCCATTGTTGTCGTTTCCGCGGCCAATGTCACGATATCGTTTACGCTCTGGGTCTTCATATAGACCGGACGAGGACTGAGCTGGCGTTTGTTGTGGTTGTGAGACTGGGGAGCCTGTTCTTTGGCCGCTGAGTTGGGAAACGAGCGCTGCAAGATTGGGGGCGATGCCTGCTGGTGCTGCAGGCATTTGTGGAGCGACTGATTGCTGTTGTTGCGCCATTTGCTTCTGAGCGTTTAGCACAGCAAGAATTTTTTGAAAGTCGATTGGTTGTCCCGACGGAGCAGAGACAGGAACTTGAGGAATCTGAGGGATCTGAGAGATCTGTGAAATTTGAGGTATTTGAGGTATTTGAGGGATCTGCGGCATGACTGGCGGTGCTTGCTGTTGCTGTCGGAATAAATTGATAGTCTGCTCAAGATTCGCGAGAGGATTTGGTTGAGTTTGTGCCGGCTGTGGAGCAGGAACAGGAGGCGTTGTGGATTGTGCCTGTTGAGGTGCACTCTGAATGACTTTCAGTAAATTAGCAATATCTAAAGCGCCACCAGGAACGACTGGTGCAACAGGTGCAATGGTTGCAGCGGGTGCAGGGGTTGGTGCGGGTTGCTTGAACATCGCCAAGTAGCGAGCAGAGCGAGCCTATTAAGCCACAATGTTAGAGAATTATTATTGAAAAATGGCTCAAAGTGTAACATACCTTGACTTTGTCATCAGGCTCACCAAATAGCAGTTGAGTGGTAGGCGGCTCGTCATCAGTAGGCGCAGGAGGTTCCTTGGGTGAAGCCGGCACATCCGCAGCAGACGTATAGAAAACCATCAAAGTGGTGGCTTCTCTGCTCTCCTGAGCAAGTTTCTCAGGACTGTCCGCCTCCTTGTTTCCACCTCTCTTGATGAAATTGCTCGCTTGGTCCTCGTTGCTCAAGTCTTGGTCAACCGCAGGCAGGCTTGTCCAAGGATGATACTCTTCTTCCTGTGGCTCCACCTCATCGTCCTCGTCTTCATCCAAGTCTTTGTGAAGCTTGAGCATACGGCCTTCTCCTTTAATATCGTCAACGTCCCTCTTCAGGTCATCATCCATGCCAACGACCTCTTCAGGATCGTGAGTGAACAAGCGGACCTCAGTGAGAGAGTCATCGGGCTTCCAGCTGACGCGAAGTTTCCGGCGTGCTTCCTTTCGAAGGCGCTTTTCACGCTCTTCTTCCGTTTCAGGTGGAAGATCGTCGGAAGGCTTCTTGACTTTGGCTTCCTCTTTCTTGTTAAGGTCTGCTAGAATATCACCAAACGAGAAAGCTGGTTTGGAGGGTGCTGGCTGTGGCGATTCTTTCTTATCAGTTGTAGCACCTCCTTTTTCCTTGGCCGCAGCGGCCGCTGCAGCAGCTCGTGCCGCATTTGAGGTTCCAGGCTTCTTCGATGCGGAAGCCAAACTACCAAAGAGACTACTTGGTTTGGGAGGAACGATGCTAGCCTTGGGTCGAACAGCTGGTGCAGCGACGGCTTTGTTATCCACAGCTTTCGCCGTGCTACTAGTAGCCGCTTTAGCAGAAGGACCACCTTTTGCTGCTAGGACTGGGTTCACTATCTTCTTGGTAGCTGGGATGCCATTGGGTTCTCCATCGCGAGTACGCTTGATTCCAGTGGCAGATGCGTTCGACTTGTCAGGTGTGGCGTCTCGAGAAGATGAGTTGCCGTTAGACTCCTGCTTTCGTTTCGTTGATTGGGCTGCATTATCCATGATCTTTTGAGCCAAGTCTTTGCCAGGTTGGATGCCTTTTTTGATTATTCTTGGTAGAAGTTTCGAGACATTTGTTTTGACAAGAACCTCATCGTCCATGGTCGTGAAACGTGATAACAACTAAATTGTATCATCAGTGTGAATCATTCTAATAAGTTGAAGAAGTCTTACTGTTAGAATGTTGACCAGCAATACACCCTCATAATCCGAGGAGTGGTGACGATCAAGTAAAAATGAGTATAAAGCTGAAACAGCCATTGGGTGCTCTCCTAATCTATAAGATGTTAGCTACGTTTAGTTTTGATCCAAAGACTGCGCTTGAAGTGATTAACGGAAGGGGATCGCTAGAATGCTGCCATGGCATTAACATGGCACAGCAGCAAAGCATTTCCCATGTAATATAATCTCAAGATTTTATTTGCGAATTTTGGTAGTAGAGACGGTACTGCACACATTTGTGTATGACCAGTGCTCGAATCATGCCTTGTTCGGCAATTAACTATCTTTTTTAAGTTCGCTCACTATTCATTTTGAGATGGTTACATGGTAGATGTGTGCATTCTGCATCAAAGTTCTAGAGATGTGACAGAATTGATGTGCTAGTGAGATTAGAAGGGGAGGAAAAAGTACGTACTTTTCAACAATAACAGGGTGGCCCTTGTCTATCGCTGTGGTAATGACGGCGTTGATGAGTTTTCGTTGCTGGACGACTTGGTTTCTCAGCGAGAACGCTTTATCGTTGTTGTTCTGGTTCTCAGCATCCTTCATTGCCTGACTCAGCGATTTCCATTCGTCTCTGACAGTCTTGACGACATCCTTGAAAGCAACAAGAGCACTCTTAATCTTCTCAACGCTAGGGTACTTATTACGCGGTGACCAAATAGCTTTGATGGTATCGTATTGAACAGCCCCCTCTGGATCTGTCGGACGCACGGGAGGCAGAGGCGAAGGTTCATCCGGTTCTTCAACCTCTAGCTCCGAATCAGAAGTGTCAGAAATCGAGTCAGATCCCGCTTTGTCATTTGGTGTTTTGAGTGGGTGTTTCCTAAGCCTTCCTCGTTTCCTGGGGTTTGATATTTGAGCAGGCGGCTTAGGTGCTCCATTTGGTGCTATGAATGGTGTCAGAATGGACAAATCCAGAAGTGTGAAGACATTCGATACATACCTAGCATTCCGGGGATAGGATAGGGTGCTAGATGGGGCAGCTGTCCCATAAGGCTAGGGGCCAAATGCTGTCTAGCATTGAGTTGTTCCGCATTGAGCTGGGCTAAGTTGTCCGGAAAAGCTTGATACGCCCTGATATAGGTTAGCTTCAAGCATCCAAATAATGATTGACAAGGATCACGCACTTTGGGTCATTTGGACGCTCGTACGAGGATGCATTCGGATTGTAGAATAAGAATTGATTCTGTGATGAATGATGTCCACCTGATGCTTCTTGAAGTGAGGAGAGGAATTGTGGATCAATCGTATTTTGAAAGTTCAAGCCTGCGGTTGCCGCATTCTCAAATTGGTTGAAATTGGGTGCTTGTGCATTGCCGGCATTCGTTGGCATGATGTACTGATGGCTCTGTGTAGACTGAGCTACTCCTGATAGAACAGGCTGCTGCTGGGTAGAAGGAGGTCGTGGAGCGATGGCCTGATGTCGGGGCTGTTGTTGAGCATATGTGCCGGCAGGCTGTAAGCCGGGCTGCTGGTAATATTGACCAGGGATTGTATATTGATAAGCAAGATTTTCAGGACTTATAGTACGGGAATTGTACGAGACCCGATCTTGGGGGAACTGTTGCTGTATCGAATATGGATGTTGTTGAGAAAGTCCGTATGCTTGGCCGGAAGGGTCATTTGCCGTCTGAGTCGAAGACGTGGGTTGACCCCAGGCCTGAGGCGTCGCAGAGTAAAAGTCCCGGATATGATCATTTTGCTGTGGGAAAGAAGGCTGTTGTTCAGACTGTTGGTTGGTCTGTGTGAAGATTGGATGATCCCATGTAATGCCTTGGGGGCCCTGTTGTTGGTTGGATTGCAATTGTGGGTCTGATTGTTGAACATCTAGCTCCGGAAAGATCCCTTCCATATTATTCCAGATATCGTCGGTAAAAGAAGGCTGCTCAATGGCGGAAGGGGCACTATTACCCTGGGGTGCTTGAGGTGTTGTTGATTGCTCCATGTTTGTTGCAAATTATACGCGCACAGATCACGTGATACAGCGATAAACCGCGCGTGGTCGTTATGGACAAGAGGCGTGGAATTATGTAATATCCACCTGGTCCAATGAGCAGAGTGTGGGTGGAGTAATTATTACCACACAAATTAAGAAGCGCGCGATTTCACGGAGAAAACCAGGGTAGTCGGGTCGTGGAAATAAAGGCCGCCTATCGTGTGTCTGATCCAGCCAGGGATTCTGTAAAGGTCGGGCAGTCGTCAGGATGAATTCAGTGAGACAGCCGTACAGACTCCACCTCGAGCGATGTGCCTCTTCTAGCTTAAGCTAGTTGATTAATAGACGTGGCTGAGCTGCAGTAGTGTGTCTGGCATATGTTCAGGCGTTGATGTCTCTTTTCGATCAGATCGTGGGAGCTGCTGTCCAGTCGCTCTTTAGGCAGAGAAAGAAATGAAAAAGCACAGCAAATCACAATACAAGCATGTACAGTAGGAGAATCTCTGTCTCTTAGCTCCTTCTCGCGCACTCTTTGTGTCCAGCTATTCTGACTCCCGCTTCTCTAGTAGTAAAATCAAAGTAGGCAGACAAAGCCTGTTGAGTCCTGTCCTGAGACAGAGATCTCACAGTGACGCGTTTTCAACAGTAGCGCCGTCTAACTTGCCTTAAGAAACTCTCGATTAAATGAAAGAAAGAGAGCCCTAATACAGAGAGCCAGGGAAAAGCTGCTTCATGGCAGCAGGATCAATCGCTTTACAGGTGTGAGATGATGGGTGTAGTTGAGGTAAGTGTTAAGTGAATGTGAAATGAAAGACGAAGCAGAGGGCGAGAAGAGAAGAGCGGGAGTTTGTGTCGTGTCTCCCCCAATCAGGTCTAGCGGTGCACATGATCTGCCAAGGGGTGTGGTGGATGTTTGTTTTGTTTGCTTGCTTATATGTCACCTGATTGGCTGCGGCTGCGGCCTGTGATATGTCACTGCCCGTTGCTGCCAAGTGGACGATAGACAAGCATGATGTATCAAAATATCGAGCTGCCTGCTGCCGTTCTCTGAGACAATCTGACTAGAATCTTTCATATAGCTGTGTTTGTATGAGATAATCTGGCCTCCGTTTCCTACTGAAATTTGCCAGTGACAGACGTCAACACCTGTTCTGTCGCGATGGCCTCCCTAGCCCTGTCGCTGCGGGACCGGCAAATCGGTGAGCTGCTCTCCTGTTCTAAGCTACATATGTTACTCTCGGCATTGAGTCTGTATACTAACGGTACACTACTATTAGCATCCATCCAGAGAATCCTCAACCTCAATCACGAAGTCCAAGCCTCCAGCGATACGCAAGCTGATGGCGCTGCGGCCGTCATCCCCCAGTCTACACCCATCCTGAACGAAGACGGAGATCCGATATGGAAAGTCCTAGTGTTTGATAATAAAGGCCGAGATGTGATCAGTAGCGTACTACGAGTGAATGATTTGCGGGCGTGGGGTGTCACTATCCACTTGTATGCACCACCACGTTTCGACTTTGTTGACATTGACTGACGCTTTTCAGGAACATAAACTCTGCACGATATCCGATACCTGACGTACCCGTCGTTTACCTTGTGGAGCCAACTGCAGTAAACACGCAACTCATCAATTCAGACTTATCTCGCGGGCTATACTCCCCCGCCTACGTCAACTTTCTCTCGTCCGTACCGCGCCAGCTACTGGAAGACTTCGCATCACAGATCGCAACATCGGGCACGGCAGAACATATATCTCAAGTCTTTGACCAATACCTGAACTTTATCGTCGCGGAGCCGGATCTGTTCAGCTTGGGCCTCGGTAATGACTCGTACTGGAAGATCAACAGTGCTCAAACAAGCGATGAAGATCTCGACAACATCGTGGATCAAATTGTCAGTGGGCTTTTTGACGTCAGTGTCACTATGGGCGCTATACCCATAATCCGATGCCCGAAAGGCGGCGCTGCCGAACTTATAGCCACCAAATTGGATCGCAAACTGCGCGACCATATACTCAATTCGAAGGATAATTTATTTTCGAGCAACAAACGACCAGGAGCTGCTGTGCCATCGTCGCGACCGGTAATGATAATCGTGGATCGGAATGTTGACCTCGTGCCGATGCTGTCCCACGGATGGACTTACCAGTCTTTGGTGCAAGATGTTCTCAAGATGCACCTGAATCGTATCACTGTGGAGACGCTGGTGGACGAATCGGACCCTTCGAAAGGAAAGACTAAGAAGGCATACGATCTCAATGCGACAGACTTCTTCTGGAAACGTAACGCCAACGTGCCCTTCCCTCAAGTGGCGGAAGATATTGACGCCGAGTTAACGAGGTATAAAGAAGATGCCAACGATATCACGAAAAAGACAGGAGCATCTTCAATCGAGGACCTTCAAAATGACACCAGCGCTTCTGCACATCATCTCAAAGCAGCCATTACTCTACTTCCAGAGCTACGCGAGCGCAAAGCTACCCTCGATATGCACATGAACATTGCTACGGCGTTACTACAAGGGATCAAAGACCGACAACTCGACAACTTTTTCCAACTCGAGGAGAACATCAGCAAGCAAACCAAAGCTCAAATACTAGAATTGATAAATGACCCGAGCAAGGGTGCGGATGCGTCCGATAAACTACGGCTGTTTATCATCTGGTTCCTGACAACAGAATTGGAATTGACAAGAGCGGAAATGACACAATTTGAGGAAGCGTTGAAGAAGGCGGGAAATGAGGACACGGCCTCTATTGCATATGTCAAGCGGGTACGAGAAATTACCCGAATGACCATGATGACGAGCTCGACGGGGGCTCCTCAACAACAGTCATCCGACCTCTTCAAGGGTTTTTCGTCTCTTTCCAACAGACTAACTGATCGCATTACCTCTGGTGCTCTGGGCGCCAACTTCGACTCTCTGATTTCTGGAGTCAAGAATTTTCTTCCGGTCAACAAGGACCTCACCCTCACCAAGATTACGGAGTCGATCATGGATCCTCAGTCCGCTTCCAGTTCGGCCATTGCCAAGACCGAGAATTATCTTTACTTTGATCCGCGTAGCGCAAATGCACGAGGTGCCATGCCCTCATCCTCCGCTGCGCGGGGCCAACAGCAGGCCAGCGCAGGCTCCGCGTCGACGCCCGGAATCACTGCTAGCTTCGGACAGCGTCGTCAGGCCTTTAACGAAGCCATCGTCTTTACCGTTGGTGGTGGCAGCATGGAGGAGTACGGCAATCTGCAGGACTGGGTTGCTCGCACGAGCGGCCAACAGGGTACCGCTGGTGCCGGCAGCGCTCCAGGCGGCGCTGCTGGTCCCGCCGGTACTAGCGTAGCTGCTGCATCGGCCGGAACACACAGGAAGAGAGTTGTTTACGGAAGCACAGAGCTCATGAACGCGTCTGATTTTTTGACGGATGCATTGGGAAGACTGGGCAGAGAGAGTTGATCAGCACTCGGAAGAAAAAAATTTACAATCATGCCGAAATTCTATCTGGCAGGTTACGTATTAATGTTGGTTAGGTATAGATGTATAATAATATTTTACAGTGGCATGCATGCCTTCTTCCCTTCCAGATACTTTCTAGATATTCTGTCTATATTAACTTTGAATTACTGATTTTCTCGACGGAAGTTTAGTTTATCTACAACCCATACTTGACCTTGATCTCCTCGTCGGAGAACTTTCTCGTTTTACTCCTCAACATCGCCGCCCTCTCATCCAACGACATCTGCATCTGCGTCTCCCCAATGGGCACAAGACATTTCGCCAGATATTTGTAGTCCTTTTGCATGAGTTTGACGGTCATCATGATGTAGTCTATGTTTTTGAAGACGAGTGCTCGCTCCGTCGCGTATTTGTGTTTTGCGCGCATGAAGGCGGCCGGGTGGTCGCGCCAGTGGCGACGTGGGTTCAGGTGGTGGGATGTGTGGTAGCCGTCGTTGAAGCAGAAGCGGTTTGACTATTGAGCAGTGTTAGTGGGTGCAAGAAAGGGGGACGCAGAAAGGGGTGGGGAAGAGACATACAGCGACGTCGATCAGGGTGATGCTACTCCTCAAATCGGACGTCGGATCCTCCTCATCCACGAGCGCGTGTTGGCCCCAGTTTCCAACCATAAGCCCTATCCTGAGCATGCAGAGCGGCAACAAAAACGCAAACACAGTCGCGCGCGAATCGACGTATCGATATAGTGCTGCAATCGATATGTACGTGCTAACCTCCCAAAAGAACGCCTTCAGCCCAAGCAAGTACTTCCCATGCCGGAAAAAGTAGAGTGGCAGTTCAATCCAGACGAAGAACATGAACCGCAGCACGTAGTGCGCAAAATCCGGGATTGAGTCGCGCTGATACCGGATTGTAGAAGATAGATCGTCGGGTCCGTTGCCCTCGACGTGGTGGTGTTTGATGTGGTGGTAGTAGTACGAGTTCCAGGTATGGCCCAGTAATGGGTTTGTGATGTATGGAAACAGGACGTCGAAAGCGTGGATGATGGGATTGGATTTGGTGAGAATGCCGCCCATGTGGATGTGCTGGTGCATCATGAGTGTGTATGTGCCGACGTAGTAGCTCTGCATTATCCAATGCAGCACGCCATGGAGGTATGTGAAGTGTCGGTATAGCAGGATCGCGGAGGGCACGGAGGTCGAAAAGTAGAGGAATAAGTGTGTCAACATCACGACGTCGGTGTCGACGCGGACAATTTTGCGTGCGAATGCGATGTAAGGGACGAGGATGTGTTTGTATATATATGGATGCAGTATTGTGCGGAGATGGCCCATGTCAAAGGTTACGAAGACGGTGGGTTCGAAGGAGGTGTCGGAGGGGTCGTTGAGGGCGTCGAGCTGGGAGATGATAGCTTCCTCATTGCTGCTGTCAGCTGCTGCTGCATGAGGTTTTCTTCTTGTTGTCGATCCAGTTGTGTCTTCTTTTCCGGAGGAAGAGGATGAACTGGTAGCTTCGAAATTGGCAATGTCGTGGTGTAGATGCTTGAGAACGATCAAATCGGCCTCTGGGAGGTTCGCATCAACAAAATCTTGGAGATCCATGACGCCGAGTGGATTGAGATAGAAACGTGTAGATTTGTGCTACCTGGCCCCATCCGGAATATTTCTGTCCTATAGTACAGAAAAAGATTCAATATACACCGACTGAAAAGAACAGTTGCTAATGACACTCCATAAATTCATCAGGCAAAATAAGTAATTGGATAGGGAGCATTAGGGCCCGTGAGCAGCCCACATGGCGTGGTTGGGCCTAAGGCAACCAGCATAGTGCTGACATTCCGCGCATCTTCCGGAAGACCCGCTACCCCTATTTTAGCTAACCCTGAGAGCTGAGCGTCGTGTATTGTTGCGTAGATGAGGCCTCTCTCGTTGCGTAAGCTATTTGATGGATTGTACTCATATTTAGTGATCAAGTAGCAGGGCTATAATATCTCCTCGCTATACTACGGACACCTCGTGACCTGATATGTTCTGAGCCCTGAAACCCTTAAAGTAATTCTGATAAAAAATCACCTGGCCTGATCACTCAAGAAATGGACTGAGATCTACCGTGATCCATTCCTGGGATATGGCTACCTCAAGAAACAAAACAAAATATACTTATACCACAGGCACAAGATACTTAGTAGTCCAGGGCGAGGGTGTTAGGGTCCGCGTCAATCCGTGTATGCATGCATACTCTTTGTATCTGTGTGGCCCTTCCGGGCAGACCTTAGAGATGATCAATGGACAAGGATAAAGTCTCAGGGCTAATAGCTCGACAGTTCAAGTCATTGAAGATACACACAGTGTGCTATCAATTGCGCTCAATCCTCTAAGCCAATGTCTCATCCTGAGGCATCGGGAACACCTTCCCATTCACGAACTGACCCGCAGGGTGAACTTGTTGAGCGCGCGATTGCTGGATGTGGCCCAAAAGAGGTACATGCAGCTGCTTTGCAGTCTTTTAATGGATCCCAAAAAAATCCGCATGTATCCTTTGCCATTGGCTCGCTCCAGTGGAAACAAGCAGCCGTGAGCTAGCCACAACACTTGCTAACGTTGCAGAGTATGAAGATAGAGAATTCTATTAGTCCGTCGCCATGTGCTGCTTGGAAAGGATCCTTGCAGTGCTGAGAGGAGTTTGGAAGAGGAAAGGCGCGACCATGCCGTGTTCAAATAGGAAAGAGCATCCTAATCCCACAGATGCCGTAGAAGTAAACTCCGGATCACAGCCCATCTTCATTTTCAGTCTCGGGAATACAGTCACGGGGTACAAGCAAAAGAAAAAATCCTCTCAGCAGTTGTCTTTCAATGTATAACCTCGCTCTTTCTTTCGAATTGGAAACACGGATTGACTGGTGGTTTGGAACATCAAATACTACCAGTGCCGACAGCTCGTGGTCATCGCAGCCAACGGAAGATTGTCGCTCACAGTCGTATATGAACGTCCCAAGGCTTTGCATAGAGCTATATGTATCAAACGTCACGAATGCGTGCAATATTTGGTGAGGCCGTAGCGGTTCATATAAATTGAGCTGGTCATGTGAGCGACAGCGTTGAAGGCGCAAAATACACACGGTCAGGTGACTCTTCTCTTGTCCGAGCTCGCCGGTCGGGCGTAGTTGGGTGCTAGTTCGAGTGCAACCGTCCTTGCCTAAGATCCCTGTCGGATCACCCAGGCACTGCATAGGCACAGTAGCCGAGATAGTCTCTTTGCCCGGGCGAACAAGCGACGACGCCGTGCCGCTCCATCTACATTTTGGACAGCTACCTGATCGGATCATATTTGGACGGATTTCGGCAGATGCATACTGTCAGATATGCACGACAGCGTATGTGGTGACTGGGATTACATTCGGGCCAATGGTGTCTGTTAGAGACCATCGAGGCATCGCCGATGACAGGTACTCAGCCTCGCGGGGGAGTTTGGGTGGCTTGCAGGATCCGGCCGATATACCAATTTCCCGATGCATCGATACGTATTTGTAGCGTGGTTGCACCGTACACACATTCAGCAAAGAGCAGGAACGGCTGGCCTGAATCATTCACGGATTTCAATGTAAAGGATCGACTTGACATGCAAACGGATCCAGTGGGATGCACGTGTGAAGTCAAGGACAGATGCATTGAGTCAACGGATCAGCAGAAAAATGCGACTAGGCCTATGTGGAGGGGAACGTACTAGAATGGCTGACGTCCGGGTTATACGGGGACTCCCTGGCACCTGGCAGCAAACAAAAGGTACAGCAGCGATAAATCACTTGACAAAGGGCCTAGAACTGTCGACATCGAAAGGAGAACCCTTTTTCCGCAGCTGTGGCCCAGGGCTGTACCCTCAGCTATATGACTGATATCGCATGCATCTGTCACAATCTCTATCAGTCACAAGCTAGAACAGTCTTGGACCAGAATAGCACCACATCATACATGTAGCTCTAGAAGAGTAGCCTTCCAAGCAAATACCTGCTGCTGTCCTGAATAGTCCAGTGTCGACATCAAATTGTATGGAGCTGCCCCTCTATTCATTTTGAATCTGCCGGCATTTGTATTGCTTTGAGTCACCTTTATCAGGTAATCTCTATCCCACTCGTCTGTTATTAAGAAACGGTCGTTTCATTCCTTCTTTCGCTCTCTATGCTTCTTTTCTTTATATTGCTGGGAGTTCCCGTCATCAGTGCTGCGCTTAACATGTGTGGCGCAATAGAAGAACAGTACGCAGTTATTGATTTGGTAACCTTCTTCAACTGTCGTGACAGATCATATCCCCCAACATCGTGCTTCACATCACACCTTACACTGCGTCTCATACTGTGCCGCACTGACACTCATTGAATGAACGACAGACAACCTGATCATGTCCCCGCAACGATCTCCCAGATGGCCACGACCACTAGTCATCAACCCCCAGACATTGCCACATAAACAGACGTTCATTATTCTGCACGATCGCGGCTCACAGGCAACCGACTTCGGTCCAGCGCTGCTGTTCAGACCCTTCCATCGATCTCGAAACGCTAGCAATACTCCGTACTTTACTGCACAATCTACAACAACCTTACATACAGCGTTCCCATTTGCGAAGTTTGTCTTTCCTACTGCATCCATGTTACGTGCAGCAACTTTTACAGAGAGTGTCATTAACCAGTGGTTCGACACGCATTGGCCGTTGACTGAAGACAGTGAGCACAATTCTCGCAACAGCCTGGATGAGGAGACTCGAAAGTGGCGCTCTGAGCTCCCGGTCCCGGGGCTTCGTGATGCTGTGCGATACATCCACGAATTGATCAAGGCAGAAATCGAGATCTTGGACGGCGATGCTGGCAGCGTCGTTGTGGGAGGATGGAGCCAAGGGTGTGCAGCTTCACTGATTTCGGTGCTGTCGTGGGGTGGGGACCCATTGGGAGGCTGGTTTGGGTTGAGTGGATGGCTGCCTTTTGCGGAGGAGGTTATGAATGCAGCTCAGCAGGAGGGAGAGGTTGCAGAAAAATCATCGCTTGAGAAAGGCATTGCCACGTTACGCGACAAACTTGATATTCCATCTTCTTCACAGATCGACGACGCCGCAGAACAGAGCTCGTTGGACATACCCCTATTCGTTGCACACGGCACCGAAGACAAAACTGTCCCTATCGCCCTCGGCCGACAGATGCTGAACAGTCTCGGAATTCTAGGCTGGAGTAATCACAACATCCAATGGAAGGAGTATCGTGGTCTGGGACACACCTATTCCGAGAACATGCTGAGCGACATGGTGGAGTTTCTGACGGAGCGGCTTGTATGGCAATGAGATTGAGTTTTTCGGTTCATACTTTCGGGTGTCCGGTGCCTGGCGAGATATTTTCTCTCTTATGAGTCTTTAATCAACATTTTCATTGCCCAGGATGCTCCCATTGCTTCCAAGAGTCGACGATGAGCCTGATCTGTATCTATTGCAACCCAAATGCATGCATGCATCACCCCGTGCTTGTCTCACATGCCGAGCTCTTTGATTATGCCACCACAATTCATGTCAATATAGAATCGATGATTGTTCAACCGGGTCAGAATAAAATCATGTCCTCAAATATGAAATTAGTTTCATGTTGTTGTACATCAGTGTAGCGAAGATGGATCAACATCATTTCCGAGGACTGTATCAGCACCCAATCACAGGCCCGTCTTCGTCACCCATTGACGGTTAGTCAGCCAACAAGCCGGATTCCCTGATCGCATAGTCACAACTTTTCTTCTCCGGAAGCTCTTGTCGTGCCTTCTGCTCATCCCCAATTGCCATTATTCCAGCTGTTATTGGCGCCTTCTTTCTCTTATTATAATTTCATAGGGGATTTTTAATTGTACTATTCTATATTTTTCTTTTTACCCCCTTACACGGCGACCTTGCCAAAATCTCCCCGTCAAAATGGCAACCACACCAGCTACACAGAACGTCGTGATAGACACTGCATCTCTCTCACCATCCACATCATCATCAATATGGGATCGCATCTCCAACTGGGTGTCTGAAAATAAGGCCGTCGTTTATACAGTCGCCGGTATTGCTGTGGTCGTGACCGGTGGAACGGTATATTATTTGTCGACGAGCTCCAACAAACCCCAAGAACCCGCACAGCCGAAGAAGAGCAAGAATCAAAGACGGAAGGAGAAGAAGAAAGCTGAAGAGGAGAAAAAGGCGCAGGAAACCAAGGCTGCTGTTGAGGGTGAGTTGCTGTACTTCCGGTCGGTGCTGTTATTTTGAGTATTAACACCAATGCAGAAGTGAAGACAGCCAAGGTCGAGGATGTCGATGAACTACCTGAGGTAGACGAGAGCACAGTCGACTCATTGTCGGAAGAGGTACTTAATACTTGAATTGCGCAAGCAAGAGCGTCTCGCTGATTGTTATAGACACGAAAAGCATACGCCGCCAAACTCAAAGCCGCTGGAAATAAAGCGTACGGATCAAAGGATTACAACCGCGCCATTGAACTGTACGGAAAAGCCATCCTATGCAAGCCCGACCCCGTCTTCTACTCCAACCGCGCCGCTTGCTGGAATGTCTTGTCTGAGTGGGAGAAGGTGGTCGAAGATACGAGCGCAGCTCTTGCTATGGACAACGAATATCTCAAAGCTCTCGGCCGCCGAGCTAATGCCTATGAGCATTTAGAGCAATATGACAACGCACTTCTTGACTTTACCGCTAGCTGCATCATCGACCAATTTACCAACCGCCAGAGCCGCGAATCCTTGGAAAGACTGTTGAAGAAGGTTGCAGAGAAGAAGGCCAAGGCAATCATGGAAACAAGGGGAAAGAGACTGCCCGGTGCTACGTTTGTTGGCAATTACCTCCAGAGCTTCCGCCCCAAGTCCATCCCCGCTGCTCTTGACTCCGAGGATCTTGACGAGGAAACTGGCAAGGGACAATTGCGCAAAGGTTACCTAGCCATGGAGAAGAAGACCGGTGAAGGATATGACGAGGCTGCTCAGGCGTTTGAGAAAGCGCTTGAACTGGGTGACCTTGGTGAATTTGAAGGCGACGCGTTGAACCAGCGCGCCACCTTCACCTACCTGCGCGGTGATGCACAGAGCGCTTTGGAGGATCTTAACAAGAGCATCGAGGTTCAGCCGTCATTGACCCAGAGTTATATCAAGCGCGCCAGCTTGCATCTTGAGCTTGGTAAGTCACGTGTCCAGGGTTTCATTATATCACTACTAACAAAGCGTAGGCAACAAAGACGGTGCCGTCGATGATTTCGAGCTCGCTATCGCACACAACAAAGACGATCCCGATATCTACTACCACCGCGCACAACTTCACTTCATTCTCGGCGAATTCGCCGAAGCCGCCAAGGATTATCAAAAATCCATTGACCTCGACCCATCATTCATCTACTCTCACATCCAGCTCGGTGTTACACAGTACAAACTCGGATCCGTTGCCTCGGCCATGGCTACATTCAAGCGATCAGTCAAGAAGTTCGAAACTGTGCCGGATGTTTACAACTACTACGGTGAGCTTCTGCTCGACCAGCAGGACTACCAGGGAGCTATTGAGAAGTTCGACAAGGCTGTTGAGATGGAGAGCAAGACTAAGCCTACTGCAATCAACGTGTTGCCTTTGATCAACAAGGCTCTTGGTATCTTCCAATGGAAGCAGGATTTCAAGGAGGCTGAAAGTCTGTGTCAGAAGGCTTTGATCAGTAAGTGCCTCTTATCAGTCTCTTCTATCGAAGAGGTACGCTGACTAAATCTGCAATAGTCGACCCTGAATGTGATATTGCCGTCGGAACCATGGCCCAACTCCTCTTGCAACAAGGCAAGGTCGCTGAAGCTCTCAAATACTTTACCCGGGCCGCCGAGCTCGCCCGCACTGAAGGGGAAGTTATCAACGCGATCTCCTATGCCGAGGCCACCCGTACACAGCTCGAAGTCCAGGA
The DNA here is from genome assembly GCA_022813215.1 of Talaromyces ruber. Taxonomy (NCBI): domain Eukaryota; kingdom Fungi; phylum Ascomycota; class Eurotiomycetes; order Eurotiales; family Trichocomaceae; genus Talaromyces; species Talaromyces ruber. The sequence goes on along the minus strand of JAKLMW010000029.1, from coordinate 120,471 downwards.
GAAATACCCTCAGCTGGCGGCACGTCTCCAGACTATGGGCGCTGGATTCGGCGGTCCTCCACCTGGAATGTAAAGTGGTGGTTGAAGACAAAAGTTTGCACAGACACTTTATCACTTTCTCTCATCTCCTCACCTTTAGACTTTGTTTTTCTCGGCTGTATATCTTCGGTCATCCTACAGTCTCATGACGACTTGATCTATCCGGCTTGCGATCTTCGGGAGTTACGCCATATCTGCTGTTCAAGTTTTTAATGTGTGTTTCTATAGTCGCATCCTTTTTGCATGTGTAATATCTCTCTCTCTCTCTCTCTTTCTCTCTTTCTCCCAGTTTTCTCCGTGTCGTTTGTATGTGTTCGTGCTGTCGACCACGGTTCATGTTTTGCGCCGGTTGGCCGATGTCAGTATTGTTCAGCGTGGGATATGGTGGTATCGTCTGACTGATCGATCGGTGAATGAGTCTGGTTTTTAGGATTGCATCGATCGGTGAATATAGTTGAAGAATCGTCTTTTTTGTACCATACGCAAATTGATCGAATTGTCGTTTTCTCTCCTGGTGATCATGCTGAAGAAAAACACTCAACGCGGTTGGCGGAAATGGAGGACGCGTGACCCGCCGGAGAGCTTTATCGCCGAAATGAAAGTGGGTCCTTATCGCATCAGATGACGAGCTGGCCGCCTGGGAATCGAGGCTGCTTCTAATACGCACTCTTACTCTGCAGATACTCTTGTACATTTGTAACCGCGACTGGAAAGACGAGACCGACCGACTGTAGGGATAGCAGTGCGTGCTTTTCTATATGTGTGGTAAGTCTCACGTGGCAGTGTCGGCGTCATCGTGAAGCTTCATGTGTTGCTAGGGAAGGCACGGAACCCGATACCGCTGGTACTTCCATTAATACGACAGTAATTGTGCTACATACTACGTACGACGTGCTGTACGAAGTAATTACTGCTAAAACTGCATCTTACCAGCATATCGGTATGCATTGTTACCGTGTAAGCGTAAGGACTACGTACCGCATCTGAGGAAGGAGCCAGTCGGCTCTTATCGGGATCTGAGACACCGCCCTCTTGTCTTCTCTCTCTCTCTCTCTCTCTCTCTCTCTCTCTCTCTCTTTCTTGTTCGCACCTCCATCGCTTTACTCTCGTTGCTGACGGTGATACTTCGTCTATCAAATTCAACGGCATACAGCCTCAACCGACACGTCAGGTCAGATCAGGGCTCAAGGCCAACGCAAGACCCCGCCCCACGATCGAGTCACCTCTCAGCCTAGGAGCTGCCACCTGCAGCACAATTCTATTGGCTATAACACGCCAGCAAACAGGGCCGACTGCCCCCTCTCCACACCCCCCAACCTGACGGGTCTATCTGCCTAGATAACCCCTCTCTATCTTATACCCTCCGAGCAGCCTCGACAACGCCATCACCTTCTTTGTGTCCTCTTTTGTAGTTCATCCAACTCCGGAGGGTATCTGACGACAATCATTATTGACTGACTTCTCGGACTACACTCGGTCTCGATATCCAGGTGGGGTAACACAGCTTCATATGCAACTTTGGGAAGGGACAATCCGTCTGACCAATTCCTACCAAGTCGCTGCTTTTTCCCCTCCTATTTATCCTTTCAAGCGGTGTTTCAGTCCGTCATAAATATCATGGCTTGCGAACAAGGTGTGTTCTCTTCTTCTCTCTTTCTTCCATCATTCTACTCCCAGCACTTGACAGATATGGCTAACGTCATTGGAGTGGTCGTAACCCTCACTCCGGTTTATTCGCCGGACACGCTCCCGTTTCGATCTCTCACATTCCTATCGAATAACGATACCGTGCCTGTCGGTCGAGCGTCGAAATCAGAGAACAAGAATCTCGTTCCTTGTCATGATAATGGCTGGTTTGATTCGCGTGTCATGTCCCGCGAGCATGCTGTGATCGGTGTCAAGATGGAGGACAAGGTAAGCTTGCCTCACTCTTTGTTCGTGTCATCTGTCATTGCTGAGTCTTATCTTCTTCTAGTCGGTTTACATTCGTGACCACGGCTCTCTACATGGGACACAACTTAACGACGTCAAGATTACGCCAAAGCAGAACACTAGGGTCAAGAGCGGGGATGTTTTGACCTTTGGTAGTGAGATTTCTCGCGGAACCCGTAAGTCATGGGCATTTTTACCGTTGTTATTCAGTGACTAACAGTTTACAGAGACCTTCCGACCTGTTGCCGTTCGTCTCGATTGTCAGTGGCACGAAAAGCGTACCGTGCCAGCTATGAGGCTGACCGCGAATACTTTCTCCGTCCCCGATGACGATGACGACGTTATCGAAGTCGTCGATTACAAGACACTCTCAGTCCAGCAAAAGTCCTCGCCGTGGTCTGAGTCGTCCGACATGGAATATGGCAGCGACTTGAGCCGTCCTCTCGATTTGACTTCTCCTGTAACTTCACCTGAGATCAAGGTCTCTCAGTTACCCACAAAGCCGCTGAACGATGCAACCGTCGCTACCATTCAACAGACTACAATGACCACCAGTGAAGTTGTGATCCCTCCATCCAGCCCACCTTACCATGCAGCCTCGCCTAAGACGTCAGAGCACAAAGACCACTCTGAGTCCGAAGAGGAGGAAGGTGTTAATGAATCCGAGGACTCTGCAGGTGAAGAACAGAACGACATGTTCGATGAGGATTCCGAGGATAGTGAGGATGATCATTATGAAGGTAGTGATTGGGGCGAAGAGGCAGCTCCTGACGCTCAAGCACTTTCTTTCTCTGTCTTCGAGGGTGATATGGCTCGCCCAACGGGAGACTTCAAGCTCAGCAACGAAGTCGAATCTACTACCCGTTGTGAGAACCAAGCCTTCTCACAAATACTCAACCAGCCGTCTCTAGCAAGCGAGACTTCAGCCATGGTTGCTCCAGTGCAGCCTCATACTAGTGCAGAGTCGTCTCATCAAGGTTTCACATGGCCAGAATATCTGAGTCCACGCGTTCCCAGCCCATCAGACGAGGCGATGGCGAAACCGATGGATATTCCAGCTCCAGCAGTATCCCCTTGTCTGGCTCCAGCATACCAGTCTTACAATAACATTGCACCGGAAATCCAGGCCTGGGCAAGCCGCAATCTGGGTTCCACCAGCAACTTTGCCTCTAACAATGCCAATGAGTCGTTCCCATTCGGACCTCATAGATCCTCAGGCGGATATCTGCGACACGTCGCAAATGAGATCTCAAGTGGTTATCCTCTGAAGACTCGTTGCTTGGCCGACGAAGAACCAGAAGTCAAAAGGGCTGACAAGGCAGATGCACCAGCAACTCGCGTTTCGGTTTCGGATATTGTTGAAGCCCACACTCAGAACTATCCTACATCTAACAATCACAAACGTAAGGCAAACGATTTTGAGGCTGATCTGGACGGTTCTCAAGATAATGGCGGCACTCAAGACAGCATTACGGATGCGCAGCCACGCCCTGATATGCAAGGTCTCGAGCTCACCCAGTCACAAATTCCCGAGACCCAGCCGATCAAAGAAGGTGCTCGTAAGCGTGTCAAGCCAAATCAAGCTTACACCTTCATGAAGTATGCAGCTGTTGCTGCCGTTGGCGCCGCTGTTGGTAGCATCGGCACCATCGCTGGTCTCTCTTCTCTTCCTGCTGATTTCTTCAACTAGTCTGCGTGCTTTTGATCGAAATATATGTGGGTCAAAACGGACTAAATCAAGATATTTACGAGGCAATGATACCTTTCTGATTTTTGCGATGGCGTTAAGTGGGGCGTTGACCATGGTGGTGTTTTCAGCTTCACGGGATGGATGGGGATACAAATTGGAACAGCAAACAGGATAGAGCGGACACGATATGATGATGCGCTGCCAATAGGTTATGGTCCTGTACGCATGGAGGAGTTTCACGGCGACTGTCTTTTTCCTTTTTTTTTTTTTTTTAATCTTTCCTTCGAGACGTGGTTATTTTAATTCAGGGGTAGTATGCCTATGCAATTTCAAAGATTATTCAATTTGCTACTTTATGGAAACTAAGGCTACTCTCTAATTGCAGCAAGTGATCACGACCAATCTCCTTCAAAGTGTATCTTCTCACCCCTCTTAACTTTGCCCAACAGTTCCTTGATCGTCCATGGCTTGTATGTATATCCCCGTGGAATATTTGTGGCTTCGAACGGCGCCCCAGAAACGAGATGATTGAGCACCTCCCCATAGTGCGCATATGTATACTTTTCAGAGTCATACATGACCATCCAGTCTCCCAGGCTGATTCTGAAGGACTCTTCACCCTCGCTATCAGCTGAATAGACTGGATTGCTCTGTTTTTGATGGTTCATGAAACCGCTGAGCTGCACGCATGAAACGCGCTCGAATCTGCAATCATGCCCAGGTGAGTATATCGTGCCATACATAAGCCAAAAAGAAGAGGGAGAGGTGGAAGGGGCTTACCGAAGTTTATTATGTACCCTCGTCGCAATCGAAACATTCCCTTTCCCTCCAATCTGGAGACAAGTCGCGAGCGAAATCGCGTCCTCCATAGCCTGTGTCGCGCCGCTACCGGACGATGGTAGAAACGTATGCGCGCTATCGCCTACCTGCACAACCCTCCCACCACCGGGAGAAACCCAGTCTGAGCGTGGATCGCGCCACATGATCTCCCAGTCGATTATGCCGTCGGCAGGAGTGCTTTGGATTAGACGGTTGGCGACGTCCGGGAAGTTGGGGATGGTGGAGGTGAGGCTTAGCACGGTCGAGAGGGGAATGGGCTGGGACCAGGATTCGAGGCCTTTGCCAGTGCTCTGGTAATGGGAGGTTAGTGGTGTTTGTTTGGCAAAATTTCGTGGGAAGTTAGGGGAGGTAATGCCTTGTGAGTCATTAGCCAACACATGATGTCCGAGTACCGCTGTACAAAGAAGGACATGTTGTCACTATAAACGATCAATTTTTTTTTCCCCCCCCGATTGAGCTAAGAGGGCAAGACAGAGTACACACCCTCCCCAAATCTCAAGACAAGGCACATCCCCCTCCAACAGTGGCCATCGATCTCTCACCTCCGGATCAGCCAAAGCCAACTCCACCGGGAACGAAGTCCTGAAAATCGACAGTCCGCTAGAATAAGCCTTGTCGTCCTCGCCTGGATTAACGAGTTTATTGCTCTTTGTGCCAATACCATCCGCCGCAACAACTACATCAGCCTCCATTTTCGCGCCACTTTCAAGCACAACGCCCGCTTTTTGTCGATCGACGTCCTCGAAATAATCCACTACTTTCGCACCAAACATAACCTCTATACCTAGATTCCGGACCTGCGCTAGAAGAGCGGCAACGAACTTGGGGCGATGGTGTCTGTTGAACGGGATTGATTTTTCTGATCCGTCGTTGAGGGTCATAGTTGGTTTTCCGATGGGGACATGCTCGGGGCCTGAGATGCGTTCGCCGTTGAGTTTGTGGTAGGCGATTAGGCCGGAGTAGTTGATGCGTTCGCACTCCGTGGCTAGATTGGGATAGTGGTTGTAGAGATGGGCGATTATGTTGCGGCCGATGGAGAAGAAGTCTCCTATATCAATTTTGGATTGCTTTAATACTCTTCTGTGCTTTTGGGGGGGCCCTTTTGTGATTTTGGGGGGAGTAGGATATACCTGCAGTACTTGGGGCTGGTGATCTTTCAATGACTCGCACATCATGGCCTTTGCGTCGACATTCGAGCGCTGTTGTCAAGCCTCCGACTCCAGCTCCGACGATTAGGCAGGAAATGCCCGTTGGTGGATGGAACCTGACATTTTCAGTTGAAAGGTTTGGGAGGTCTCTGTCGAGATCGATGGTTTGATGGAGAGACATGGCAAGAATGAGGTAGCCCTATTACCATAACCGTAGACTGTTTCCTGTTGGAGAAATATGGTTGTATACTCGAAATCAACAGACGAGCAGTCAATGGGATTATTTATATTCATTTTCTACAATGTTTTCCCCCGGTTCAGTAGTCTTTTTGTCTTTCACGAATTCGATCCTTCTTGCGATGGTTTTCCATACCGTAGTCATTTCCATAACAGGCCTGTTCTGGCGATACAACAAATCGCTTTTCGAGCTTCGCTATCATTGAACCAATCGGAAGGGATTCTTCGCTTCGTCGCAAGCTGGGGCTTTTTCGGTATCACTGGGTCCACTTGCTTATGTGCTCATTGCTTGGAATATGCCTGTGAGTCATTGTTGTTTAGTCAACTTGCAGAGGACTTCGTGAGAAAGCGAGTGGGATGGTTGAATTTAATGTATCCATGTGTGTCTAATTTGAAGCAAGTGTCACATACTATAATGCAGGTATCACAGATATAGCTCCGCCTTAATTATAATAACAGTGTATTAAGATACATTAAGATTCAAAACCTCACACAAATTTATTAGATCAAATATAGGAATGACCTTATTCAGATTCGATAACTATCAACTTTCATTGTACTGGCTAGAGTTGGCGCGCCTCTACTAATATCACATCCTAAGAAGGTACCTAAACCCTAACTAGCCACACGGACACGTCCACATTAAGAATTGACAGTCTGCATCAGCGAAAGCGCATGTTGCTAATCTTCCCTCTATTATTCCCAACTTGGAAACCCGAATTAGTTCCCTGAAAGACAACGCTGTTGTTGTAAGTCGTGGTAGATTCGATAACCTTTATAACAGTCTTGCTAAGCATACTATCCTGGCCGTCAGCGGCGTCTTTCAGCAGTGACAGCGCTCGTCCGGCCTTGTTCATCTCGGAAACTTCTTCGTCGCAAAGCTTTTGCTGCATTTCTTCAACCGCTGGGAAGAGATTAACCAAGTCATTCACCGAGTCGCTGATATCTTCAATGAGTCGCGTGAAGTTCTTCTCTTCGTAGAGGATCAATTCCGTCTGCTCCTCTTCTGATTGTTCCTTTTTGCCCTGCCTTGTTTTGACTATTGTATCCATTTTCTGATGAAGCGATGCGGCCGCTTCATCTAATTCCTTAGCAGGATCTAAGACGCCCCCAGACGACAAAGAGGGATTACGCTTTTCAATCCGACTCGAAGTCCTCTCGGCGTCATCGAAACTCTCCATAATCCTGCCCAAAAGCTCCTTAACCATGGGAAGCTCTTCGTCTGAAATCTTCACATGCCGCAGAGTCTGCACGTTATTCAGATCCTTCAATCCCACAGCCTGACTCCAACGCGTCAGTCGCAGCCGGACAACGCCCAGCTTCAGTATGCTGTCCTGAAAGCTCTTTCTGTCAAAGTTCCGACTCATTTGGATAGATCCGAAATAGCCCACTATACTGTTGAGAATTCGAGATTGTTGCGCCATTTCTTGTAATGTCTCCTGTTGCATGTTTGTCATATTGTTTTGCGTTAATGCAAGGTCCCGGTTCTGCTCAATGATGGTATTGGTGTTGGATTCAATACTCCCCGTCCGCTCGTCAATGAGGTTTGCGTTTGACACAAGGAATTGGACATTCCCGTTCATGCTCTGGACAACCTCGTCTAGAATTTGGACGGCTCTTAGAGTAGTCAGACCAACCGCCTGACTGAGCTCGTTAATGGCCTCTTCAAGAACAGTAGTAGCCCCGGTCAGCTCTCCGTCAGATCCGCTCATTAGATTATCGAACCATTTCTCTAGTTTCAAATTATTAGCCATGCTGAGTATACGATATTACCCCTAAGACAACTCACTCATCCGTTTCTCCGTGCTATACTTTTGCGCAAGTGCACAAATCTTCAAAATACTTGAAAACACGCGCGACACACACCGCTGAAACTGTGGTAGATCCGGCAGTCTTTGGTCAATGATAGACAGTCTGTCCAGAAATCGGTGCGTGAACTCGAAGAACCCCATGATTTTGTCGTAATCGGCCGAGACATCAGCGAATGACTACATGTGTCAAGAGGAAGATCGACTGTTTCTCTTTGGGGGAATGCCTTTCATACCTGCATGACCTGTCCAAAGGCTGAGAATATTAAACTTGCCGGCATGGCTGGCGGGAACGCCTAGAGAAACAAGCCCATTTCAGCCCTATATGCAATGCTTATAAGGTATCTCACACTTACCGAAGCCGCATTTCCAACAGTCTGTATCGTATTGACAACGGTCTGGATCAACCACAAATTATTCTTGAATGCCGTCCGCACTTTCGACACTTTACTCTTATCATCGCGAAAATTCTTGAATTTATTCGAAAGCTCTTCGGTGGCCCCCATGACTTCTTCTGTGCTTCCGAATTGTCGGCCCAGGAGGAGACTTTTCCCTGTTGTCTTTTCGTAGTCCTGTATCGCTGCCTGCCATAACTGGGCCAGGTCTGATGCTGGTTGAGTAGTCATGGTTTTTGGAGACAAATATAGATTTGCGGTAGACTCTAGATGCTTTCAATTTTGAGATGTCTGCGCAGAAAAAGTCATTCGAATTTTGTTGACGTGGCTGTTTCTTCTCAGAACTTGTTTTTAGGGTTGTAGGTGAACGAACATACGTATGTGTTTGTACTGTGGCTCTCATAAGTTGACAAGACCATTCTACAATTATATGCTCGGGTATTTCCTTGCTTGTTCCTTTTTTTTTTTTTTTACTTCTACCATTTTTTTTTTTTTTTTTTTTTTTTGATTACAAGTCCCGCATCATACTTGTGGTTTCCGACTTCCACCCATGGCAAAATGGTGGCGTGGCTGAAGGAGCTGTACTATCTGTCCGCGCGCGATCCCCCATGTATCTCGATCAGGCTTCAGTAAACGAAACCTAACCCAATGGAAAGCCTCGCACGTACGTTTGAGTAACTGCATGCTGGACTCCGAGCGGCCTGTGATCCGCAAATGGCTGGGTTTCTCTGGAGCATGCACGTCGCCGGAATTGAGGGGTATTCTCATATCTGCCTTTTATTTCCGAGGCCTTCATACTCTGGATGACTGGCAGGCTATGTATCATGATGAGCGCAAATTCAGTTGTCTGGAATTGACAGTCTCGAAAATCCCCTCGCAGGTCCCCCCTTGCATGCTATGTTCCGCGAAAATTGAACAAAGGATGTTTCGAAGTCGGAGTTATATAGTATGCTCAACAATTCGGCTCTGCCCTTCTACATTATCTAACTAAAGTCTGTGGAAACTATAAAGGTATGTTAGTCAATGGTGTCGTTTAACTAATTAGTTACTCTTAACTACCAGATTAGGAGTTGTCAATTGTAAGCAACTGCCGATGACAACCCAAGAGAGATCGACAATGACTCAGGAACATTGAAGCTGATGTCCCATTCCAATTACCTCGCACCGAAGGTGAATCCAGTCTGGGTACCCGTATTTTGTCCAAGCTGGTAACCATAGTTGGTTGACCCCGAAAAAGAAGCATTGGAGATATTGTTCGTCGTACCTTTCTCCTCAGGCTCAGGGAGATCGTCCACCCAATCCACGAGAACCCTGGACACATTCTTAAAATCCTTGTCCTTCTCGCTCCCAAATCGGCTCATTTGGTGGTGGTTTCCCTTCAGCATAATAGGATCAGAAGAATCTCCTGGTAACTTTGCAACGGCTTCTTCCACGACTTCAATCTCATCCCCCTGGTCATTATTGAGACTCACGGGGGAACCTTCATAAAAGCTCTCCACGTTGACGGGATTTGCTTGTATGAATTGAGCGAATGCTTCTGGAATTGCCAAAACATGTTTCGACAGAGCCTGCAGGTCGGAGTCACTCGGGACATCCTTCTGAGCCAGTTGGAAATATTTCTTTGCCTCGGACAATGTTCCATGCTGATAGTGCGGTGTTCCAAGTAGTACAAGACCCGCTGCACAGGTGACAAGCTGTCTCTTCTTCTCGTTCTTGCTCGCTCTCATAAGCGCCTGAATAATACGCAGCCCTGCGGTCAGGTTATGTTCTTAGATTGTAATGTCCGGTATAAGGAAGAGGCTCACGTTTTCGACGACCAGCCCCCCGAGACAATGTGCGATGAAGATCAATGGTCGCTCAGCCTGCATTAGGAGCACCCGATACTGTTAGCGCAACTGTATATTGTCTCATGCATTGGATCATTCTAACCTTTTCGGCTCGTCGCTCATCCAACAGCGAATTCACCAAATCATCCGACATACTAGAGATCAAGTCACGCTTATTCCAAAATGCATCCAGGGTTGGAGCTTCGTCATATTCAAAGACCAAGATGCGTGCCTTCGGAATCTGTGCCGCGAGAAGCTTTTCGGGCCAAAAGATGGAGTTGTCATCGGATGTCCAGTCCTTTTGGTCTACTTTCAGACCAGGGACAAGAACGATGCTGTATTGCTCAATTGTTAGTCTGTGGGATTCATATGCTATAGAACAGGTCGGAGACTATCGTACTCTACCCGGGCGTCTGAAGGATCCTTGACGATATTGATAGACATGCTGACGAGCTTTGAATCTCGTGGATGCGAGTCCAAAATCCTCACTAAATAATCTTTGAAATACAGATGAACACTGCTAAGATTGCATCGACTGAGTAATTGAGAAAGAACTCCGTATTAAGAGGTCATCCATATTGCTTATTTTTTTTTTTTTTTTTTCCCTTCTTCTTTGCAATACTCCAGCTTCCGATTTATACACAGCGGATTTGACATTCTAGTGAGACATGACCGTTGTGGTTCAGATGCTAGACATGACCGATAAACTTGATGAATTATCGTTGCGAAGAGCTCGCACGATACGACATCTGATACGCTAGGTATGCTACTTTTGGCAATATTTTCCGAGCTTAGAGACAGGGGCAGAAGTTAAGAATGCTATGTAGGTAGTTCCACACTAATGCAGATTTCCGAGAAAATGATACTCCGTACAACATCTTCGTAATCCGAATCTATCAGCCGTCGCATCAATTTAGGGAGGAGGAATGAAAGAGGAATTGCATTGGTAGCGGGCTGTGAGAGACCGGCCCAATTGAGATGTGGCTGGCGAACACTCACGGAAAGTCTGCGTACTGTAAGGGTATGTCATGCTTGGTTGGACAACAGTCGATGTGATCATAGCACGAGGCGTTGCTTTCACAAGCTGAACAGCGGTGGGATGCAGTATCATAGGAGAGGTTTCATGCGTGTCATCGCTTAAGGGCTGAATTGAGAATGCAGTTCGGACTAGGAAACGTCACCCTGCTAGCTTTTGGTAGATATTCTCCCTATCATGAAAGAGATTGATTAGCTTCTTGACAGGACTTAATTCACTCGTTCTCTCACCAAACACTTCTCGCAATAGAATATCGACAGTTCGAAACAGTTCCTGCCATAATGAGACGACTAGGCGTAATGGCGGATGTCAGTAAGAAGTGTTCTAATAGAACATTATTGTGACTAACTCGAGTAGAAGCCGAAGCCAGCGCCTTCCGCGGACTTCTCTCAATCCGAGAACAAAGGACTTCAGATGGGTCAGAACTATGGCAACCTGGAGGCCTCATTCTACAGCGACTCTATCCAAGGAATCAACATTGCGGCAGGGGCCTCCATATATATGGGTATGGAAAGATGTTTACGACCTTTGCCATCAAAATCGACCAACTGCGGCTAACTGATATAAATGAGATTTATAGGTGAGAAGAAGACTGTTGAAGTTAAGCTCCTCGACATCCTTATTGCAGGCGATGGCAGGGATAGATGCGACATCAGCCGACCAGAACCGGGAACGTGCGAATGGATCTTCGAACACGAGGCGTTTCGTCATTGGATTGCGACGGACTCTGCCACACACACGCCGCTTTACATTCAGGGGATTCCCGGAAGCGGTAAAAGCGTGTTATTGAAATTCCTCGCCAAAGAGCTTGAGAAACGGATGCGCGTCGGGACACTGCCTGCATCTTCTCCGGTCCAAGAAGCGCTGCCCGTGGAGTTGGGTGTCCTGGGGAAGACCATTGCGGTGGGATGCTTCTGTGACGATAAGAACGAAATGCGACAGAAGGCGACATGGATTCTGAGGACTCTTCTATACAAAATATTTCAACAGAAGCGGAATTTGACTAAGTATGCGTTGAATCATTTACAGAACGCTGAAGACCTCGACAGCCCGGGAGCAGATCCGGATGAATTCCATTCGGCCGAAATCTTGCTGAAAATTCTCGAAGATATAGCTCTAGACCCAGACCTAGAGGTTCTTTACTTCATCATCGATGGCTTAGATCAGTGTGGGCCTCATCTTCCTGCAGTTGTGCGTCTTATCAGTGAGCTTTCCACAAGAGTCAATAGAGAAGCCACTTCCCAAGGAGCAAAGTTTAGCCTGCGCTGTATTATCTCTGATCGAGGCAGTAAGATTGTCCGCGACAAATTGCTTCCACAGTACATCATCGACATCCCCAAGAACAACAAGTATGATATTGACAAGGTCACGGAAAAGAAAATCAAAGATATCCAAGACTATCGAGACTTCTCCGATGATGTTCTCAAGTCCACCACAGACTTGCTGAAGGAAAGCTGTAAAGGCATGTTCAAGTGGCTTTCATTAGTCTTGGAGGACCTGAGCACTTGGGACGGTACCTGGACCGAGATCAAAGTCAAAGAGAGATTACACAGCATCCCTTCAGATGTAGCAGCATACTACAAAACGATGCTGGAACGGCAGCATCAAGATTCTGTCGTCACACTCCGCACATTGTTAATGTGGGTGTACTTCGCATGCCGACCGCTTACACTGCAAGAATTAAATGCCGTATCGACTCTGGAAGACAGAAAGACATATACTGGCGGGGCGAGGACTGATGAAGAGATTGACGCATTGCGGCGTCGCATTGAAAACAGTTGGAGTGCACTATTTCTAATCCACGACGGCACAGTTCACTTGAGTCACCAATCGGTAAAGGATTTCTTGTCAGAGGTCTTTAGTGATGCGGGTGAGAAAAAGTATGAAGGATATGGGATGTGTAAGTCAGAGGCACATCGACAAATGGCAGCTGCTTGCTTGACGTATCTCCAGATCCCCAATGTCAATGAGCGTGAAGTTCCCAAGCCTCCTGTCGATAATAAAGGTATGATAGATGAGACGCAGCTTAGAATCGTGAAAGAGAACTTCCTTGAAGGCTTCCCGTTCTTACAGTATGCTGTCGAGTTTTTGGGTCACCACCTCCGAGAGAGCCAAATTCAAGACGAAACGGACATCCCAGGCATGAAGGAATTCTTCAGCGCGAACTCGGCAGCATTATTGAGCTGGGTCCGCTCATATGATCTCTTGAAGCGATGGACAAGTGGAAAATGTGAGTCTTGTTGTCTATGTCTTGAAATTCATAAGATGACTTATTATTAGATTCCGGATTCTCCACCAGTACGAGCTTGCTCTTCGTGGCGGCACGACTCAATCTTCCTTGGCTTGCCAACCGCGCAACAACGTGGAAATCTATTGGGACTCTTCCCGTTGATGTGCGTGCTCCAGATATGTCCGGCTGGAGCGCTATACATCTCGCTGCGGATTCAGGGGCAACGGACATGGTAGCTTGGCTACTGGAAAATAATGCATACGTGCATGCTGAAACAATGGGATATGCACATCCGGGTCGTACGGCACTACATTTTGCTGCTTCCAAACGGTCTGATGCTGGGCCTCGTATGGTTCAAAAGCTGCTTGATTGGGGTGCAAAAGCGACAGCACAAACGAGGCAAGGTGGAAATACGCCTCTTCACTATGCCGTCGATGGTCGCTCTGTTGCAACTGTGCAGGCCTTGCTAGCAGCTGGCGCCGATGCAAACACCACAAACGGCTCTGGCATTACCCCTCTTCACAAAGCAGTTGCTATTCCTGGACTGGAGGAGATTGTGGAGGCACTGCTCAATGGTGGAGCAGACCCGAACAAGAAGACCAGCATTGGTACAGTGACTGCAGTTCGGGCGTTGTCAAATCTGAAAGTCTCTCGGAACATGTGGCAAAATACTTCTGATGCCAGTGTCTCGCAGAGCCCGCTACATATCGCAGCAAATGCAAAGGATGGAGAACGGATTGTCGAGATTCTCCTTAAACAAGGAGGAGCTGATCCAAACTGTCGAGACAGTGCTGGACGGACTGCACTCCACGCTGCAGTGGCGAGGACGAATGCTGAGGCAATCACACAGCTACTGATCGATTATAATAGCGACGTAAATGCGCAGGATATAGATGGCAAAACACCCTTACTTGTATTTCTTACGGCGGCAGCACTACAAACAGAACATCAGCCGCAGCTTGCATCAGAACTTGATAGCCAGAGGTCACAGGAACGACTTCTCGATATTCTGCTATCGGCAGGAGCAGACCCGTCAGTCGAGGCAAAAGACAAAAAATCACCGGTTGATCTTGCCACAGAAGCAAAACTGCAATGGGCAATCAAAAAGTTGAATCAAGAGCTCCAAAGGACTGGAAATCGGAATAATGACTCCAAGCAACAGTCTGAACCTGCCAACGGCGATTACAATGCGAAAAAGGGCTTTCTAGACACCCAAGCGTCCCGATGGATACCCAAGAGATCCTGGTCATGATGGGTCACATCAACATACCGTCAATACCAATTTTAGTAATTAGGTTTGATATTCAAGACCGATACTTTGTAAGGATAGGGCCAATGAGAACTTATTCCTATTGCTATCCTTCTGCAAGTGCTGTTGTATGAGGAGTCCATCCGATAGGTTTACATACGGTATCAACTTTCATACCACCAAATCTGATTCGTATACTGGGAGACATCTGCTTGTATTCATATTTCCACTGAAAAATGGCCTGTATGCTGACACGTTATTGTAACACCGGGTTGGATCCGATATTGTAAGGAGGGTTACGAAACAGTAGGTAGTGGAGTTCACCTTACAGTGGAAATAAAAAAGCAAATCTTGAAGAAACATTCTTCGCCGGCTAGCATTACCGAGATGCTGAGGACCTTATTTTTCAATCCTGTCGATCGAAGAGTCTAAACTCAGGCTAGTTGACAGTAAATTCAGGGAGGAAACGTCGGCTTTGAAAAATCGATACATCCACGACCGAAAATCGGCGGCAAGCATGCTATCCGTAGGTGGATAGTGGTTGATGTGAATCTAGTTTCTTCATAGCGACAAGGATAAGATTATAAAACTGTTTGGTAAGGTGCCACGGGACTTGCAGAGGTCTAACAATGCCCATAGAACCTTGTCCATGGGAAATTCCCATGCCCGGCCATGGGACTAAAATTCAGAGCTTTTGACTAGATGTATTCGTAATACCTACAGGCCTCTGCCAAGTCTCCCACCTTAGAAAAAGGTATCGTAAGTTCATAACGAGCTTACTGTCCGTCGCATTGGGGGCAAAGGGGGGTCACTACTTGCCAAACCATTCCCAAGCGTCCTCCCCAATATGAATCCCACGTCGACTCTCAGGCGCAGAGCCATATGAATTCCAATAATTGTACCTGGGATCCTTACCCTCTGTTAAACCGAGTCCATATGGCCCCATGCTGCGGCTAAGTGCAGCGGACGTCCGAAATACTCGCTTCTTTTATCAACTCCGACAGACTCGCCAAACTCCTTGAAAGGGTAGGTTGTAAGAGGCAGATCCTTCATGATGATTGCTCCAGAAACGAGGTTCTGTCGCCGCGTTTTCTCGCCTTTGATAGTGTCGTCTTTGTAGAGGTCGTAGTAATCGGGATTTCCAAACTGCGCGGCTGCTAGGGCTATCGTCTCCCTGATTCTCGCAGCCTGATAATTATTTGCCCTATTCAACTCAGCTAGTCGCGTGGAAACGTAAGATATGGCAAGAAAAGTGCGTTTTCGGCACCTAGCGACAAAGTACGAGCCGGACAGAAGAATCGTGGCTCGAAGACTAGCAGGCATTTCTGCATAACGGTTGTGATTTTGGGACCTCAAGCTTTTACGCATCTAGTCAGGCGATGAGAATATGTATATAATGATATCGTTGAACCTCTTACTGACTACCCGTAGCCGTACTGCTTTGAGTAGTCCGGAAGATTGTGCCAATAAGCTGTTCTTGCGATGCTTATTCATAGACGTTTCCATAATAGGCCTGTTCTAGCGATACATAAATCGCTTTTTGAGTTTCGCTATCATTGAACCAAATCCGAAAATATTCTTTGCTCTACTGTAAGCTGAGGGCTGTTTTAGTATCACTGGGTCTAGGTACATAACTATGTGCTTAACTTATTGCTTAGAAATATGCCTGTGAGTCACCGTTGGTTAGTCAACTTACCTTAGTTTAGGGCTAGGTACGGAGCTAACGATTCAAGATCCACATCTCTGCCAGACCTCGATGCGAACAGTTGATACGAGTCACGATTTCCGGAAGATATAGCGTGTGAATTAAGAGAATACATGTGATGATGGTCAGGAAACGGGAAAGATCGAGGACAGGTCAGTATACATGCAATACACTGTGTATGCCGCTAACTAGCATAGGCTGTCTTACGTGTCGAAAACGCAAAATAAAATGCGACGAAACACGACTGAAATGCAAGCAATGCATCAGGCATGGCTTTTCCTGTGAATGGCCACATGCTCATGAGCCCTTGAAAATTATTCCTGCGAAGAGAAAAAAAAATTCAATACAACCTGCCCTGACAGATCGGCACATAGCATGTGCCAATTCTCTGATCCTATCGCGACAGGACCGTATTTCCATTGGATACTTTTCGTCATCTGCCGTTTATGGTCTTTATGATTTCTTTGAGTATGGCGCTCTCCAATATCTCGTCAGGATAATAGCTCCTCGAAGCAAGCTGGTCACGAGGATGATTCTTGCCCTGTCTGCTAGCGAGATGCACAAAAGCGGATTGCTGGATAACAATAATTCACTAGCGAGGCGTGGAATCGATGAAGGTCTAATATACTACACACAAGCCCTTCAGGAGCTTATGGAGGATATCTCGACACCAACACAAGGAGGCCAGGTTGATGCGAAGCTGGCCGGTTTGATTTTCATGATTCACTACGAACTCCAATTTACGGGCTCGATTGATCGCATGCAAATCCACCTGCGAGGATTCTGGGCTATAATTAGTAGTCATTCCATGTTTGAAGGGCGACAAGCAAACCGTGGACAGTTGGATTTTACTCCTCAATTAGTCTTATCTTGCCAGTTAATTGGCTGGGCACTGTCGGTAAACCCTGGGCATTGCGTCCAACGTGAAATGATATTGCATCTGACCAAGATATAGAAACCTCGATATCGCAGCCACCACAATCTTTGGAGCATCTTCATTCCTTCTCAAATCGGTTCTCAGCTCCGATAACCCAGCGCTAAACACCACGCGCCTTTATCGATTATCCCGACTCGGGGACCGTCGGCTTTGGGGGCAATCTCTGCCACACGAGAATATGCTCGCTATGCTCGCTGAGGATGAATTGTACAGAGCAGTCGAGCTGGGATGGCAGGTGATGTTGACGCGTTTCGCCATTTGGGACTTGAAGTCAAGAGGCAAGCTTTCCGATGCGGACAACATTATGCCTTCCTCGTCCATACTAGACCATCTTCTAAATCTGCGGGAGGTGAGGATTGCCTTCATTTCTTCCATCAATCTACGGTTCCTGATACTGCATTGTTCAGAAATATCGAGACGTCCTGAATACAGCCGATGAAGCCACCAAAGGTCAAGGCCGATGGACGTCCAACACCGAAGTACTCACGCGGTTCGCAGCCTTCTACTGGGCTAGTATACTCTTCCATAACCGCACGCTCAACGCGCATCACCACCCATCCTCGACCCCGCAATACGATCTTCATCAAGAAGCTATGTCTTACCTCATCAAGCTTCTGTACTACCATCACAGACAAAACAGCGATCTTCGGAAACAGAGTCGCGTGGTTTGGTGTTGGTTTATGGCTGCCGTTGAAACGCGTGATCCTGTTCATCGGGAGTGGCTGGTGGAGAGGCTGGCAGAGGTTCGTAAGGTGTCGGCAGAGTGTGAGCAACTGTGGCCGATGGTATGTGCTGCTCTAGGGAAAGTAGAATAAATAATAATAGGGACAGGGACATACTAGCAAGCAAATATGACCTAACAGAGGGATATAAAAGTAGCTCTCGATAATGGCTGTAGGGTTATTTCTGTCACCACGGCTGCGTTCAGTCTCCCGACCCGTCGAACAACGTCCAAAATCTCAGTCTATGTACGAGAACAACCCTTGTGCGATATTTCTAGCTTCTGGGAGTTAATACGTACAAATAGATGAGGACAGAACCGTGAGATAAATTGTCGGATACAATATAGTACTTAATAAGGATCAGAAGGCAACATCGGTTCTATAGTGTAATGGTTAGCACGGTGATTTCTGATGTCGCAAATTTGGGTTCGATTCCCAATAGGACCTTGAAGTTCTCCGTTTTCTTTTTTTTTATGGACCATTTCGCCAGCCGTACCACCTTTCGGACTCTGAGGAAAATGTTGAGTAATGTTCGCTCCAAAGAGAATTAATTGTCTTAATCAAAGAGGATCTGTGATTTTCACATAGTCTGGTGGAAATGGCCGGGGTACATTTGAGTTGGTGATTATATATATATATATCTCTGTATTGTCTTGTAGACGTGAACACTCAGCGTTTCGCCAATATGACCACTTGAAAACACTCTACTCATCAATCATGCATCGCACAACGAAACAAAGAATTGTCCTAGGGAGGACAATCGACTGGATATTGATTGGCATCGAGAAACTATTTCAATGCAAGCCCTATTATGCTCATGTTATTGGAAAATTATTTTAGGTAGTGTTTATATATGTTCTATCTTGAGCTTGCTCTTACTACTACATAATCTTGTGCTCGGAGGCATAAAAATGAGATACTTCCAAGGTTATTACATTTGTGGATCGGTACATATTGATGCTGAGTCCAAGGCACATACACGAGCAGAACTACAGGTTTGCAGAGCAACTGTAATGGGAATTTATCTTCGAGTAACGAGCGCACGGAGAGATTTAACAAGTGATTGCACTTACCCAAATATACGCCTCACTCTCGCGCTCGCTACTAGTCGACGTGACTCGCCCACGCAGCGGTTTACTTCCAGAGCTCCTTTTCCGATGAGACCAGGTAGGAAAAGAAACTTGTGTTCATTTCCTAATTCGGTAGGCAGGGCTGCCCCCACGGGCACCCTTTCTAAGCTCGCGTTTTTCGTATGAGACTGTTTTTTCCATAATCTCACATTTGAAAACTACACCTAAGTATCACCTCTTAGTTCACCATCTCTATTATCTACAGCGTCGCTCTTTCCTTTCTGTTTGACTTCTACGACATCTCGACCGTTGACTTTCGCCGTACGAGATCACTTCTGTCAATACCACCTCATTTCCCTACGCTCTTTCCCTGACGGAGCTCGATGTACCATCTGTTCCATTGCATTCTCTTCTTCTACCCTATAGGATTCGAGACTTTCTCAGAATTGTATCAGCTCTGCACGTCAATCTCCTTCTAGTTGTTTTCTCCCTCCTTCCTTTCGTTCACTGAAACCTGACTTGTTCCATGGTCTTCTCTTTTCCTACCATACAAGAATCGCCAATCTTAGAACTGGATGAGATTTGTTCGCCTCACTTCCAACCATCTACTCTGTTGCCCTTACCTCGCACCCTTTTTCTTCTTATCCCATCAACGATCTTTCTAAGCTTCGGAGAATCTCATATCATTTGAAAAGTTGTCTCTCACCATATACCGATCTCTTCTCAATATCTTGACATCTAGAACAATCGATCTTTCTTCTTTGGCTTCGATACTCTCACTCCATCCAGCTTACATTTCAACCCTTCTCTCAGTCGATTTTCCGATTTTCATGATTGAGCTTAATACAAGCTTCTACATGCATCATCATTTACACTTCAATTATCTGGCTACCTTTTCACTAAGGTGAGTTTTCATTCCGATATCGTGCTGTAACGCGGGTTGTAACTTGGCCACAGATAACTCTCTATACCTTTCTCCTCACCAATATCACAAGCTCTATATCTTTCACTTGTGAATCGAAGCAGCCTTTGCTCCAAGCATTTGACTCGGATTAAGGACTTTACATTGTTTCTTGATTGGAGTCGCCTGCAAACCTGCTTCCATATTCAAATCCTTCACCTACGTTTTACGGCCTTTCATTAGCATTCAGGGTGGATCTTTAATGCGACCTCAGGATGGCCGAGAGAAAAGTGTTTTATCTGACAAATACAGAGAAAGTAGAGGAGACGGGTAAGTACTAATACAGGATTTGAACATTCGGTGCATGCTTACTGACTTCATTGCGAACCTTCGCAGGTCCTCCAATTCTTCAACCCAATAAACGCAGAAAGAGTACGAAGTTTCCGAGTCTCAGACCCAATACTAAGCAAAGTACGTATAATGCCATCGAACATCACTCCAGATAAGATGCGTCTAGTCGATAAGATTGTTGATATTGTTTTCAAATCTCGCAGAAAATCCAAAACCAAAGTCGGAAAAAGCGATAATGGTTATCGGGGTTGATTTCGGCACCACGTACTCTGGTATGTAGTTCCAATTTACTGAGATACAGATCACTGACAATGCCTCTAGGTTTTGCTACTACAATAGCCGGATCAAATTACAACAATGTTGTCGTTAATAAAAGCTGGCCAAACTGTGCAGGACACCAAGAGAAAGTCCCATCGATGATTTCATACAACATGAGAAACCCTTCACAACGGGAAGTCACGGCATGGGGCTACGGAACAAAGTCCTCCGAACATACCTATACATGGTTCAAATTGGGACTTGGAAATAATCAGATCCAAGAAGAATTCGATGATGAGCTTTTATTTGGAGGATTAGGGCCAATCAAGTGCCCTGATAACATGTCTTACGGGGATCTTACAACGGACTACCTACGCCATTTCTACAAGCATATGATGGACAAAATAGTAACGCAGGTAGGAAAACCAACTTTCGAACTGCTTGCCTTTCATTTTGTTCTTGCTGTTCCAGCCGGATGGTTGGACGAAAGGGGCGGTCGTAATATCAAATATTGTGCCGAAGAGGCAGGGTTCGCTCAACGAGAGGGGGACACGATATCATTGATAGCGGAGCCCGAAGCAGCCGCATTATCTACATTTCTTTCGTATGATTCGACTCTTGAAAGTGGCCGTATATTCCAGGTTAGCCCGTTCTTGCCTGCTTGTCCCCTGAGATACCAATCAACTGATGCTGACCCAGTCTGACCAGCTTGATACAAACATTATGATTGTTGACATGGGTGGAGGGACCGTTGTATGTATACATGTAGCAACTTGGCTACTTTTCATCTGGAAGGTGGACTAATGTGCGATCTAGGACCTCATCACCTACACTGTCAAACAGCTGAAACCGTTCAGCGTTGCGGAGGCATGTGTGGGATCCGGTAAGTCTGAAAAATGTTCTTACATGCATCTGGAACCCTTCTAAGAGACTAATTTCTTCTTTTTTCTCCCCAAGGCGCTAAGTGTGGCTCAAGTACAATTGATCGTCATTTTCAGAAGATGATGGAGGAGCGCTTCGGAGACTCATACACGAGCAAACCATCGAAGTTCATAGGGCCAAAAAGCATTTTTATGAATGAGTTTGAGAGCTTGAAACGACGCTTTGATATGGATACGGACACTGATGTCCTACCACTGGTTATGGATCTGGAAAACAGTGAATACTATGATGCAGAAGATGCTGAAGTCATCTTAACGAGGTAATCTTACTTGAAGGGATTAAGAGATGGTTTATTGATGTTCATTTTTGCCAGCACGGACTTGGCGGAGTTATTCAAACCTGTTCTCGAGAATGTGGTAGGACTCATCAAAGAACAAACCGTCAGAACCATCGCTGAAAATGAATTCCCAATATCCGTTAGCCAGGCCCATCTCAAGATCTCATGCTGGCTCTCTAATATGTTTCCTAGGTAATTCTTCTCTGCGGAGGACTGGCTGAGTCCAAGTATATTCAGTCTCAACTCAAAGCTTTTACTCAGGGATTCATTCCCCAGGCTCAAGTCATCGTACCAACTAATCCATGGTCCGCAATTTGTTGCGGCGCTGCTATGCGCGAATCCGATAAGAGACTTATTTGGAGTCGACGAGCCAGGCGAAGTTATGGAACAGTGCTGCTGGAACCCTTCATCAAAGACGAGCATCAACAAGAGGATGCCACAGAACATCCAGAACTTGGAACTATGGTCCAGAAGATGTTCTGGCACGTAAAAAGAGTAAGGCAAGGTGTTATGCAAAAGACTACCAATGACTACTAATATTTCATGTTTAGAACGAGAAGTTGCTCTCACGTGAGAAGTATCGGTGGCTTAAGAATGCCACTCTACATGTTGGTGGCAAATTCGGATACCAGGGGGTCATTGAAATCTACCAGAGCGACAACGTCGACGCCCCAGTCTGGAAGTCTGCTAAGGGTAAGCATTCTTAATTCCTCAATTCTCGTCTGACCAAATCTTGATAGGAGTCAGACGACTTGGTCATCTACCAATCGACCTCTCGGACCTTGGTAGGGTTTCTAAAAGAAAAAAACAGGCATCGATCAGCTATATTGCCGGAAGCGAGAATGAAACCGAATCAGTGAAAGTTGAGATCGGTCAGGTGATTAGAAACTTCATGACCGTTGAATTTATTGCTCGAGTTGGTGGCCAAAAAGTCGGGCTCGCTTCCTTCGAGTATGAGCCCATAGCGAATGGTGAAGATAGCGAGGATGAGAATCCAAATTATTGGCTACACCAGCGGTTCAATGCGGAATGACGGAGCAATGTCGACTTATGTTTTGGAATTTGCATTTCAAAGATATGACCCTGGAGAGGGAACCCGTACCGATTTAGGAAAGGGAGAGATGAGCATCTATTAAGAATGTTATCAGAGGGCGTTTTGGAGTTGGATTGCATCGTCTTTGAGCCTATCCAGGTTGATTCAAGACTCAGCTCGGACCAGAAAAAGTGCTTAAGGTTATTTACAATACGTGGGGAAAATGCTTTGATGATATTATGATGAAATTAAATCAACTCTTGACATTCAATCAAAAGCTCACTAGGTACTCATACATAGAACTTCAACCAATGAAGGGGCCATCGAAAGCCCTGTTGTTGACATTTAGTCTCAAATGAACTCCATCGTTCACTCATTCCGACTAATTGTTAATCCTCCCTGTCAATTTGCCCTTCCTGTCGCTCCATCCCTGATATACAAATGAAGAATAAACTGACATGATAGAGTGAGCAGAAAAATCATGGGAGACTCCGTTCACCAAAATGACGAAGTCGCGGTGATAAAAATGTGGTTCAGAAAATCGCTGACATGCTGTTTTGCTCATGAAGAATAACGGCTGCGACAAATCGTGGATGCACGTAGATTTGCCGGACTGAATTAAGGAGAAAGGAGAAGAAAAGGAATCGTTGATACACCATTTCGAGACTTTAGATATCGAAGACTCGTCTGGAAGAAGTAGGGGAAGCTTCCCCGAAAATGAAAGTAGACTCCATAACGCCGCGCTATTGACCGAGAAAAAAAAAGCAATGCAGTAAGACAAGAGGAGTCGAGATGTTCCAATAGTAAGGATTCGGGTTGTTTCAAAACATCGGTTTGGTGGTTGAATGCTTATCGTTCAGTCATCATCGTCTTCAACATGGGTTGAGTCGTTGGCTTTGTTGGACCCTCCCAACCAAGCCTGGCGCCACATGGTGGTACTATCTGAACGCATGGGGCCTCCAGCTGCGATTGTAGAAGGGAGACCTTCGCGATCACGGCGCATTCCTTCCAGAACAGCGACAATGCCGCCATTTCGGAGGCGCTCGAGGACAACAGTCATGCCATCCTTGCTTCGGAGGATGGCATCTCGGGTACGAGTGACACCAATAAGTTCGATTGTCCGCTGTATACCCGCAGTAGACAGTGACGAAAAGATACCTCTTTTGGGCGCCTCTTCGTCAACTTCCGAAGAATCCTCTGCTGCTTTCCGGGATCGGCCAAGCAGTTTCGACTGACCCAACCGAGAGACGAAGGTGACAGTAGTTCGTACGTTCACCTTCTCACCCTCGGGGGGCATTTCGCGTTCATAGTGCTGTTTCTCAACGACACTTAATATTCCAGTCCATTCCATGTTCCTCGACTCGGTTTTCATCCATCCTTCCTTCGCATCAACCACGGTCGTCTCGAGGATATATGATTGACCCGAATTTTCGCTTCCGCCAATGCCCTTGGGCAGAAGCTTCAACAGTGTAGATGGAATCTTAGATTTTTTGAGGTGCAATCGTATGGTGTGTAGGCGGTGGGTTTCCGGATCGACATAGCGATCAATGACATCGGATGTCAAAACATGTTTCGAGTAGGGATTCGGGTAGCGGAGGAAATACGCAAGAGAAACGGCGGGGAAGGAGTAGTCGTAGGTGGAAACGAGTTCGAAGAATTTCATGTTGGCATTGATTGACGGATCGTTCGTAGCTGCTACTACAATTGTTCGTGGTGAGGGCTTGTTTAGACAATCATCGACTAGCAGTGTCTCATAGTCCCCTCGGTATCGTACAAGGAATATACCCGATCAAGGAGTTGGTGGAAGTTGTAACGGAGCAGTACAATGATGATGAATGGAGGGATGGAAATGATGGAATGGTATCGAGTGAGGTTCTGGT
Organism: Talaromyces ruber; assembly: GCA_022813215.1. Classification (NCBI taxonomy): domain Eukaryota; kingdom Fungi; phylum Ascomycota; class Eurotiomycetes; order Eurotiales; family Trichocomaceae; genus Talaromyces; species Talaromyces ruber. Next base: position 95,965 of record JAKLMW010000029.1, on the reverse strand, counting down.
AGATGGCGAAAAGGGCTTTTGGGCTCGTGCTTCTTTTTGCTGGCCTTTCCTGTTTGGGACTAGTGGGTCACTCACGTGGATCAGGAGACCTCCACGTGGTCCTATTGGCCATTACTTTCTCCAGCTTATTTATCTCCGCATTCTAAGTCACGCTCATTCCCAGCCGCTATCTATTGTAGGGCTATGACAACAACAATCTCCAAAAGACAGCTGAAGGATAACTAGAGCGACATCCAGGCAATAGCAGTTGCAAAGAACCACAGGAGGGCACTTTTCATTATAATAGACATGAACGGCTTATCTCGCTCATCACAGAATCGCCCATGACAACCACCCAAGAACAGATGAACGACAGCAGGGCTACACCAATCATAATGGCAGTCAGAACAAAAAGCTGCAAAGGACGGATTTTACCGTTACTCATGGGATCACTAGCCAAATTATACCTAACACGCCTGATTATTCGTCACGTTGGCGGTGATTTGGAATGGTTAGAATGTCAACAAGCATGGATAAATAATAGGCAGAACAACTATCAACTCAATCACTACTAATATCCTGAAATCTTCAACATCACACACATACTACCTGGCTAACTGAAATCTCATCACTCCATGGGCCACTCTTCAAATCAGGATATTCGAACAATGGTCGTGACCCTCGTCAAACCCACGAACGCCAACACATTCGGCACAGCTGTATATCTCCAGTCAAAATACGCCGAGCTGCAACAGAAATGGGTGACTCATAGCGACCGAGTCGCGGACCTTTGGCGTTTTTTTGCACCAAGCCAGCGCGAGGCGGTTTTCCGGGCCGGAGTGAAACAAGGCCAGGTCCTGAAGGATCCCAAAGATCGATCGATGTTCCGAGCTTTTGCATTGTACCCTGAGATGAATGTTCGTGATATCAAATGCTCGTCAGATTATTTCCTGAATCATTTCGAGTTCCGTGCTGCTACAGGCCTAATGTACCAATTCCGTATAGGCCTCAAAGGTGCAAAGGGCGATCATCAAGTTGTCGCGGAGAGCATGCGCGTCAACGATGTACGGTCTATTCGTGACGTCAGGAACGAGTCCATGCTTTTCTTGGACGAAGACAAATACGGGGATGTTTTCAAAACCAATGGCGAGGAAAATTACAAGAAGATCCTTGCTGAGCTTGCGCCGGCCATCAGAGCGGGGATTGTCGTCCCTCGAGGCGTTGGGGAACTCATTTTGGAGCGGCAGTGCTATATTTTCCAGCATATCTGTGTTTTGGTCGACAATATTCTAAGACTTGGCTCCATTATCGACGACGGGGTTAAAGAATACATAACGCCGGAAGAGGAAGCACGGATTGCTTTCTCAGCTTTTCCTGACGAGAAGAAACCACAGCCAATCCGTGTGCAGGATCTAATCACAGCTGCTATAGATCGAACGATGTCTTTCAAAGCGCAGTGGGATCTCTATCGCTCAAACCCTGATTTTCTTGCAAATGCAGTCAATCTTTGGTACTCGACTAGACCAGACCTTGTCCCAGACGAGAAGGGCCGACGTATGCCTCTTACATCTGACGAGTATGTCAGCCGTGCCATTTTCGAGATAATTCATAACACCGTCATGGGCATTGCCATCTGGGATATCCTTTCTGCTATGTTTCAGATCTTCATCGAACCGTCAGAAGACATCCAGCGAGATATCATCCTGCAAGAGATTTCGAATGTCTGTCACTACGAGTATGATCGGGTTCGGAAAGACTTCAAGCGCTTTGTCCAGATTGGTAGCGGCTCCAAACATTTCAGACGACTCGCAAAGGTATTCGACAATGGCATGCCACGTGTTGTGTTGAAATCCATACCGGATCGTGTAATCAAAGAAGAACCGCAACTACACTACATTCTCCGTCTTTGCCAGCCTGAGAACGGTCCAATTCAAGCAGTGCATTGGAATAACATGATAGCCCAGCTGTATCACAATCAGCCTCTCGAGCGAGACAAATTAGAAGAATGGGAGTTCGAGGCGTTTGGTGAAGTTTCTCTGACTATCAATCTTGTCAACACAGTGATCGAGTCGCTTGGACTGCCCTCAGCTAGCGCCAAGAAGGGATTGACTTACATTTCAAAGTTGAAAGAGGTGATGGCTAGGCTTGATCCCCTGAAGACACATACCAGTCTTCGTAGATTGCCCATTTCCCTCGATGATCTCAAAGATCCCGACATGACTGGAGAAGCCTTGAGTGTTGTGGATCGACTCAGCGAATATTACGCAGGCGGCTCCATGGTTGCTTTATACCAGAATCTCAACAAGGAGTTTCTCGAAGATCTCGAGGTTCAATTGCAGGAAGCAAAGGGGACGAAAAAGGCGAAGGGCAAGCGTTCGTCCACAAAATCGGCGGAGCCTTACGGTTCGACAACTCAGCATCAAGCAATACATGCCGATCTGGCTCCGTCCTACGATCCATCTCTTGCATGTTTAAGTCGGAAATTGGCATTGTCTTTGAAAACCAAATCAAAAGTTGCGACTGATTTCAATGATTTCAAGACAACTACTGAGTGGGGAAATTCTGCAAAATCAGAATCTTCTATTCGGCCGGATACATCCAACGAATTTGAGACATCGACTGACCAACATGTTCCTACTTATTATTTACCACCCTCTGAAGCGGAAGCATTCGATTGCTTGAAACAGCAACCAACAACGCCTGAAGATATAGCATACATCGAATCACCAGAATCCAAAGACACATCGAAGTTCGCCTCGCTGAAATCATCAACTAGAATTGAGTTCGAAATGTATATCCACGCGCAAATGCCTACAGAATCGGAAACTTCTCCTCAAGTGGATGCCTCTGTTGGAGTCGACGCATCCGAGGGGTTCTCCACAACCGCTAAGTCGGAATCATCCGGCAGCCCAGGATCGTCTGCTCTACCGGCTACGTCTACTAAGTCTGAGGCGGGCAAGGTCGAGCAGGAGCCGGAGCTATCTGCGGACGCACTACACACGAGGCTTGAAAAGTCTCCAGAAGTGACAACCGCTGAAGACGAACTATTCATAGGGCCAGATCCATATGCCCAATTGCCGACTTCGACTATTACGGAGGTGCTTGCTGGGCTGGACTTGTCTGACCCAGAACCAGCCGACGAACCTGAAATATCTGCATCGGAATACGTAGAATTGAATTCAGACCACCCCGCTAAACCAGAGAGTTCCACCCATTCCGACACGGATGAGGATACAACCCCAGGAGCCTTCAAAGTCTCACCTAGCACGTTACAGGTCTTCTCTACAATCTTCTCCGCTCTGGAAGAATCCGAAGGAGACTCCGGCTCCCAGCCAGGACCAGAATGCTCCGTCAAGTGGCTCGACTTTGGCACCGCCATGAAAGAAGTCGGGTTCTCAATCTTGCCTAATCTTGGGTCTTTGTATACCTTTGTGCCTGGCGAGGCTTCTGATGTGCCCACGTTCTTTACTATTCATCGTCCATATCAATCCGTTCTTCATGGAGATGGGTTGCTTCTTCTTGCGCTTCGGTTGAAAATATTGTATGGATGGAGCAAGGAGACTTTTGAGGCGGAGTGATCAATCGGATCTGATATCTCAAGTGTATATTTGTATGATGTCAGTCGATGATTACTCTACTTTATAAAATTGTGATTAGGACCCTATATCTCCGTTCAGCGTAGAAATATGTCTCTATTTATAAGCATCTGCGAAAACCCCACGTGCTTTCGCTTCGAAGCAAAACTCAAGGAGACGGTGCCACGCCTATCTTTGAGGATTCAACTGCTTCGATTTCCGATTGCTACTGTGTAGTTTTGGGATGTGATTATGGAGTGTTTGACTATTAAGAAGAAATTGGACTCATTGGACTGATCCTACTTGACGGTTTTGATGTGAATGATGTGCGTCTAGAACAGGGTACTCCAGCAGTTGACAGTATTGACTAATCGTCCGAGATATAGTATGTCGTTCGTCACCCGAATTCAAAGGGCTTTCCAGTGAGCGGCTCAATGCATCCACTGGTCAGAAGCGCGCCGAGAATTTTTCATTTCTTTTGAATTCGAAGCTGATGAAAACTTCCCAGGCGGATTCTGCGCGACAGGATTCTTTTCAACGATGCATCGCGGCTCATTGTAACTTTCCCAAATCCAGTAGAGCAGGCATGAAACCTCTAACCCCATTACTGATCAGACACCTCTCCCCATCGACAAGCTCATCCACTCGCACGGTTTGCTCAACACAAAACCCATGATCCAAAGCATACTGTCTACTTACGCTGATCATGCCACCACTAATCAGCGGGGGCGTGATCCATTCCGTCTTACTGTCTTCTCTTTCTTCATATTGCTGATGACGTGACCGCCTTCTGAAATATAAACACGTTATACTCCCCTCCATAACCTCGCCCAGCGGGTTGAATAGTAAAGCCTCTACAGAATCCGTCGGAGACAAGATCCCAACCCTCTTCCTCGCAGCATCATAATGATCCCTCGCCGTCGTCTTATACGTCGTAAACTGCGACGGCACAGTCGCAATAGAATCAACAACTAACCTCCACGGAAATGAGCTACTCAAAGACTCCAAATCATTGAACGAAGTAGGCAGAAACATGCATCGAAGCGGCCAGGCAGTTGCGGGATGCACGTCAACCATTACTTGCCCTTCGGTATCAACCACTATCCGTAATCGCCATGCTTTGCTGCGGTCTGGGATGAATGTGTCTAGTGTTTCGACGAATGCGTCTAGGGGTTGTTGCAGGATTGCGACAGCTTGGGGCCATTTGAAGTTTGTGGCGGCTTGGAGGAGGCGATCTTGGTGGTGGCGGAGGAGATAGTAGGGAGAATCGTGCGGTTCGGGATAGGAGTCTTTCGCGTAGAGGCTGGCGGCGCTGGGGAGGTCGGGATCGAATCTGAGTGAGGATATTAGGGAGAATGTGCCATCATCTGGGAGTTGTTCAGGATTCGAAGTCATTGCTTTGGAGATCAGTGCATTGTGCCAGCACGGACTGATATTCCTAACAGTAGTATGTATTCTATAGCGTAAATTTCAGGGCTTGTCAATTCATGGTCGTCGGTTGAAAAGCGTTCGTGAAAACTACACAGGCTGGAAAGTGACGTCGCCGATTTCTGAAGCTCAAGTCTCATTGCGTGGAGAAGCACTATTCCGTATTAAGATTAGCGTAGAAGCTTGAGCTCTAGCCCTAAACCGTGCTAATTAACTGTAACCCTTCTGTTTCACATAGTAAAAACCCGAGAAAGACGATCAGATAACAAGTTGACGGGCGAAATTCAGTAGAACCTGGATGTCGGTAATAGCAGGCCGGTTAAATTATACTTGTACCAAGAATAGCAAATAATCTTGAATGCAAAATAAAAAGAAGTCCTATATAATAACTTAATTGGCCAGTGGACACCCCTGGTATTTACGTAGTGTGACTCCTTGATCGATATAAGGTATGTTTTAAAAGATCGTTAGCTGGATTGAACCAAGTTCTTATTCAATCGAGCGTTTGACTAGAATGTGTTATAGTCTTTGTTAGTGATATTTTACTCAATACCCTTTAAATTCTTTGATATCCACTCATCCTCTGCTACTTCTTTGACAGAACACGGGTCCATTGGTTCCAACTGCAAGACCTTCCTTATTCAGCGTAAGTATATTTGTTTTCTATTCTTTAATCATTCTAAGCTCACGATACAGTAAAAATCAATTTAGTGAGATCGAGGAGCCTCCCTTCGTAGCCGAGAGAAAGAGTTTACGAATGATTTGAGAAATTTTCCAAAGACGAGTCAAATCACTTCAGTTCAACTCATTGACAAACAGCTAGCATGAAATTGACGACATCCTGTAGAAACTTGGCCGCTTCGACTTCGGTATAGTTTCCATCGTTGTAGTTCAATGACAATGTCAATCGACCCCTCCAGCTTTCAAGTCGAAATACTCTGCCAGTATCCTTCAGGTAAGGCAAATAATACACAGTAGTGATACGGTGGTTATCACTTACAGTAGATTCAAGTGCATATTTGTAAAGAACCGGATGTCTTGAACTGTGAAGACATCTTTGTCTCCAGACTTCACCTCCCGTGGTATGTATTTCTCATTGATTCCATCACTAACGAAAAACTGTAGAAAGAGTCAGAAGTCTTCTATGTCCTGAAGTTATGGCAGGGAGGGCAGACTGGACTTGTAGGCGGCGGTGTCGCATTTCTAAAGATGAACGGTAAGTTGTTTATTCACTTTCAACTTTTCAGACGCGAAGATAGGAAGCGCCTGGCTTACGAAATCATGAGAGAGGCAGCTAAGTGAAAGAATGAGACTGAAAGTGGAACCAACGAAGGTAGCTTCAGCCACTTGTCGTAGGTATCCTTGGTGACCTTGCATGCTTTCACTAGTTTCTCGATTATCTGATCTTGACTGGCATTTAGCACATCGTAAGACTTGATGTCTTCATACACAATAGGTGACATCGCAAGACAAATGGGGTAGTAAGCCTTCCCTTCTTTTGCATATTGTTCTTGGAGGAAGCGTCGGGCGTTTATTGGGCTGCGTACCACGCAGCATTGGTCATTCGGCACGTCTTCGGCTGGAGGATTGTGTTTTAGGAAAGCAAGGAGCACTGCAGCATGGCCGAGATGAGTAATAGAAAATGTCCGCCCAATGCGCGTTTTCACGGCTCCGATCATTTGATCGGATTCCCCCAAAGAGAAGGTGTGGAAGATGGTACGTGGAGATGCGCGGCCGGTTTTAGGTTTCAACTTCCAAGTGCTCTTGAGTCGATGTTAGGACAGATTGATGAATACTTATCAAGCGTTGGCAGATACAATACGGACCATAATACGACGAACTGATTCCATATAGGATGCGCTGCTCGATTCAAATTCCTGGCCACTCGTGGCCTGGTTGTCACCGAGAATTGACAACAATGGCGGACTCATGTTTTCATGCTCCTCACCCCAGCTGATGTTCTGAATATCATGGGATAAAGTGCTCGAAGCTAACATGCGGAGAATATCACCCACTACAAGACGGATGCTGATTCCATCAGAAGACAGATGATTCGTTCGGAAAACCAATTCTACTTTTGTATTACCCAAAGTAGCATCGATATCAGCAATGGAGGCAACGAGATGGATGTCAAGTGGCCTGGGGGCCTCGTTTCCTTGCGTCTCTGCTTGGAGTTGATCACGGATATGCAAGCCGGTTTCAGTGCCAATTCGCACATGTAAAATATTATCCGCCCAAGATGCGGCTTCGTGAAGATCCTTGAGCGAACGATACTGAATGAAAGGATTATTATCGCCATCCCAGCGATAGGTACACCCAATCTCCGGATGCTGAGATCGCAGAAGGATCAGTACTTCTCTCAGCTTCTCCCGCAACGCAAGCAGAGTGGTATTGGGTTCGTTGAATCGGACCGTAGCCCAGACATAGAGATCATTTGCACCGGCTCTGGTGAGTTCTCCAGTTCCATTTGGAACTTCAGCGCCGACAGCGCGCCGTTCTAAGATTTCAGGATCATATTTACTTACACGCCACTCATGATCTCCTGCAACGAGAGGTGGTAGTCGGAGTTGTACACTCATGGTATTCCAGTTGAAATATATGGTCTCATAGAAACAAGCGCACTGTGGAAAAGCGAAATCTATATAGAATGGCTTTTTTTCCTTGGTATTTGTGGAAAGGAAGGCGAAGCAGAGCCTTTTATTCAGTAGTTTTATTACGGTTACAGTGCTACTCGGTGGTATTAAGTGGCTCGGTGATCAGGGGAGCACAGTGTACACTTCTTACGATAAGAGAAATGTTAGGTCTATCATCGGTATATAGCTTACATTTTCTTGACGCTCTTACACCTGGTCACCATGTATCACAAATTTATGTGTGTGACTGATACCCAAGAAAATTATGTCCGTTTCTGAATCGAGTGCGTTTATCAAAAGGTACCAGATTCCAAAAATAAATGGTATCAAAAACATCGCCGAAAGACCGCCGAAGGATGCACACCACCGAATGACGCACTCACCACAATACCAGGGGGCAGCTAAGTGACTCAAAATTTGTGATTTTGGGGTGGAAATGGCGGGTCATTTGCGGCGCAAATTGGAATGGCAAAGCGAAAGTCGGCATGTGAAGGGGAGCCGATCAGTGTCCGTGCCTACAAAATGCTTGAGATCATGACCATGTCGGCGGTGACGGTGTTCTTGTTGATTGATGATCTGACTGGTAGCAATATTGGCCCCTTCCGAAAAACCCCATGACGGCGACAGGAGGCTCATCCTTGGTGGCAGTATCATCAGTCAACCGGTGTAGATAAAACAAAACCCCTATGTTACCGCTCGTCAATCTTAGAGAAGGATAGCCTCTAGTAAAGGAAGCTCATACATATTTCTAAAATAACCCGTGCTTTTATTCCACCTGCATTTTATTTATGACGGAATAGCACATACCGGTACCCTGTAACTAAGAAGACGCTTAGTATCGATACGAATCTGCTTTAGCGATGAAGTCCTCTCCTGTAGATTTGGAGAATCTGTTGTCTGTATACCGAAATAACCAACGAGAAATCTATGAGAATGGCATGTTCCATAGCCTTTTCCCACGAGTGACAACCGATGCCTCTCGAATTGAGGAGCAGGCAAAACAACATCTCAGTCTAAAGTCGTATCAATATTGTAAGTACCAATGAAAGCTTGTGAGGTGCACAAATGACTTATGATGATTTAGTACATGGAGGCGCAGGAGAGTTAGCTACTCAGGAGGCAAATCGAGCAGCTTTCCGTCAATGGCAGGTGCGATCATCTTCTTATGTGAATCATTTCTGTCAAAACAGAGGAAGGAGATCAGTTGGCTGGGTATTGAGTAAATGACACGCTAAGCGAGTTCACGTATAGATTATTCCTCGGATGATGGTAGACACCTCCAAGCGGACATTGCAAACCACTCTTTTCGGTGAGACATACGCCTCTCCACTCATTCAAGCTCCTGTAAGTTCTAAAACTGTTGGTGGTACATTTTTTTACCGCGATTGCTAAGGAACTGAGCCGTACAAAGATTGGTGTCCAGTCAATATTCCATCAAGATAAAGAAGTTGGCCTCGCAGAGGTTTGCGCTGAGCTTGGTGTCCCATTTGTGCTCTCAACAGTCTCCACGAGCTCAATAGAAGAGGTTTCACAGGCGAGTGGTGATGGTCCTCAATGGTACCAACTCTATTGGCCAAGCGATGATGATATGACTGTTTCTTTGCTACAGCGTGCTCAGTCAGCAGGCTTCAAGGTTTTAGTAGTGACTTTGGATACATGGACTCCGGCTTGGAGACCGCTTGATCTCGATCTTGGATATCTACCAATGGTCAATGGAACAGGGAATCAAATTGCATTTTCTGATCCAGTCTTCCGGGAGAAATTCAAACAAGTCCATGGAATAGAAGTCGAAAATAACATCCCTCTGGCTAGTCGTGAGTGGCTTCAAACCATCGTATCTGGAGTACCTCATACTTGGTGAGTTGTCAAACTCTAATGCGCCGTATGCCCAGCCGGTCTTTGCTTAGTATGTTGCATTTTAGGGATCAAATACCTTTTCTGAGGAAACACTGGACTGGCCCAATAGTGCTCAAAGGTATCCAACACCCGGAAGATGCTAAAATGGCTATGCAGGCGGGTTGTGATGGAATAATCGTGTCGAACCATGGCGGAAGACAACTAGATGGTGCAGTTGGCTCACTATCAATGCTACCATCAATTGTGGAGGCGGTTGGGGACCGAATGACGGTCCTCTTTGACTCGGGCGTGCGTACTGGCGCTGATATCCTCAAAGCTCTATGTCTTGGGGCAAAAGGAGTCTTAGTTGGAAGGCCCACCATTGCCGGTTACTCAATTGCAGGTGAGAAGTTGCCTTAGGTCATGCCTTCACCTATTGCTATGTATGGCTAACGAACACAGGAAAACACGGTGCTCATGAGGTTCTTCGAGGCCTTTTAACTGATCTTGATCGTACTATGGGTTTATCTGGGATCACTGATCTACGCGAGTGTAAAGCATCAGTTCTTAGAGCAACAGCAATGCTATAGCCTTATCTCCGAGCATGCTGCACAAGCAAACAATTTCAGGATTAGATAAGTGTTGAAAGATAAAAAGTCATTTTATGGTTACTCTTATCATTGGTGTTTAAATTTTAAATTTTGTTTGTGCACTTGACTATTTTATTATGGTTCAATGTTGATTTCCTGGAATATATGCTGATCCGAAGTATAGATCTGCTCCCTGAATACGTCCACTAAACGGATTGGCATAAAGACAAGAAGTTCTATTAATTAGAAATCCTATACTCAATATGCACTTTTCGTCGGTATTGGTATCTTCGGTGATGCATTCGGCGTTGACTTTAAAATCATCGCCGAATATCAGGGTTATGACAACCCTAGCCCTTAAAATCCTACGCAGTCCTTGTACAATTGGATTAGACTGTTTCTGAAAAGTGAAAGATCGAACAAGCAAAATCATGCTTCAGAGGCAAATACCAAGAGGTATACTTGAACATGTTCAAGTTTCTAGGTTTGCCAAACTGCCGACGGCCTATCTTCTAATCATAACTTATAATAATGGAATGATTAAGTTACTATATCCTTTCAAATCTCTATAGAAATAAAAAAAAGACTAGATAAACAATGAATATATTCACAATATTGGTATTTAAATTCACTGCCTCATCCATTGTTCTCCCATCTCTCGCAATTTATACTTTTCGACCTTTCCACTAGCTGTAAGAGGCAGTTGAGATACCCAAAAAACATACTTCGGAGCCAGCATTTTGCTTAAATGTTGACGGACCCAGAGTCGGACTATTTCAGCATTGATGAGTACTAGGTTGCTGTTCGTATGATGTCCGTCAATCGCATCTTTCGCTAGGCGCAAGTCCCCTGTCTGGTCTTGATCTTCGAAAATGGGCGTGACACCCTCTTGTGGCACAATGAATACCGCGACGACCTCTCCATATCGTGCATCTGGTAATCCAACAACACTAGCATTGCCAATGAGATCATGTTTCAGGAGACAGTTCTCTATTTCGGCAGGGTATATATTTTCCCCACCACGGATGATGATATCCTTGATGCGACCTGTGATTTTGATATTTCCGTCTTGATCAATTAGACCTTCATCACCTGAACGTAGCCAGAAACGTGGATAAGATGCAGATGAAGACGAGGCGCGATGTTTATTCTGCACAGAGAAATGATCCTCCTCGACAAGCACCTTTTCAGTCTCGGCTTCAGCCCGCCAATAACCTTTCATGACTGAGTAACCCCTGATCTGGATCTCCCCCTTTTCACCTCGTGGGAGAATTTGATTAGGATTATCGCGGGCCGTAATCCGGATGGAAGTATGTGGAAGCACTTTGCCGACTGTCTCGAGTTTTGATTCCAGAGGATCATCAATGCGCGTCATGCATGCAATAGGTGAAGCCTCGGTGAGACCATAGCAATTAGTCAAGCCAGATAGGTTCATCTTGTCATGTAGTTGGAACCTCAGCGCTGGAGGGATAGAACTGCCTCCGATGACCCCAGTGCGGAGTTTTCTTATCGCGGAAGCCGGCAGAGTACTGTAGAACATTTGACTATTAGCTTTTATAGCTCTAGTTTGGCCCATCGGCAAATATCACGAGATAAGATCACTTACTTCTCCGACAAAAGATCTAATTCCGCTATAAACATTGTAGGCACCCCATATAGAACTGTTGCACGATGATCTGCGATTGATTTCAAAGTCGCTCTAGCATTGAAACTTTCCGAAGGCAACAGTAGGGCAGCCCCTGCATATAACTTAGAAGCCATGATTTCATCTAAGCATTGTTGTTGAATACTGACCGTGTGTCATAGCTGCCAAAAGCCCTAGCACTAGCCCAAAACAATGATAAAGCGGAGGCGGACAGCAAATAATGTCGTTTTCGGACAGCTCCATACCTTCACCGACTAAGAAGCCATTGTTCAAGATATTGCGATGGGTTAGACATGCCGCTTTGGGGGCGGATGTCGTTCCCGATGTAAACTGGATATTGATAATGTCGTCTGCATGCAACTGATGCTGGATGAGGAAACGCTGCCCTCGGTATGCAAGTAACAAGGCATAGTAATCCGCAGTTACCGGCATCGAAGTAATATCCACCCGTCCGCCAGAGTTATCAATAAGTATTATGTCCCGGAGAGAGGAAATCTTGGTCGACACGTTTGGATCAGGGCAGACAATCTTGTTGAGGAGTTCCTTGGTAGATTGAGGATCTTTGTAAGGAAGTGTGATTTCCGCACTGATTATAAGGCACTGCGCCGAAATATGATTCAGAGCTGAAATGGTTTGCAAAGGTGTGTATGCAGGGTTTAGAGGAACTAAAATAGCACCAATCTTGAAGCACGCGTAGACGATCTGGTTAATGATTTAGTATCATGATAGATGAGAAATAAATGAGGCCGTAGCTCATATTTACCACAGCATATTCAATGCAATTTCCCAGACTGACAGCAACGCGGTCGCCTGGTCGAACTTCTAAATTACGAAGAGCTATGGCCAGAATATCACTCATCTCATTCAGTTCCACGTATGAGATCTCGTGGTTGGCGGACTTGATGGCGGCTCGGTTTGGGAATCTCCCGACAATGGTCGCAAACTCTTGTCCAATCGTATTCTTCAGTAGCGGGATCTATGTCTTGTTCAGGAAGACTCAACACGCGAGAGAGGGTAACCATGGGATTCAATGTGCCACAAACCTCTGTTGGACCATCACTTTGCGACAGAGCTGTATTAACAGACATGTCCCGTGAACTTAAGGAGCCCATTGCACCTAAACAAGTGATTTGGACGTTATAAGTTCTCTGATAATAGGAGATGCTTGGTTAAGAAAATGAAACGAATATGAACTGAATGGTGGGTAGTGGAAGGCGGAAATGCGAATTATAGAGTCGGCGGTATGATACCGGTAGGAACAGGAAGGTAGAGTGATCTAGATTTCGAAAGCCACAGAAATCTATTAATAAATTCGGATAGCTGGTTAAGAAGTGTAATGATAGTAAGAGACAAATTCTATACGATCTAGAACGTGCCAGTCAAAGTGGAACGTCGAAGAGTGTACCTAGAGCTACATACCCATTGCCCATTCTTGTACAAAATTGACATTGAATTTTCTATGTAAGGCCGTTTCTAATACTCTACTAGCTCTATTCCAAGGTAGACGTCTAGACGTTAGTCAGAACCTCCGGTCCGGTTCACCGAAACGCCGCCGAGTATTCCTTAGGGTCGGATGTGAAGAAACTGTGGTCAGTGAGGTATATCGGATATACCGAAGTCGTAAACCATTAGAACAGAGCTGATCTACTAAACCATTTATTTGATCTAAAAAAGGAATAGCTAGTTACCAGTCACTATAATAGAAATCCCTTTGTCTGCCGGCTCTTGTCTCATGCCTCTACTATAACCCACTCTTGGGCTGAAAATCCAAGATCATATTCAAAATGGCACCATTCGAGAACGTCCCAGTCGAAGTCGAGCAGTCAATTGCTGATACAAAGGTCCGATACCAGCGGATTGGAGGTTTAGTCGTCTCTAACCCTATAATGGGTTGTATGGGGATTGGAAATTCCAACTGGTGGGATTGGGTGCTTGATGAGGAGCAAGTACGTTTATAGATCATCAGTGGTATTTTGTTTGTTGCGTTTGCTCTAATAGCACCGTGTCAAAATCATGTTACCTGTACTATATGGAAGGCATAAGTATCTGCCTCATATCCCGTTCGTTCATCAAATGTTAATGGGATGTATGGTTCCCAGGCACTTCCCCTGCTGAAGGCAGCGTTTGACCGAGGAATAAACACGGTACGAAAGAGCCCTGGAAGTCTCTTCTATTCCCTCTCAAGAGACGAAGTGTGTAATGTAACATTATTTTTTTTTATAGTGGGACACTGCCAACGTCTACTCAAATGGCCGCTCCGAAGAACTTGTAGGCCTCGCCTTGCGCAAATACAAAATTCCGCGAAGAAAAGTTGTCATTATGACTAAGGTAGGCCGCATAATGGCTGACGAAGGGAATGAGAATGATGTCCTGGCGTTCATGACCCCGGTGGCTGCGCGAAGTAAAGATTATGTGAATCAGTATGGTATGTGCTTTCGTGACAGAATACCACTACTTACCTGAAATCATGACATGAACTAATATACCTATAGGCCTTTCAAGGAAGTCTATCTTCCTTCAAGTAAATGAGTCTCTCCGCCGCCTTCAAACGGACTACATCGATGTACTGCAGATCCACCGTTTTGACAAGGACGTTCCACCAGATGAGACTATGCGCGCCCTGCATGACCTCGTCGTAATGGGTAAAGTCCACTATATTGGTGCCAGTTCGATGTGGGCACATGAGCTGGCCACCCTACAATTCATCGCCGAACGAAATGGCCTGACTAAGATCACCTGTATGCAAAACCATTATAACCTATTATATCGGGAGGAGGAGAGAGAGATGAACAAATTTTGTCGGAATAATGGCATTGGAATTTTACCGGTTCGTGGTCTCAGCAGCTTACTCTTATCTACCTTTTCTATAAAGCAGTTATGCAGATACAAGCATACTAACTCAGTATACCTTTCTCACAAGTGGGCCCCGTTGGCATCCGGTCATCTCGCCTGCCCCTACGAGCAGTTTGGCAAATCTCCCCGGACGGCCGATGATCTAAAAAACCCTCGTTTCAGCTACGGCCAAACCCCTGCAGACCGCGAAGTAATCGATAGAGTGGCCGTTGTAGCCTTCCGTCGGGGATGGAGTATGACTGATGTGGCTCTTGCATGGCTTAATCAACGAGTCACTGCTCCTGTAATTGGCTTTACAAGCGTGAAGCGCATCGAAGAAGCGCTACAAGCCAGAGGAAAGATTTTGACGGAACAAGAGGAGGCATATTTAGAGGAACCTTACATGGCGAAGGCGGTCGAAGGGCATGTTTAAGCAAAGCAGGAATGGTTAGAGCAGTCTATTTAGATCATCACCTTATGTTTATGTGTCCTCAAATCTCAGTTCAGGTTTCAGAACTTTCACTTCAGTCAGGAACAGCAGTATTGAGTACTTGTTTGAAAATGCTAATAATGATTTGCATTTTTCAAAAGAATAGATCATGCAAGAGATTTAGCTTTCTTCACTCCGAAAGGAAGTATCTAATGGACATCTTGGTACTTGCAATGAGAAGCGGGCTAGATACAGCGGAAGGCCATTATGATGTGAATGACATAGACAAAATGATTACTGAACATTGCTAGAGAGACTACCTACATCGCTCGGCACAATCTTACGATCAATACCAAATTGTTGGTCTAGCCATGTGAAAGTCCGGTGAGCCGACAATCCAAATGCTCCCACCTTGGCTTGTAAACCCCCCTGGGCGGCGTCATTCGCCAGCCACTTGAGCTTTTGGTTTTCATGCAAATGGCCCAATGCCTTGTAAATACGTTCGGTGCTGAACTCTGGTTTCGCATATAAGGCGGCTGCGGCTCCAGTCACGAAGACTGGGCAGCGCACCTGCTCGAGATATTCATGATCATCGGGTCGGCTAAGTGTGTAGGTCATCATCATGCGGAAAACATCCGCCGGCTGCTCTACGCCGAAGATTGTCTTGAGATGATTGAACTCCCACCGGGCCTGGAAGTTGGACCATTGCAGAAAGCCCACAAGACCGTTAAAAAAGCCATCGGGTGCGAAACCACCATCGGTTTCGAACATGTGAATCAAAAACTCAGGCATTCGGCCTTTCATTATGTCCCACATGCAGTAGAATGGATCGATAGACACACAGGCCTTGACACGAGGGTCTGCGGCAGCTCGAAGTGCATAATAGCCACCCATTGAAGCGCCACACACTGCGACGCGGTCGAGGTCAAGTTGCAATTCGGGATGCTCGTTGCTGTAGGTATACAGAAAGTCGAGCACTTTGCTATTTACCACTTCCCAGTCCGGTCGCATGGTCAGCTCTTCGCGTCGCAGCACGATTCCTTGCCCCGGCCCTTCATACGTCAAGACGGCATAGCCCATTTCGACGCCTGCAACAGGATTAATAAAATAGAGTTCCTCCTGTGTAGAGTCGCCACCGCCAATGTTGACCAAAACAGGGACCTTCTCTGTCACGCGTTTGTTCGCCAAGGGAAGATATAGATAGCCAGGCAGCTTGACCTTTTTCTCATAAGGAATGTGGACGATACGAACGTCCCCCTCCATCAACGACGTCGCGTGTTGAAAATTGGAAATGGCGCGTTCCAATGTCGGGAGCACGCGACGGTCGATATGACCAGGCCGGCTCGAGAGCATGTACTGGGCAGCTCGGATATAGTTCGACGAGCGGAGGTATGCCCGACGAGCAGCGACACGATCTCCAGTCCGTTCCGCCTCCTCTGCCAGAGCTTCTGCCTTGGTACCTGCACGCAACCAAGCGGCATGCCAGCTCTCTGGATGACTGTCCCGGATGGACCCAACCGCCTGCAACACTTCTGCGATCTCTGCCCCCTCGTAAGGAGCAAAGCCGAGCAGACGCACAAGTTCGAAATCAAACCATTCCGACTTGAAAAAGTGGAACATTGCCTTCTGGCTGTCATCAGTAGCGGGCTTGCTGGGCGCCATCGATAAGAATAACTTTATGTATACGTCAGGTATATGAACTTGAAATTCAGGTCAAATTATCAATGTTGATCTAGCACCGAATTTTTCCACGCCCCTATTTATGAACGGAAAACAAAACGAACCTGCAAACTATCGAACCAGAATCAATAAATAGAAAAAAAGGAAAGACAACGACACATTTTGTGACAAGATGAGTAAGCTTGGAAGAAGGAAGCATTTCGGGCACATTTAGGGTTAGTGCGTATATCGAGACATTCGGCGCCGACTGCTGCATAGGCTGCAGTTCCGGGTGCAAACATAAATTGACTATAAGACTGTGGCTCGGCGTTTCAACTATTATATGTGTGATTAGCAAAGGAAGTTGCATGATGCGCTTACTGATCGTGATTTAGGTTGTTTTTGTTTCATTTTTCATGCCTACCCAGCTAGAGTCATTCGGCACTACAGGAGGCTGGTTTTCGGTGTCGACCCTTAAGATGTAATGAATAGTTTTCACAAACAGCTAGTTACGGCATTATCAAAGGGAACTGAGAAGAATGCTCCACAGTATTTTCGGCGAGGCTTATTGTTCCTATTGGAGAAACATACATACGAAGGCAACTACATGTTCACTCCGAAACTCCCGGATACACAATGTCAGCTAGCTGTTTAAACGGTGGAAATGTTGACCGGTCGTCCTTGATGTTAATAATTTTTCCATCAACAATATACGCTTCCACCCAGCCAAATGTTGCCTTTGGGGGCCGATTCTGATCAATAAACGGAAGTTCCTCTTGCTGGAGCCGATGGAATCCAGGGTCTTGCGCAATCGCATTCATGCTATCGAAATCCTTGAAGTAGAACTCAACCGCGGCATCGTAGTCTTCGAGCACCCAGTTTCGGCTGAACTTTTCTTTCCAGTCGAAAAGCAGCTTTCGGGCCCTCTTGGGAGTGTAAACCTAAATGTTCAAGGATGAGTTACCACTGGATAAAGTCCCGTAGTGAAGAAAAGCTAAAAGGGTATCATAGCTTACTAGAGAATATCCCAAAAGACCATGCTGCTGGTGGATCTTGACTGCTTTGACTGCATGGTCGTTTGTGGCGAACTCGTATACCTCAGACTCCGGCTTGTCCGGATTGAAGTAGTGGTAGATAGATAGGCGAAGAATGCGTTGTGAAGCCATCGTGCAAATGAGGGATCAAGAATGTTTGACACGAGAGAGACGTGTTCCTGGGTGGTAAATTGCGTCTATCAGGGCTTGACATACCTATATAGAAACCTTGAACATGATACCATTTCAAGCGTACCCCAATACGGCAACATCTGCACCGGCGATTCGGCTCTTAGATGCTACATCTCGTCATCGGTGGATTAAAACTCATCAGCGCCGAGCCAGGAATGGGCGTCTTGCAGACCATTCGGAGCCTCTTAGGGCTACCGGGGGGGTTTTTTTTCCCTCCCTTTTTTGAGTCGTTACAATGGTCACTCCCTGGAAAACTCCAGCTTCCAATTGCTCTCCGATTATGCAGCGAATGTAATAATCAGTTACATCAACTTGTCTGACATCCTAAGTCGTTTTTCTTATTTTTTCAGGTCTAATAGACTCCTTAGATTCCATCAAAAATGTCTACGGACTACATACAGCCAGCATCAGAACCCATCGCCATCGTGGGTAGCAGCTGTCGTTTACCCGGCAATGCGTCTTCCCCATCGAGGCTATGGAGCCTTATCCAAAACCCACGAGAATTGTCTAAAGAGGTGCCTGCCAATCGCTTCAATATTGATGGATTTTACAATCAAGATCCTGAACATCAAGGAACAACCAATACCAGAAAAGCACACTGGCTGGAGGAAGATCCTACGGTATTCGATGCTAGTTTCTTTAATATCACTCCTCTGGAAGCGGAAGCCATGGATCCGCAACACCGAATGCTGTTGGAGGTGACATATGAGGCAATGGAGTCTGCTGGGTTCGAAATGCAGACGATGCGAGGAAGCTCAACTTCTGTATATGTCGGCACAGTTGGCTCGGACTACGATAATATCGTCATGCGAGATCCATTAGTGTTATCTAGGTACACAGCTACAGGAACACATCGTTCCATACTATCCAACAGACTCTCATATTTTTTCGATTGGAGGGGGCCTTCAATGACGATTGATACGGCATGCTCGTCGAGTTTGGTTGCTCTTCATCAAGGCATCCAAAGCTTGCGTACAAATGAAAGCCAGACGGCCTGTATTGCAGGTGCCAATCTCATGTTGAGTCCTGAGTTGTTTCTTACGGAGTCGGCACTTCATATGCTTTCGCCCGAGGGAAAATGTCACATGTGGGATGATAGAGCGGATGGATATGCCCGGGGAGAGGGCATAGTGGTTGTTTTCCTCAAAAGACTAAGTGACGCCCTAGCAGATGGTGATCATATCGAGGCTATCATCCGTGACTCGGGTGTGAATCAAGACGGGCGTACCAGAGGAATCACCATGCCTAGCTCAGAAGCACAATCGACTTTAATAGAGGAGGTCTATCGGCGTTCGGGTTTAGATCCAACTGCCCCTTGGGGACGCTGCCAGTACTTTGAAGCACACGGTACGGGTACTCAAGTGGGCGATGCCAGGGAGGCAGAAGCGATTGCAAACGCCTTTTTCAGCTCAAGTCATTTACAGGACATCCAAGTAAAAAGCGACTATGATGATGTTGTAACAAAATTGTATGTCGGCTCGATCAAAAGTGTATTAGGGCACACAGAAGGTGCCTCTGGGTTGGCCAGTCTGCTGAAAGTATCTCTCGCCCTGCAACACGGTGTCATCCCCCCTAACCAGCATTTTGCAAATCTTAGCAATGAAGTTGCCCCATTCTATAGTCACATGCAGGTACCAACAACTGCGCAGCCATGGCCGAAGGTACTACCAGGTCACCCGTTGCGTGCTAGCGTCAATAGCTTTGGGTTTGGGGGTACCAATGCACATGTCATATTGGAGAGTTTCGAACCAGCGATTCATGATCCACACTATCTACAGAGATCGAAAGAGAAAATTGAAAACCCTACGCTTCCATTATTATTCTCCGCAAGCTCAGAGCAGGCGTTGATAGCCACCGTTGCAAAATTTCATCAAGCGCTTCGCAACGACTACTCTCTCAACACACATCAATTAGCTTGGACTTTGGCCTGTCGCAGATCAATCTTACCCGTAAAGTTGGCTTTCTCAGGCTTCACGAAGAAGGATTTGTTTCTTCAAATGGATACGGCACTGAAAAGCGTGATCAATAACCCTGCAATCAAGCTAGGCCGCGAAACGCCAGCTATTGCCTCGCCAAAACTACTCGGCATATTCACCGGACAAGGAGCTCAATGGGCTACAATGGGAAAACAGCTTATACTGAGAAATCGGACGTTCCGTGAATCTATTGAGAGACTAGATGTACACCTCCATGATCTTCCTGATGGCCCGGAATGGTCTCTGAAGGAAGAGCTGCTCAAGCCGACTTCCGAATCTCGAATCATGGAGGGTCCAATTTCTCAGCCTTTATGCAGTGCGGTACAAATGGCCCTGGTTGATTTGCTTAATTCTATCGGAGTGTATTTTCACACGGTCATTGGTCATTCTTCTGGAGAATTAGCTGCAGCGTACGCTGCAGGGTACATTCGGCCACGAGATGCAATGTTTATATCCTACTACCGTGGTCTTTCTACAAAGTATGCTGGTGGACGAGATGGAAAGAGAGGAACCATGTTAGCGGCAGGTATTGGGTCTGAAGAAGCCTCTGTGTTTATTAACCAGCCATCACTTAAAGGCCGAGTTGTAATCGGTACAAGCAATTCTCCTGTTAGTGTCACATTGTCCGGCGATCTCAGTGCAATTGAAGAGGCGCGTGACCTGCTCGAGGCCGAAGGCAAATTTGCTCGGATCCTCAAAGTTGACAATGCTTACCATTCCTTTCACATGAATGCTTGTGCCGAGCCATTTTTAAACTCGATGGTTAACGCCAATATCCAGATCCTGAAGCCAAATCGCCCGTGCTCCTGGATCTCTACAGTCTACACTAGTGGTCCTGCAGCAAACCTTGAAGATCTTGCAGGCCCGTACTGGCGAGATAACATGCTAGGGAGTGTTCTCTTCCGTGAAGCACTTGAGCGAGCGATTGATAGTGGCCCATTCGATATGGCTCTAGAGATCGGTCCACATCCAGCACTCAAGGCGTCAGTCTCTCAGACATTCAAGGAGAAGGCAGGTGGCCAGTTTATCCCCTATACTGGCGTTTTAGATCGAAAGAAAGACGAT
Organism: Talaromyces ruber; assembly: GCA_022813215.1. Classification (NCBI taxonomy): domain Eukaryota; kingdom Fungi; phylum Ascomycota; class Eurotiomycetes; order Eurotiales; family Trichocomaceae; genus Talaromyces; species Talaromyces ruber. The sequence goes on along the minus strand of JAKLMW010000029.1, from coordinate 75,091 downwards.
GTAGTAGCTTTTGGTGAAGCCATCGCATACATGTGGTCACATTTTGGTTCGAAAGTAGTCGACTTTGATGCTTATGCGACTTCTTTCTATTACGACCATCGTTCGCGACCGGCTGTCTTAAAAAATCTCCCATCATACTCTTGGGATCATACACAAACATATTGGCGAGAATCACGCATTTCAAAACGTTATTCATATCGTGATGTTCCCAAAGAGCTCCTCGGAAGTCGCTCTCCTGACGATAACGATGCAGAGATGCGCTGGCGCAATGTCTTCTCCGTGAAGGCCCTTCCATGGCTTCAACACATTAAAATCCAAGATCACATAATTATTCCTGCTTCCGTGTATTGTTCAATGGCATTAGAAGCAGCTTTCGCCATTCCGCATCGCAGGGACATACTCATGGTGGATCTGATTGATGTTCAAATTTACGACAACATTGTTATCGATACTGACTCTCATGGCGTTGAGGTTATATTCAATTTCCGGGTGGACAAGTCGAATGCCAACGATTTTACCAAACAGGACAGTATCATGGCCTCATTTAATATGAGCTTTGCCGATGTCTGTGATGATGGCCAAGTCAAGACTGCTTTTTCAGGCAACATGGTTATCACATTGGGCAATAAAAGTGTGCAATATCTACCGCCAGTACCTAATATTGAGGATAATCTACAGGACGTGGATATAGATCTATTTTACCGAGAATTAAAAGAGATTGGTATGACTTATCAGGGTCCGTTCTGCGCATTATCCAGTTTGAAAAGACGTCTGGAAAATGCATCTGCTCAAGTAACGGACTGCTCCCCGTCGCCGGTGTCTACATTTATGGTCAACCCAACAACGATCGAAGCCGCAGTACAGACAGCATTGGCGGCATTCGCAGCTCCGGGAGATGGAACATTTTGGAGTCCCTTTCTTGTTAAGAGGTTTGGAAAAATCTCTTTAGATTTTCGATTCCCTAGTAGTGAGTCAAGGTCTTTGCACAGTTTCGCCCAGGTGACGAATGAATCATTCGCCTCGTCCGCAGATCTCTCAACGCATACTGCGGATATTCAATTGGCCGATCAGAGTCATCAAACTGTTATACAAATGGAGGGGATTGTTTTTGAGCCTACGATGCAATCCATTGCGAACGATGATCGTATCCTCTACTTCCACCAAGTTTGGGATGTAGATATCACCAATGGACCAGCTGGCTTTGATGACCTAGCGAGCACTGAACAACGGATATCTCGAGTAGCCCGCCAATTTAGTCATCGTGACCCTAAGATGAAAATTCTGGAAATAGCACCAAATTCTGCAGCTGTCACATCAGCCCTGCTTGATGGCTTCGGTTCCGCCTTCAATTCCTATACGCTGGCCGACATCGACGCTTCATCTGGCAATCTCATTCATACAAGCAGGACATATGATGGAAAGGAAATCTCGAAATTGAATCTAGATGTTGGACAACCATACGATGAACAGTGGCCGGAAGTTGATGCTTATGACATGGTGGTGATCCAACCTCCCCTCTATCTGCCACAAGATTACGATACGATAATATCCAATGTTCTATTCAAACTGTCAAGACGTCCAGGCTATATTTTCTGTGTCCAGAAACGCCACGAAAGTTCTCTGTCAATAAATGATAGGGTACAGAGTGACGAATGGAAGACCCAGCTCCTAAACACTGGCTTTGTCGAGTTAGAGTTTCCGAATGTCAAAGTTGTGGGTAACAAGTCGGAAATATCGATTTGGCAGATTGACAATTCTAGCATGGGTCACTCACACAATGTGCTAAAATCCGGTCTTGCAACAAATATCTATGGATCACTGCTGCTCATTGGCGGCCAGCAACGTAAAATATCACTTATAGCCGACAAGGTTAGTGCACTGCTTCGCAAATTGAACTACAATGTCGTCAACGTCAAGAGTCTGGAGGAATTTGACCCCTCCGAGTGCTCTGATATAGTTGGCACACTTTTCCTACAAGACCTTGAGGAGCCTCTCATGGGCACGAACGAAATGCAACGAATGCTACTGCTGAAACATGTCTTGAGCAACAGTCCGATGACTATGTGGCTCACACAAGCATTTGTTAGATCAGACGCCTATCATTCAGCGTCGTTAGGTCTGGGTCGTGATATGATGGCTATGCATCCAAACTTGCGCATTCAGTTCTTCGACTTGGACACATTGGAAATGGTAGAAACAATTATCGCCGAAGCCTTCCTGCGTTTCGTTATTGCAGGAGTCGACAAGGAACAGGTGTTCCCTTCAGCATTTGAAACACACATTCGGCTCGAGAAAGAGAGAATCCAAATTCCAAGACTGGTCTCCCACAGTGAGCTCAATGATAGATTGAACTCCACCCGAAGGACCATCACTAAATATGCAGACATAACTACAGACGAGATCGAATTTTTGGTTCGAAACGATATCGATGTGAATGGTCATGGTTACATTGCAAAATTGGTCAAACCTCATCCACGGATAGACAGCGACATCAAAAATCATCTTATTGTCAAAGCCAATTACAGCACCAAATATGCCTTTCGCATCAACGGCATGTTCGCTCATATCTGCATTGGTACGAGCAATCGACCAGGGAAGACTGTTATCACAGTGGCCCAGTCAATTGCATCTCATCAAAGGGTTGCTGACATGCTAGTTCTCGACGTTAATCTAGGAAATCTCTCCGAAGTTGCTTTTCTGTCGATGGTAGGAGGATTCCTGTTCGCCCAGAATGTGATACAGCAGATAGCGGACTCAAAGACGGCTGTGCTATATGACCCAGAGGAGAACGTGGGGTCATTGGTCCACCAGTTATTAGGAGACTCGAATCAGCGTCTCGTTTACCTTACTGATGGTTCATCGGGGAAACGTAATGGTGTTGACTGGGTTCATGTCCACCCGAAAAGCTTCATCAGTGCGTTCCGGCTTCTAGTCCCCCGAGACGCCGGTCTATTTGTCGATCTTTCCTCCCGGCCAGACCTGGAGAATAAACTTTTGAAGTATTTACCGAGAAACTGCCGCTATTTCCGGAAAGAATCAATCCTCTCGACTACTGCCTCCGTGCATGCAAAGGAAGACTGGAGATCCATTCGGAAAGCTCTAGTCGCAGCAGTCAATTATATAGACAGCTCTACTTCATACATGAAGCAGTCAAGCACGTCCTCGATTATTGATATATCTAATCTGCAAAATGAAAGGGGTCATAAAGGCATGAGCCCCCTCGAAATGGTGAACTGGACGCACGCTCAGCCCATCCCTATTAAGCAGACACCAATTGACCCTGAGGATCTTTTATCCCCGTCAGAGACCTATCTCGTCATTTCACTTCCCGATGATCTCAGCGAGGCTCTTTGCCGGTGGTTGATAAGACACGGTGCGCGAAGCTTAATCATCTTGACGATGGATTCTCAAGTGTAATCGAATTCCCATGATCACTTCAAATGATGTGGCGTGACTACTAATGTGATATAGGTCCTCACTGGAAGATTCTTACTGGATACGGCAAATCAGTAGAGCGGGTACATCAATCGACGTGGTTCTAGCAGACATCTCCAGGAAACATGAGCTGGTTAACAGTCTGTATGCAACAACACATGGAAAAAAGCCGAGGATAGGTGGTGTGTTCTTGGGACCGGCAAATACGGAACAAGGCAGTCTTGAAGATACCTTAGGAGCCTTTAATGCGCATGCCACTGCACTTGAGAATTTGGATGAAGTCTTTTCCGCTCCTTATGATGGCTTTTTCGTGGCATTCTCCACACTATCTAGGATCACGGGTGCGCCGGATGGAACTACTAATTCCGCAGCCTCAAACATGGTATGATATACGATAATTCACATCAATTCTAATTATTTATTTGCTAACGAGGAGTTTTCAACGGACAGTACACGGCCGCTCTTTGTGCAAGACGTAGAGCAAGAGGTTTGGGAGCTTCCTTGCTTGATCTGACCTCCTGGCATGGGAGTCGATCGGATGTTCGAGTTTCCACTCGTCCTGGATTATTTGAGTTAACAAAAAGAATATCTGAGAGGGACCTTCACCAGGCGTTCGGCGAAGCCGTAGCTGCGGGAAAGCTAGCCTCGTCCTCCATCTCAGAAATTACACTGGGTTTACATCCGGTTCCAAGGTCTTCAAGCAACCCTCTACCAGCGTTGTTTACGCATCTTCTTGAAGGACCTCAACATGCTACGTCTCAAATAAATGAGCTTGAGGCGTCCCTTCCACAGCGTATTTTGTCAGCCGGTACAGATACGGACGAAGCATTGCAAATACTCTATCAAGCATTCTCTCTGTATCTGGCCACTACTCTCCAGTTACCGGCTGAGGGAATAAACATTAAAACGGTCATTATCGATCTGGGCGTTGATTCGCTAGTTGCTATGGAAATTCGTTCTTGGTTTCAAAATGAGATTTATGTCGACGTCACTGTCTTGCAGATTCTGTCTGGAGCTAGCATTCACGAATGTAAGTTCTTCATCTTCATCTTGCATCCCCCCCCCCCGTTCCCTCTTTTTTTTTTTTTTTACAACCAACCCGGTGTTTTCCTTTCTATACTATTTCAGACAGACAGCTAACTTCGAAATTTAGTGTGCCAAGCTGTTCTGATAGAGATAAAGAGTGGCGAAAAATATGCTGATCCTGAAGAAACAGCCATAAAATCCACTTCTAGTGCTCCATTAAGCGAAAATTCCAGCAAGCCTATCATGACACCTGATACTGGGATGTCCATGACTATGGGTAGCAAATTGCCGATGTCATTTGGTCAAGCTCGAGTCTGGTTCCCTTATGAGTATCTTGAAAACAAGACTGCCTATAACTGTACGACCACCTACCAGCTCCGTGGTTCGCTGGATGTCGATCGCTTTGAACAGGCACTACAAACAGTAATCCGACGAAACTCGGCATTCCGTACCTCGTTCTTTACTGATCCAACCACGGGCGAGCCGTATCAAATGATGCATGAAATGTCCCCATTTCAGCTACGAAAAGTTGTTCTTGGTCCATTCGCTGAATCGTCTACACAAATAGAGGAAGAGAAATGCCTCGTTGCAGAACATGTTTACGATCTCGGACTGGGAGACACGTTTATTGCCACCCTTTGCAGTCATACAGATGACCCAAAAATCCATACCATTATATTTGGGTATCACCATATCATCATGGATGGTGTCAGTTGGCAGCTATTTCTGCAAGATCTCGATCAATGCTACACCAATAATCTTCACAGTCATCTTCCTCTAGTTGGTCAATACTTTGACTTTACTGTTCAGCAGCGAGATGCTGTAGATAGCCAAATCAGTATGAGTCACCGGAAGTTCTGGAAAGAAGAGTTCATCGATCCGCCAGAGCCAATGGCCATCCTGCCGTTTGCAAAGTCCTTCACGCGAAAAAGTCTCACTCGCTACGATAACATCGAAATAATGCTGGATCTTGACAGAGATCTCGTCTCCAAGATCAAGAAGTGTAGTGCTTCTGCAAGAGTTACTACATTCCACTTCTATCTGTCTGTACTGCAGGTTATGCTCCATCGCTTTCTCCAGGTTGATGATATTGTCATTGGTATTGTCGATGCTGGTCGTCACAACAAAGCCTTCGTTGATACAATCGGCTTCCTTATTGATATTTTACCACTAAGATTCAACCTTGCTAATAAGGGGACGAAATTCCCGGAGTTGTTGACGTCTACTCGCTCTAAGGTCTACTCAGCTATAGAACATGCTGGTATACCTTTCGATATCATCCTCGAAGACATTAATCCTCCTTCTTCCTCGGTATCACTGCCATTGTTTCAAGTGGTGATGAACTATCGTATGGGTGTGTTAGGCCAAAAAACCATTGGTGATGTTAACCTGGACTGGTCTACTTATGAGGATGCCAAGCATCCCTTTGACTTTATCTTGACGGTGGATGAAAACGATGGCGAAGCTTTTCTTACACTCTCTTTACAGCAGTACCTGTTCGATCGTGCCGGTGGTGACTTGTTTCTCTCAACCTATATTCACCTCCTTGAAGTTTTTACAGAAGAATCATCTCTGAAAATCCAAGACGCTCCGCTTTTTAACGACCACGATTTGAAGACCGCGATATCTCTGGGAAAGGGGCCAATAGATAAGAATATTCTGGATCACACTCTGTCATTGCGGGTCGACAACTTCGTGGCTAGCCAGCCCCATGCTGTCGCGATCAAGGATGATTCAACTACGATGACCTATCGGCAGATGGCTGACCGAGTGAATGAGATCGCCAACGCAATGCTTTATGCCGGTGTTTCGACAAGCTCTCATGTCGCGATGCTAATAAACCCAATGGCAGATGCTATCTGCACGATACTGGCAATCATGCGCATTGGCGCTGTATATGTTCCTCTTGATGTACGCAATTCTGAAGAGCGACTACTGTCGATCGTCACGCAATCCAAGGCCATGCTTGTTATCTTCCATGACAGTACACAAGACCAACTTTCCAAAATTCAGACCAATATTCCATACGCCATTAGAAGTGTCAATATCTCGATTATTCCCAATGACTCGAGGCCTGTTCCCAATCGATCTGCGGCGGACAGCCCAGCATTCGTAATGTTCACAAGTGGGTCTACTGGCAAGCCAAAAGGAGTGATGTTAAAACATTCAAACTTCCTCACTCATGTTCTTGCTGCCTCCAAAGAAATGGATTTGCGCATTGGAAGAGAGGTAGTCTTGCAGCAAAGCGCTTTTGGATATGACGCCTCCCTGGCACAGATCTTTTATGCCCTGGCAAACGGCGGTTCATTGGTGATGACAAGTAATCGCGGCGACATGGAAGATATAGCAACCCTCATGCGGAAAGAAAACGTTACTTTCATGCTTGCCTCGCCTTCGGAATATTTGATACTGTACCAGTATGGTAGAGAGTTTCTAAAAGGCTGCACCAGCTGGCGCATTGCCATGTGTGGTGGCGAGGCCTTTTCAAGCAATCTCAAACAATTGTTCCACGACCTGGACATTCCAAACCTAAAAGTGTGGAATGCATATGGTCCTAGTGAAATTTCCGTCGCCTCTTCTTTCTACAGTGTCCCCTACGACGCGATTGCTTTGCAGGACACAACTAAAGTCCCTATCGGGCGGGCCATCAGCAACTATGCTGTATACATTTTAGATCCAGAGTCGGCCCAACCGCTGCCTGTGGGCTGGGTGGGAGAGATCTGCATAGGTGGACCGGCGGTCAGTGCCGGATATCTTTACAACGAGCAGATGACCACAGACAGGTTCATACCAGACACGATATCTTCCACATCTGCCGGTGGTTGGACATCTCTTTACCGCACAGGCGATCAGGGACGTATGCTTCCGGATGGCTCAATTGCTTACCTTGGTCGAATCGCGGGTGACTCTCAAATCAAACTCAGAGGCATCCGTATCGAATTGGATGAAATTTCGATTTCCATTCTTCAGACCTCTGCCGGAGTGGTCTCCAACGCCGCTGTTTGTACCTGGGGCGAGGGACAAGAGCAATTCCTTGTTGCGTTTGTTGTGTTTGCTGTTAACCAGGTTCCTGAAAATACAGATCAATATTTGCACGAGTTGATTTCGTCTTTGCCTTTACCATCATATATGCGCCCGGCAATGGCAGTTCCGATAGATAAACTTCCCATGAATGCTAGTGGGAAGTTGGATCGACGAGCGCTTCGAGACCTGTCTCTTCCCGAGATCGTAGAACAGCGAGATGACGACTCGTGGACAGATACAGAAGTCAAATTGAAGCAGATCTGGACGGATGTCTTGGCTAACTCCAAAGCTAAACTGCACATTCGGAAACAGTCGGACTTCTTCTCAGTTGGAGGCAACTCACTCTTACTACTGAAGATGCAGCGGGAGATCAAGCACGTTTTAGATAGAGAAATTCCGCTATCAGAGCTGTTCCAAAATAGCGACGTACAGACTTTGGCTCATCGTCTGGACAACGATATTGGAGACCTTGTCACACACTCACACATTGACTGGGATGCTGAAGTTTTGCTCCCTTCAGATTTGCACCAAATTGATTCCAAACCTGCAACTTATCCTATAGAAATTGTTCTCACGGGATCTACAGGTTTCCTGGGAAGATGGATCCTTAAGCAACTATCGGCACATCCAGAGGTGGCTCAAATTCACTGCATTGCCGTTCGCCCGAAGGAACCTGGTATCATACGTAATAATGAGATGTGGACGTCAGAAAAAGTCGCAACTTACGCCGGCGATTTATCTCTACCTAATTTAGGTCTTTCAGAAGAAGACCAAGAGAGAGTTTTTGTCAATGCTGGCGCCATCATTCATTGCGGCGCTGATGTTTCGTTTATGCAAACATATACATCACTGCGCAAGCCCAATGTCCAATCAACAAAGGAGCTTGTTAGGATGGCTTCAGCCCGCCGATCTATTCCATTCCATTATGTGTCGACTGCGGGCGTCGTCCACCTAAGCGGCGAGGATAGTTACGGGGAGAAATCTGTGGCGGCTCACCGTCCTCCAACAGATGGCTCCGACGGATATGTTGCATCCAAATGGGCCAGCGAGGTGTTTTTGGAACGCTGCAATCGCGAATTCGGCATCCCGATATCGATCCATCGTCCTTCCAGCATTATTGGACCCGATGCACCGAGCATGGACATCATGAACAACATTCTGCGCTTCTCGCGGCTCATGAAGGTGATACCTCGTGTCTCTGGCTGGGTAGGATCCATGGACCTTGTTGACGTAAAGTCTGTCGCAAAAAACATCATCAGCACAGTAATAGATATGCACGATCGTTCTCAGAACACGGGGTCTTTCTCCACAGTGCAATACTATCACGAGTCCGGTCAAACTGTCGTCCCCGTCGAGTCCGTGAAAGAATATCTCGAGAAGGAGGAAGGAGTTCCCTTTAAAACACAAAATTTGGATCAGTGGATAGAAAGCGCGAGAAAACATGGAATCGACGAGCTTGTTGCGGAATTTTTGACCACAATGCATGCGTCTGGACAGGGACCTTCAATGCCCTTGTTGATCACCTCTAGGAAATACGACACCTCCTTCCGGTCATAGGTATCCCATTTTTGTTACCTAATTCTATCCTCCTGATTGTATCCTCGAGTTCAATTTTCTATCCACGATGCCCTTTTTTTGTACTCGACCTTGAAAGACCGATGAATTAATTACTCGTGTATATTAAGAAAAGAAGCTTCAACATATTTGCATCATACTATCAATAAAAGGCTTTCCACCTATAGTTACTTCGAACTTATGTTCTGACATGATAAACAAGGTCCTACTAGTGTGATACTTTTGTGAATATAGTCACGAATGAATGAAGTGGTTGATATTGTCTTCCTTATTCCAAAATTAAACTGAAATGTCGAAGTCCTACAATGCAAATTTACACCTAGATGCATAAATACTGTCCAACACCTTTCTTGGTCACTTTTGCTCACATCTCACAAAACAAAGACTACACTCTAGTCTATCCTCAACCTACTCCTTATTTACCATTGCTTCCATTACCCTCCCCACCCTCTTCTTCACGAGAGGTATCACTTTTCTTCTTCTCCTTGAGCCCATAATCTGAGTTTACAGTAGTGCGCAAAGGAATTTCTTTTTCGAAAAGCACCAGGCACAATGTTGCGCCGGCAAATGCTGTCGCCACAATCCACACTACTTGAAGAGCGTCGCTGTAGACGCTGATCACCTCCTGGCGAATCGTACCTGAAAGACCACGTACGTATGTCCCCGAGACCGAGGCATATGCAGATCCCTGACCTAGTTGGGCCAAGATGGTGGGATCGGTCACCCGGTGATGAAGAAAATGTTGAAACTGCGAGTTGAATATGGCTCCTGGAATGGCAACTCCCCAAATGCCTCCGTAAGAACGAAGAAATCCCCACGTAGCTGTTGCGACGGCGACATCCTTCTCCGGAAGGTCGGCTTGTGCAGCGGGCAACAGAGTCGACATTAGGAGTCCATTGCCCACGGCAATTATGAGCTGGAAAACGATATATTCACCTAATCCAGAAGTCGAGTCGAGCTTGATGCAGAGTCCAAGACCTAGGGTGAATAGGCCCATAGCTGCGATATGGAGAGGCTTGTATCGCCCGGTTCGTGAGAGGAGGTTGCCCGCGATTATGGCCAAGGGAGGGCTTGTAACTGCGGTTGCGAGCAGCAATACGCCACTTCGTTCAGGCGAGACAAGCAATACACCCTGGAAATAGACGGGAAAGAAGTAGACGGACCAGAAGGAAAGCATGAATTGGCAGAATGATAGAATCATAACAATTGTGGTCGTACGGCTGGTCGTCAGCATGCGCGAGGGAATGGTAGGTTCCTTGCAGAAGCTTGTAGACTCATACCAATGGAATACACCAGTGCCTGCAAAGCCAAGGAGTAGTGGCACCAAAACGTGGTATGTAGACCAAGCATAACGGGCACCTCCCCAAGACAGAGCGATCAGAATTGAGCAACAAGAGGCTACTAGTAGTACGTTTCCGACGAAGTCAATCCGCACCAGCTTTTCTTTCGCCGTCCAAGTCTTGGGGCGATGCACTTGGAGAAACAGATATAGCATAATCAATGCCGCACCGCAGATAGGCAGGTTGATATAAAACACCCATCTCCAAGTAGCACGCTCCACCAAGGCACCACCAACAAAAGGTCCCAAGCCCGTGCCAACTGAGAACGAGCAGAAAACAATAGACATGTATTTCCCTCGCTCTCGAACAGGAACGATATCGCTGACGATCATTCCTGTCATGAGCGTGATACCTGCACCTCCAATGCCTTGAATCACTCGTCCAACTAGGAGCATTATAGCAGAGCTTGCGCCTCCGCTAAGTCCACTTCCCAGAGCGAATATAGCTACTGCTCCGATCATCAGCCATCGACGACCCCAGACTTGAGCCAGCTGTCCATAAAGAGGCTGGAATGCGGTTCTGTTTGTGTGTGTGTGTGTCAGCAGCTATGCACTGCAAGAGATCCAATGTAAAGAAAACTGAATTTTGTCGACTACCTACAGAGTTAGAAAGTAACCATTTACAAACCAGATATACAAGTCTCCTGCATCAAGCTCCTTTGTAATGGAGGGCAACGCCGTCGATACAGCTGTGGCCTCGAGGGCGGCTAGCCAAGAAACAATACATAGCGGTGGAAAGACAGCCCAAAATCTCCAATTTCTTGTTGTGCTCTGGTTTGCCTCAGACAAAGGCAACGGTGCAGGCGGTTGGTCTTCAGCGGAGACGACATCTGGCCTGGGTCTCAACTCCTTTTCAGCATTCATAGTGTCTTGCATGACTTTTGGCCGTCGTAAGAATAAAAGTTGATGATTTTTCTCACTTAAATTTATCTATATACATCTTATAATGGAGCGACGAATTTGTGATCCAGGATAATTACATCCTGTTCCTTTCGTTGCTCGCTTTTTCATCATCTGCCCATTGTGTAACACTCCCATCAGACTCATTACTCCTGTCATCCATTCCTGATATCACACTAGTAATCGGCCTTTGACGGCGAAAATCTCATGTTGACAAGCCTACCCTTTCCAGCATCGGACTTTAGCGGACTTACGAAAAAAAAACAAATTGCATACTTCCTGCTGTCCTTGTGCTTACAGGGGGGTGAGGGTACCACGCCGAAGAGGCCTCGGTGCAGGGATGATGCGTATAGGTATGCATAACTTATGCGTGATGGAAGCTTCGGCGGTGACTAATGGTGTGATGTGTGGTGTAAGTGTTAGCCTAGGGCTAGAAGCGCCCCCAGACATATGCAAGTTCGGTGCCTTCGGCGGCCACACCCATCCAATCCTTCGAAAACGGCTACCTAATGTGCGCATCAGTCGCCATCGACATTCTTTGTTGAGTTCGCAAGGGTCTCCGCATTAAGGAATTAAGCGGTGTTAAGCTTTAATGTCCGTCCATGCGTGAATTGAATTAATTGCGTATCGAGATCATTTGGAATAATATGATCGTGTTGGTAAACCGGACAGGGAAGGAAACTGGATCGGTCCATGATGTCCCTCGTATAACTGAATAGAAAAGCGGAGAAATAAGCCCGCGAGCTAAGACAGATTTCCGCAGATTCGTCTCGAGCTTATACTTTGTCGTTGAATGGATGAATTATAGGTGCCTTGATAGACAGGAAGGACTCTGTAGGGAATCAGGGGTCGAAGACTCGTTAGATACGCATGACCGACCCGCACTGTAATATGATTAGATACTGTTTACGGGGCTTTCAAAGGTTCGATCGATTGCAACGAAAAACTCGTTGCTTAGATCAAGTTGGGTGTATTTAGAGCACCACTGATACGAGGTTTCTAAGCGCTCAGACCGATGTTGACCCTTTACTTAAGTATGCCACTGTATTGACACGATCGTTGGTATAGCTACTCATTGTTACTAACTAGTTCTTTAAAGTTATCATTTTCGTTATTTGTTCCATTTGGTATTCCGAGCACCATATTCATAGTTTGTCAGGTATAAATGTATGGATGTATCAATGGAAAGTATCGGTGCAGAATTATCACAGCGGTGGTTGATTGCTTATCTTGATTCCGAAGGAGCAGCAGCCATTACTCTCCTTTACAACTGAAGCAAAAGGTGCAAACCGGAACATCATCTCTCTTTTCTATTGCTGTGCGCCGCCACCGGTCAGACTTGACAAATCAGTCATAGCCGCGAATTGAGGGAAGGTCGATTTTCCATCCTGAATATTAACGACCTTACCATCCTGTACGAAAGTTTCCACCCATCCTAAACTAGTCACGATGTGGTGTTTCGACACCCAGGGCTCCTCCTCCTGCTGCATAGCCTGAAACTCAGGGTCTAAAGTGACCTTAGTAACCTCCTCAAAGGTACGGAAGTAGAACTCGACAGCAAAATCGTGGTCATCGATAGTCCAGCCTCGTTTGTTCTGGATGTTCATGTTCTGAATGACCTCTTGGAAAGCGGAGGGAGCGTGGTACTGGAGTCAATGTTTAGCGATGCTGTCATGCTTTGGACAGTCATGTCAAGGATAAATGTACCTGGATGTAAGAGTGCATCCCATGTTTGGCATGAATATGAGCAGCCTTAGCTGCCACATCGGCGACATAGTTGTGTGCCTCCTCCTCAGTCTTATTCTCAGACTTGTAGTGGAAGATGCTGAGGCGCAAAAGACGCTGCTTGGTAATGTCGTTGGTGGCCATTTTGTTGATTCGTATTTGGTCTAATTCCTATCTCGGTGGACTATGAGTTCTAATGACAATTGGGATTCCGGGTGGCATTGGGTCTATGTATAATACTTATATATAATTTCTCGACACCCACTATCATCTACTCTACGGCGTTTTTCCTTTGTCTCCCTCAACCTCATTCCCGGCCGGACATAACACTAAACTCCGATTGAGGCGTCAAGATGATGGCTTGAGAATTAATAAGTGACAGGCATTGTCTGGTTTCAAAACAGGCGACGTGCTGTCATTATGCATTCGGCGCCTCCTGATTACGCCTTGAAAAGAGATGCGGAAATTTATTGGTTGCAAGGATGTGAGACACGACATTTCAGCACACAGCGAGGGGCAGAGAGCTCAAGAGGGAGTACCGAATTTTGGCAACGACTAGTAAGCACCGAAGCCCCTCATCTATTCAATTGGCCTGAGAAGAATTCAGTTGAGTCTCCTATCCAAGGCGCCGAAGAGAAGAATTTAGTATTCTGATTGTGGATTCTTCAAGTAGGCAAAGGTCTCTTAAAAGTCGGGGAAAATGTAAAAGTTTTCGTGGAAGAATACGATCATAGCTCACCAAATCTTGTAAATAGCTACTTCTACACCAATGGAACGCACTCTCGGCCTCATTGAGGCGTCAAATTATCTTTTTCTTATCTTCATCGTTGGTCCGATCCTCATTTTTGGTGCGTACAGAGCATTCTATGACAAGCGCCGCAAGCATCTACCGCCACAGGTGCCGGGATGGCCCATCATTAACAACACTCTCCAACATCGCGTCGACAATGCACCACCCCTTTTGCAGAAATGGGCGCGTGAACATGGGGAGATATTTCGTACTAGGGCAGGCGCAACCGACTTTATTTGGTTAAATTCCATGAGCAGTGTCAAAGAGTTATATGATAAACGATCAGCGATATATTCAAGTCGGCAGCCGATGCCTATGGCATGTGATACTGCTTCGTGAGTGGTTCTTAGAATCATAGTATAAATTTCTAAAACAAGATATTGACTATTTTGATCAGCCAAGGCAAGCGTATGGTATACCTGCCATATGGCAAGGATTGGAGGAAGTCACGAACTATCTTCCACAAGGTGAGTGTCTCATTTATTTCTAACCTAATTAAACAAAGGATACCAACTAATTGTCATTGACGGAACAGGTGCTGACCGAAAAAATGGCCGAAGACTATTCCGTTATTCAAAACTTCGAAGCAAAACAGCTGAGCGCCGACTTGCTCGATAATCCAGAGGACTTTTACATGCACAACCGCCGGTATACGGCCAGTGTTATCTTCCAGATTACATACGGCTGGCGGATAGAGAAATGTACGTCTGAAAGAGGCAAGGAAGGAGAACTGAGGACTTGCTAATGCTCTATATTGCTATCTCCTAGGGAGCAATGAGGACGTAAAAAAGATGCACGAAGTTCTCGCCCGCTTCATCGCAGTGCGAAGGCCCGGTGCGTTTTTAGTCGATAATTTTCCTGTCCTTGCTAAGAACCCGATTTTTAATCTACTTTCCAAGTGGAAGAGCATTGGGCGACAGTATCATGATTTGGATAATGCAATCTTTATGGACTTTTGGAACCGAATGAAGAAATCGGTTGATGACGGCACGGCACCACATTCCTTTGCCAAAACCTTGCTCAGCAACCATGAGAAAAACGGGCTGACAGAGAATGAAGCCGCTTGGATCTGGTACGTTGTCTTCGCTAGCCTGAAATTTCCGCCTGTCGGACGAAAACTTAACAAGCCATAGACTCAGCTAATTTCTTCAATAGTGGCGGCTTGCTAGAAGCAGGCTCAGAAACAACAGGCGCCACTTTGAATAATTGTATCATGATGCTGCTCTCGAACCGCGGCGCTATTCGACAAGCTCATCAAGAACTTGACCACGTTGTAGGCAAAAGTCGCCTTCCCACCTACCAGGACGAGCCAAACCTACCATTTATTCGCGGCATTATCAAGGAAACCCTGCGGATGCGACCTATTGGGAAATTTGGTAATAACCACTATCTCACAAAAGATGATTGGTACAACGGCTATTTCATCCCCAAAGGCTCAACCGTCATGGCCAACTGGTGGGCCATCCACTACGACCCTGAGGTCTACCCGGAGCCGGAGAAGTTCCTGCCCGAACGCTGGAAACACTATCCCTACGGCGCAGCAGCGGCGGCTGTCTTGCCAGACGGTAACAAGCGAGATCACATTTCTTATGGCGGTGGCCGTCGCATCTGTGCTGGTATCCACCTCGCAGAAAAAAGTCTCTTCATAAACGTAGCACGCTTGCTTTGGGGATTTGATATTGACTTTGCGAAGGATGCAAATGGTGACGTTATTCCTTTGGACTTCACGACTGCTGGGTTTTTGCAAGGTAGTGGCAGTATTCCAAAGCCATACCAGTGCAGTATACTACCGCGTAGCAAACGACACGAGGAATTGATGAGGCAGGAGTGGAGGGAGGCTCAAGACAAAGGGATTGACTTTTCACATATAAAATGGAATGTTGGGGATGAATGATAGATTAAATGATGTAATAGCGTGATTGTCGACGTCGTATATCTGAGTATTGAACTTTCCATGAAAACATGGCTCCCAATGTATATTTAATAAGAGGTAGTAAAGGCGTAGTAAGACGTAAAACAATTCAATTTATGAACTCGATACGCTAGGAAAGGAATGCGCATATCGACAGCGTAGACAAGCAGAACTTGTACAACATTACGCATTATAGGGCACGTTGCAGTAGTTAACCATTCAGGCATTAAGTTATATAATATTGAATTCCTATGTTTCCATAGTCTTCATGCTATACTCAGGCGAAATATCGTGCCTATGCGTTTGTTTGTAACCCAAGCCTTGACTATAAAACCACCATAATAATAGTAGAACATTTATATTGCCAAATCAAAAATAAATCTTTCTTCTAACAGAACTTAAATAAAGTATTCTCCTGAATAAGCATTCTCCGGTCCCTGAGTGACCCGTCTCATATCACACTTGGAAGGCTATATATATACATACATCTTTATTATTGACGTATAGGACCCCCAAAGGAAAAATTGGTTTCTTGCAAACGGTCAATTGCTGTGTTGTTGTACATCCCTCCCCCATCGGAACCATCACTTTCTGTTCTTCCTTCCAGTGTCTTCTACACGGCATTAAACCTTGACGAAGGTTGCCGTAGCACAGAGAAACATCAACCAAGCAGGAACATTCACCAACATCATCCGTCTGAAGTTATTGCCCAGCCATCCACGCAAGGCATCTTCATTGCGCTGTCCCATCTTCTCCTTGGAACAGATCTTGCTGTTCCAGTACATGCTCCAAGCCCCGAAATAGTAATGAGCAACACTGAGCACTCCGCCAGCATAGTAGAAATATCTGGTCTGAGGGCTCAGGCCAGGCACGCGGCTATTCACTACTGCAAAAATCCCAGCGAAGGGATATGCCAGCATGATTACCCATTTCGTTGGCTTAGCAAAGGCTGGAAACCAGTCGGTCACCAGATGACCAGACACATGGCCGGGTTGTGCCAACAGTTTGGGGGTCAGAAATGAACTGAATGCATTTTGTTGATCGATGGCGCACATCAAAGAGGCAGAAGAGATTACGACGGGGCTGAGCCTAAGGAGGGCAGTGCCAAATGTCTGCAGGGTAATCGACTCGGACATATTGCACTTATTCAATCTTTGGGATGAAGTTAAATGGACATAAATTGATATGATGGATGTGAGACTCCAGCTGTGACGAGTAGGCCTTGCTTTTGTGTCGTGTAGTGATGGCCATTATTTAGATATGCTGACGCCATACTAACTTGGTTTCGGGGCTCCATTGTGCACGGAAATCAGCTCATGACAAAACAATCATAGCTCAAAGAAGACTCTCGGTGAGCAGCTATACTACATAGTCTGAATAAGCATCAAAAAATCCGATGAGCATACATATCAATAACTACACCTTGCTATTCTGCGTATTTTCGGCGAAACGTCAGCAGACGACATGGATATGGATGTTCGGTGTCGGCGAGTTCGGCGGAAGTCTTGACACCGAAATCGCACTCTATTGCTGAAGAGAACATGCTGACCCAGTCTCAATATAATTTAATTTCTAGATTTCTAAGAGAGTTAGTGTTTTAAGGTGTGGCGTGCTGGGCCGTTTAATTGACCATTAGACAAAGATCTAACTATAGATCGAGGAGCTAACACTATTAGACTTCTTTATGAACAGCCGAGTACTTACTAATTATGCATATTGATTGGTCTGAATAGTCCTGTAGATGGGGATATAGTACTATAAGTATTATGCTGTTCAATGCCCAATAGCCGAATGAATATGCAGTGATTTGTATTGCCACTAGTAATCGAACGGACTTCAGAACTGAGCTCGCAAGAATGAAAGTGACAGAGAAGAATAGAGCTATTCTACATTCCATTTATGCTGTCAATTTGTATCTATATCTAACTGTTTTGTCATTCATTGACAAGTAAGCTCCGTGAATCTGTAAGACTTAGCCTCGTGTTTAGTGTAAACATCTGCCTGACTCCTAGTCAATACCACTACCTCCTTAGAACCGTCCTCAGCTGCATGCATATATCTAGCCCTTTCTATATATTACACCATGGCCTTAACAACAATGATAATAGGCATAAGCGACACAAAAAAACTTTTCAGCCCGTCATAACATACCAGACTGCTCGAGAGACCGTTTCATCCGTAGAACAATCTTGATCGTCTCCACTTCGCGAGCTTTGATGGCCTGGAGAGTGACATCGACCACTTGATCTAGAGAGATTGAAGGGTCATTGTATACGCGATCTTGAGTTTCGTGCCGCGCACCATCGCCCGTGGCACTGGTGGTATCCATGAGAACCATAACATCACGTAATCTGCTTAGTAGTATCTCAGCTAAATGAATGAATATGGTGAGCTGCAATCCACATGATGAATGCAAGGAAAACGCTCCGATAGCTAAGCCCGGTAAACGGATCTGCTCTGGGGCTCGATGCTGCTTAATCGAGTTTTCAATGTGAAGAAAGATTTTGCCATATATTTCAAGCACTCGTAGATGGCATGAGAGTACTAGCAAATCTGATGCAGGGTCGAGAGTCCTGATATGTTTTGACGTCTTAGGCGACGTTTTCATGTCACTAGAAGCCGCCAAGTTGAGGCTGTTTGAGCGGTCTACAAATCGTGGAAACACCTGATTTAGGAGGTCGATTAGCTGTTTTGATAATAAAAAAGCTCGGTCAATGGCGAACACTTGTTCCCTCTCATTTCGACTCCCAGGTTGAGGATATTGACTAGGTGTGATTTCTGGACTAGGCACATGCGCTGAAAGATTGAGGAGACTTATGTTGATTTCAGCCACCTTGGAAACCCATGTTGCCATGCCTTGCGGACTAGCGATAGGTAGGCCATCCAATAACTCCTGACCGTTATTTCGCTGTTGTATCAAGTGTGTGTCGTTATCTTCAGAGAATGACCGAGGAGATGTGATACTCGACAAAGGATGAGTAACCGACATGTGGTTTACTCTCTCTGTCGATAATAAATTGTGTCCGACTGAAGAGGGTCCAGAGGTTGCGGGTGAAGTGATTGAGGTCATGGCCCCGGGAGCAAACAAAGTTTCCTCTGTACTTCCTTGAGATAGGGTCATTTCTGGAAGGGAAGGGTTGGAAAAATTGTCCCAATGAATGTTAAACGCAACATCAGAAGCGTCCGCGAGAGCGTCGAGGTCATATCCTTCTAATCCACGGGTTTCTTCACCTTGTTATTGAAAAGCAATTAGCATATGTCTCCAAACTGTGCTTGAATGACTTTCTGCGTCATTAAAAGAAACATAGGTGGAATTTATATGATTAATGAGAACGGTCCTTATGAACTCTTTTGAAAATACCCATGACAATTGATTCTTTGTTGATTGAGGGATATGGCCGTGATTTGAATTCGAGTTTGTTTCTTCGATCCAATGGCCGATAGTAAAGCAGGAACAGATGAAAGAAGAGCTATACTTACAATTTATGAGGATGTCATCTTCTGGCTGCGAAGTAGGCCATTGTTGCAATGAAGTTACAGGAGGCAATTGAGAATAATCGGCAGGTCTCTTGTCGATATCAATCAACCCATTCGACGCTACACCAGAGTCGTTTTGGGTGGACGACAGAGTGCTTCTCTGTCTATTGGGTGCTGCACCTACGGACTGTTTCCTGCCGGGATGTTGTTTATGATTCTTCCCTGGCGGACTGAAGATGCAGGTCAAGTTTGCGTTTGCGCAACGAACACAGGTATTATGGTCTTCGTTGCGTTTGCAACGCAATTTCTGTGTGTGACACCTATCACAGGCTCGGCGAATCTTGGGAGGCTGATCCATTTGTACAATTTAACTTGCAGAAGGCGATGACTGAGTCGACTGGAATACAGTGAGGTCGTTGAGAGAGAACGGTGAGTTCGTTTCCTAGTTACTTCCCTGGAGGGCATTGATAATGGAAGAACGGATTCCTTAACATTTGACAAAAGCGAAATTGGGTCCACTCACAGTGTTCTCTAACAAAAGCAGAGCACCAGTCTGCAGGGTTGAAATGCAATCTACTGCATTAATGACGATTCACCTCGTATATCTCTTACCCCTCCCTTTGTGTAAACATTCTTCGACAGGTATGCATCCAGAATCCTACGAAGTTACAACTTCGTTCAGCTACCATACATCTAAAGTACTCATTTCAAATAAAATTGCCTCTCGGGCTAAAAGTTCATGGTATTTTAACGTTACTCATTTGATAAAAAAGCCCTTCCACGCGTCCAACGTATCTTGTGTACCTAGGTTATAAGCCAAAGTGTGTATCGGAGAGTATATGTCGTAAGCAACCTTGACTAGTTGTTATTTTCCTATACTACCCAGTAAAACCCCACGTTTTCTCTTATTCCCTTCTTTGCGAGCTGCATAGGAAGTTAGGCGCCAGTGTACACTATAAATGCAAATAATACGTTTGTTTATATCACCTTGCGGCCTCTTATTTGGTGGCTGTGGTTGGATTATTCCTGTTTTTAACCCTATGTGCCATGTCTGAATTCACTGTCTCTAGCACAATTCTAACCAATGAAAGGATATATAGTATCCTTCCCACTGTCCAAAAGGCCAGGACTCTTTCAGAGACAATACTAAAACCCCTAGTAGATACTAGAGCGTAGCTTCCAAAGAAAGGTTCAAGGGTCTCAGCCCTTTTGGCCCCCCGACTCCACGCGAAATATATTAGAGAGGCATACAAGCTTTGATTTCTTGGACTGGGGTCGGTTCTTAGGCTGAGTAACGCCTTGATTAGGGGATTTGAGTCAAGTACTAAACAGTCTTCAGACTAAGTACGAGTTGATTCGACGCTTCATACATATACATTACTCAACAGAGCTCAGATCCCATGGATGCATTGGATTTGGCCCCAAGTCAATTATTGGCTTGGGAGAATCGCTTGGTTATAGAGGCAAGCAACTATCCCGCAGCTTATGTAAGACTGACGGGCGGAATAGCGCAACTTCGATATAGATGGAAAAGAAGAGATCGCAAGTTGGTTACCCAGGTAGGTAATTGAAGAACATATCCTCTGATCCCCGCCGGTTCCGGTCGATCCCGCGGAATTGACTAATGCTTAGTATATGCATACATACTACGTACATATGTCCAATCTTGTAAGCCAAAGGTCAATTGAAATCACCCCATCAGGAATGCGCCAATGCTGATCGAGGTCATTCCACCACATTGGCTACACAAAGGCCTTACCCCTTAGTAATTTAGGTACCTCAGCCTTATATTGCTTGGTTGCTTGGATTGTCCATCAATGTCTGGTCGAGCGTCATTTTGTTGTAGTGCTGCCCAGACTTCTATTTCTTCAAAACTTGATTTCTATAAGCTCCGTCATTTCACTTTATTTCCTAGCAATCATTATAAGGATGTCATACAAGTACTGTGTGTTAGTTGCATGCATTCACCGAGCGACAGTAGATTGACCGCCAGGAGCAGGGCATTCCTATTCGACTGGGACCCACGAGCAGGATACACCTGTCATGTGAAGCCTAATCTCGAAGCAAATGAGGCTACCTTTTCAATAGACTATTACGTTCTAGTTTTGAATATATAGATCATATATTGTATGATGTGCAAAAATAAAAGGGACAGAATTCACAGAAATCATACAATAAAATGATAGACTTGAGAAACTAATAACACAGCAGGTCAACCATTTCTTCCCCAAATTTCTTCTTCACCTATTTCGTGGTGCTTTGTAGATACACCAATATCTTTGACATCATCTAGGAGTCTACCGCATTGCCATGGATGCAGCTCAAAGAGTTACGTACCGTACTTGAGGGTTAGTGTCCAATTAATTTCAAAATGGGTAGTACGTGTCTACCTAATTGCCTTCGGAAATATTGTGTCTAAGTCAAAAACACCCAAAGACCCTCTAATTTTGAGTCTGTAGTCGCTGATTGCTATCTGAGAAGTTCTTAAGCATAATTATCTGTGTCGACCCTCGTGTAATCATAGGCCAATTAAACCCGAGAAACCGACAAAATGGACCAATTATCAGAAAGTCCATAAAACCAAGCTACAGGAGGATGCTGAGCTCATGCTCGAAACATACAAAACTCTGGCCGGAATGCGCTTCATTGATGCCTCGGAAATGATCCAAGGCCCTCACGATCTAACCAAAAGTCTATCTCACTACGATGATGGCGATACTATACTAGGCCTCGGTTCCACCATCGAATCTCTATACACCGTTCTACCATGAGTGGCTGATACGGCTCTCGAAGTCATCAGATCTAGCTTCCTAGGGTGGAAGATGGGGGTGCAAAGTTCTAGCTCTGGAACGTATAGAGACCTCGGCTGGGATGTACCTTTTATTATATTCGGTAGTCTTAGCCATAGATTTCACTATTTATCTTCTAAACCGGCTGGTGACGCTTTAAAGAGATGTAACAAAGTGGTACCGCCAGCTGAAGGTGTTGCCGGAATGTGTAGAACATGACCATAACGACTGCACTTACGACCGGAAGCAGTTAGATTTCAGAAAGATGGATGGCTATACAACTTTGAAGGTAACGCTTTTGAGGTGGATCTGGTACGCTCATATGCAGCTCAGTGCGCGAAAGGAAGCTGCTCAGCAGCCTTTGAGAGATATTGAACTATGATGAGCAAAACATAGCTCCTAGTGAAACACCTCTTTTCAAACATGAAAAGGGAGTTGACAAAGCTACAAACCAAGAGAGTGAGTGGCTTGCCCACTTCAATGTATGGAAGTCAACGTGCAAGCTTGCCAAGGCAAATTAGCATTGTCGTTCAGCTCAAAAAAAAGCTGAGAGGTTATATCCGAATAGTGTATACGAAAAATAAGACCATTCCCTCTAGAGACTTGAATGTGGAAGGCTAGACCTTCAACGAAAGCAACATGAGGCTCTGAGGCAAGAAGGTTACCTTAAGGATGCCTTGGAGGGCGATTGGGGTTCGAAGACGATGCCAGAACAGGGTTTTTCTACGGAAAGAAGAGAGTGGCGATTTTTCAGCGAGCGCCCAAACAATTGTAGGTGGATAATGAACAACCGCGTCTTGGTTAACGTTCCAGACCACCACGGCGCATGATCCGGAACGGCCGCCTCTGGCTCATACGCTTATGGAGAGGTCGACGTGTCTACCAAGAAACAACTCGACCTCGCGCAAGAGTGGTTATTAATCGTACCCAAGGATATCGTCAAAGTGTTAGAGAAGATGGACAGTGAACCCTGGAAATTTTCTACTTAAAAGAACATATTAACTTTCGGAAAACAGATCAGGAGCAGACACTCCATAATCATGTACTACTACTTTCATGCTGTCTAAGGCGGAATATTTTTGAGCTTAGAGTCTGTGATCACAAAGTCTCTCTCGTCAAGCGATTGTGTCGGTCGAAGGAGATCCTTTTCGAAATTATGTGTAGTCGTAGTTGAGATGAATCCTTAGTACTGTTTGTACTATCTGTAATTTTGTACCACAAAGATACATCTCAAAATTAAACAAAGATAGAGTCATACGTTATGTGCGTATTCCAAACTAAATGCGGTCGTTCAACTCCCAGACACCAAACTCGATTCTCATGCTGTAATAACGATATCCACACTAGGATCAGGATACCCCAACCACCTATGAGTATCGGCCTTAGCTTCTGTGGTGACTCGAATAACCGACTTCGACTGCTGGTATGGCTTTATATTGCTTGTACTAGCCTGTGTACAGCATATTCTTAGCTCCGACATTGCGCAATTCCATCCTAATATTCATCTAACGGAGGGCGTAAGCGAAAATATCATTGAAATGCTAAGCAGTAACCTCGTGTGCTTCGCCTGGCATGAATTTAACTGTCAAAGCCAAAGAATGAATGGTATGTAACTCGACCGATCTTCGAGAATGGGCATTTGTCGCTGTCGAGTTCGATGAAGTTGTCGTAGTTGGAATTAGAGAGAAGAAGGTAAGGAATGTGTGATTTCTGAATCTTTGTCGAGACTTGTTGATACTGTCGAATAATGGTCACAGCCTTCTCGATGTTTTCGAAAACGATTGATTTGAGTTTGGTTGGAGTGAATATGTTCATTGTGGATTATTTTTGGGGAGAAGAAGAAGTGTTTCTCAGGCAGAAACAGCTGGGGTTTACGGACTTCTCAAGATAGAAAGAACGATAGATACCTAACAAGAGGTGATCTGAGATGACCTGTACCTAGATTAGGACGACAAATAAACAACCTCTTTGTAAATTCGTCGTTGTCAAAGTGCTGAACTTTAAGTGCCATGGTTTGATTGAGCTAGGCAACATAAGAGAAGATGTGGACCGGGCCGAACGAGACCAAGAAGCTGCGAGCACTATAAATGTCCTAGTTCAGGAGAATATTGCTATCAGAATAGGGAGGACCCCTTTGGCTTTCTGGACAAGATCTTTACACCATCCACTGGCATGGAAGGTGAACAACATTTGAACGGGTTTGAGTTATGGGCAACTACTTGCATGTCTCATGACGAGAAATAACGACTTGTTTTAGTGGAAAGAAATACGACATTCTCAAACAGAGGCTGTGGCAGCTGGATGGAAGAATGACGAGTAAAAGTTAAATGGAGATGAGGAGGGTAAAAGGTTTATTCAAAAATTCTCCTCATTACATATAGACGTTAAGAGGAATTTCCTAGCAGTGCTTGTTGGCTACAAGCAGCCAATGGTAACCTATCATCGGCCTTTCCCTTCAATCTACCTAAACAAAACCCGTAGATGCATGTAGCAGGAAGAATTTATTATGCGTGTTAATTAATACCTGGATGTCATGAAATTCTATTCAGCTTGTTAAAAACACAACGTTGTGTGTGTGTGTGTGTGTGTGTGTGCGTTCAAGTACTACCTAGGTAGGCTTAATTGCATAAATCTGAAAAGAGCCTAATAATACTTAACATGGTCACTATCAAATAGTGTTGGTAAATTCACTTACCAGCCCATTCATTATAATCCAAATCTGCAGATTCAGTCTTGGGTTGCTTAGAGCAACTCGACGGGGTACAACATGATGTACTTTGTCGTAAGTAGGAAGACTCTTTATAAAGATTAAGGTTTGCTTTGGTGTCAACTAGCAAGATATCTAGAAACAAGTCAGCCCTTATATGTACTGGCTTAGTACAGTCTTCCACTCATATGTAGCACATACCTTGGAAATCCGCTTGTCGAAGGTATTCCTCGTATTCAGCAACCTGGCTAGCACCCGCAATGCATCCCACATACAGTTCCATATTATCAACGATGCTTCTTGGGAGCTCTTTTCTGGCTAGGATATCACTGACGGCAAGTCTTCCACCTGGTTTTAGTAGTCGGGCAATCTCAAGGAAAACAAGGCCCTTGTCCTTTGCTGGAACAAGATTAATGACGCAGTTACTGATTATGCAGTCCACGCTGGAGTCTGGTAGTGGAATGGAGTTGATAGATGCCTCGATAAAAGATGTATTAGATAGACCAGATGCGTTGGCATTTTTGGTTGCTAGATTGATCATATCCTGTCATGTATTAGTGTTGGGACCTGCTGAAACAAGACGAGACTGTCACCCTTGTCATGTCAATTCCAATTGCTTTTCCTGTTGGTCCAACCTTGCGAGCGGCTAGAAACACATCGATACCACCTCCACTACCGAGGTCGACGACGGTCTCTCCCTGTTCAAGTCAAGTTGAGTAGGGATTCTTAATGACTAATGACAGTCCATACCTCCTTCACATTTGCGTATGCCACAGGGTTGCCACAACTTAGGCCTAGATTTGTTTTTTCAGGAAGAGAGAGAAGGTCCTCCTCGCCGTAGCCGAATGCCATGGCAATATTCTTTTCACCATCTTGCTTCGGATTGGAAGCAGTTTTCTTTGCTATGTCGCCATAACTGGACCGGATTAAGTAGTAAGTATCTGCCATTCTGCGAGAAATCTGCGAGAATAAAAAATTGTTATTCTCAAGTCGTAACAAGATGCAGAACGGGGACGAGGTAAGGGGCTGTTCACCTCTACATAGTATCAAAGATCGATGTTCGTGGGGTACGTTACTACCATCATTGGTAAGCTACGGGCCAGATGCATCGGCTTACTTCTTCGGCCAGCCTATGATGTGAAGCGAGCATGTCATTCCTCTACGTCTTTTCACGTTTCTACCAATCTCCGCAGAACCTGCCCAAAATTGATATTCCGAGTACCTTTCAGATATAGATCGTCGGGCATGCTCTAAGCAACATACATGTCTAACGTTCCCATACCCCCAGCCATGTCGCAAGAAGCCACAAGAAAGTCAGCGATCTCGAACTGGAGCTGGAAATCATGACTTTACCATCTAGACGTACTACCCTGACTAAGCATGGCCAAGCAAGAAGAGATCGCAGCGAGATTAGGGTTTAGATTGATAAAGCCGCTCTCGACCAATCGGAATCTATTCTATCCGACGCCGGGAGCTTAAGTATCTCCGGCTGCGACTAGCCAATTAGAGGCTATCAGTGACGCTCATCGCCATTCTAAGTTCTTCATATCTGTCTGTGCCCTTGCTCTTCGCCCAATTAATCTAAATTTCTTCGGTCTTTATGAGCGCGCATTTTGGGGGTTTAACGCTCTATAGATCCGTCTTACAGATGAACGCCTTTCTGCGGTCATCATTTGCACTGAGACACAGCCCAGCAATCTGCTCAGGTCGATATTTGTGGCGCCATACCTATTCAAGCATGGCAAACTCTGCTGTTGCCGAGTCATCAGCAACTACAAACGGCGTGTGTGTTGACAGACGAAGCCTTGCCATCCTCGAAAATGAAGACGATCTCGATATCCGCCAGAAATATCGTCCATTTATCCGTGAAGATGCCGAAACAGACTGGGTTAGCGCATTGGAGTTGACCAAAGTGCTCAATCTGGCGGGTTGTGATCTACAAGCGACTAATAAAAGACTTAAAGTCCTCGTGTTATATGGAAGTCTACGTCGACGGTCGTATTCAAAACTCGTGGCATACGAAGCTAGCCGGATTCTATTTCGCTTGGGCTGTGATGTACGCGTCTTTGATCCCGAGGGATTACCGATGAAGAATGATGTCGATCACGGTCATTCAAAGGTGCAAGAACTGCGTGCTCTGAGTGCGTGGAGCGATGGTCAACTTTGGGTTTCGCCAGAGCAGCATGGCAATTTGGTGCGTATTGTCTCCCCACTGCCTCATACCGAAGCTCGAAGCTAATAATGTATAGACCGCCGTGTTCAAAAACCAGATTGACTGGATACCCCTAAGCACTGGAAGCGTGCGGCCAACACAAGGCCGGACACTCGCCATTGCCCAGGTGTGCGGTGGTTCCCAGTCCTTCAACGCAGTAAACTCCCTCCGTATCCTTGGCCGTTGGATGCGCATGTTTACAATCCCCAATCAATCTTCAATCCCCATGGCATATACTCATTTCCCGGATGATCAACGACTCAAGCACAGCGGTAACCGTGACCGTTTGGTGGATTGCATGGAGGAGTTTGTCAAGTATACGATTTTGATGAGGCCACATATAGATCTTTTTGACGATCGTTATAGTGAGCGGGAGGAGAAGAGGGTCAAGGAGGCGAAGAGCAAGGCATGATTGTTTGTATGATGAGGCTGCATCCAAAATAATGCGCAGCTGTATCTGGAGTATAGTGCGCCATAAATTATTATAACATGTCAAATAAGTCCCCGGTCGTTTGTTCATTATGTACTTAAATATAATAGCCACATAAGAAAATTATTTTCACTTCAACATCTCGCCAATCAAGCCCTCCACCCTGCGCCGAATCTCATCCCTAATCGGCCTAATAGCCTCAACTCCCTGCCCAGCAGGATCATCAAGTTTCCAATCAAGATACCGCTTTCCCGGGAAAAAGGGACAAACATCACCACAGCCCATGGTGATGACCACGTCACTAGCTTCAACAGATTCGGTTGTCAGGATCTTGGGTTTCTGGTCGGTGATGTCGATGCCTTCCTCGCGCATGGCTTCGACGACCATTGGGTTGATGGTGTTTGCGGGAGCTGAGCCGGCGGAGCGGACTTCGATGGCGTCGCCGCCGAGATGGCTCAGATACGCGGCGGCCATTTGGGAGCGGCCGGCATTGTGGATGCAGACGAATAGGGCGCTGGGTTTGGCCATTTTTTTTCTTTTTAACTGTTTTCTGTTTTGATATTGACTTGTCTGTCGTCCGTATTGTGACTGTATCCTTCCGGCAGGAAACTTGGGTCTTGCAAATTGATGTAGTCCGAGCAAAAGAGATCAAAGTGAAGCGTAGACGTGACTCTAACTTTAACTTTGAAGAAATATGCGAGCTTCCTCGTCAAAACGAACGCCAGCCTTCTCAAAATTCCTAAGCCCTAGATAATCGTTTATTGCAAGCCTGATCCATACTTCCGGCACGGTTGTGCCAAATCGATTGGTTACTATGGATGTGTCATATCTGAACTGGTGGGAACATGTGGACACTTGAGATGTATATAGCTCAACCTTTAGACTGCCCAACCAATTAACGTTTCTTGGTGACATTCAGCTACGCTGAACTAGCCACAGGTTGCAGCAAGTTTCGGGGAGAAAAGTAAGTCGTATGCCAAAAAGGGTATTTAACTAATTATTGGGAGACATTGCATGACTTGCAGCCTCGGCTCAGCGAACAGACTAGAGCATTGATCTGATAACATGAATGATGGACAGCAACACAGAATTAAAAGAAAAAAGAATTAGGTAGTATTAGTTAAAAGCTCAGTGAACTAGTCATGCGTTTCGGCCCAATGAGATTGCTCCGGTGACATTTGACTGGGGACTTTTGCCGTTCGCCGCATTGGAAGCATGGACGAAAATCAGACTATATATACATACCATTATTTGCGTTTTTTGTATATATTGGCTGGTTTGCAGAAGTATTACTTGGCTGGGTATCTCATTATTCAAATCATTGCGACAGCCGAGCATTTCTCTTCGTAGAATTGCTTCGCCTCTTGTCTACACATACAAGTACAGGTTGCAATAAGAAGCCACCATGTCTCAGTTACCCCCTAACCACGTTAACGGGCGACTCCCAGAGAAATTCGGGGACATCGAAAAACACGGAGAAAACGCCATCCCACAGAATGAAGTTCAGGGCAAGCAATCCGCCTTCAAAAATCTAGGTCTACTTGACCGCCTCCTCGCATTATGGATTTTCCTCGCCATGGTCATTGGAATCTTATTAGGAAACTTTGTCCCCAATACAGGGCCCGCGCTACAAAAGGGGAAGTTTGTTGGAGTATCTGTTCCTATCGGTAAGTTGTTTCGCGGACAACGGGTGGCGGTCGAGGTACTAATTTGGCTCGATAGCCGTCGGTCTTCTTGTCATGATGTACCCTATTTTGTGCAAGGTTCGATATGAGAGTTTGCATCACGTCTTCCGCAAACGTGAAATTTGGAGACAGATTGCTTTTAGTGTTTTTGTCAATTGGATTATAGCGCCTTTCTTCATGGTACGTACACCTGACTCCCATAGTTAGTTCTCGGCTAACAAGGAATGATATAGCTGGCATTGGCTTGGGCGTTCCTACCTGATGAGCCAGAGCTGCGAGAAGGTTTGATTCTCGTTGGACTGGCGCGGTGTATCGCTATGGTACGTATCGAATACTCAGCACATATAGATACTCAAACCCCGTACTGACATCCTACTAGGTCTTGATCTGGACCGGGCTGGCAGGAGGTGATAACGAATACTGCGCGATCCTCGTCGCCATCAACTCAATCCTACAAATGGTCCTCTTCGCTCCTCTAGCAGTCTTCTTCATCGCAACCATCAGCCGCGATTCTTTCGACTTCGATTACGGGCCTGCCGCCAAAAGTGTCGCTGTCTTTCTTGGTATCCCACTCGGAGCTGCAATCATTACGCGCTTCACTCTCCGCACCCTCGCCAGTCCAAGATGGTACGATGAAGTATTCATTAGATGGGCCGGTCCATGGTCCCTGATCGGTCTCTTGTTCACGATCCTAGTTCTTTTTGCCTCCCAGGGCCATCAGGTCGTCCATCAGATTGTGTCCGTCATCCGCGTGGCGGCACCGCTGATCGTTTACTTCGCCGTGATTTTCTTCAGCACTCTCTTGATCACATACAATCTAGGATTCGGGTACAAACTAGCAGCCACACAGAGCTTTACGGCGGCTAGTAACAATTTCGAGCTTGCTATTGCTGTTGCTGTTGCCATTTATGGGGCTGATAGTAATCAGGCTCTTGCGGCGACTGTGGGGCCGTTGATTGAGGTTCCGGTTCTGTTGGGCCTTGTGTATGGTGTGAGAGCTATCGCGAACCGGTTGGGGTGGAAGGACTGAATAGATGTGTGATGAAGATAGGTAATAGACTAAATCGAGATTGAGATTAATAGATAATAAAAAATTTACTCTGCGAAATTTACGCATTCGGGTTTCCCCTATTCAAAGAGGCATTGCTCTGAAGACCAACATTCTCATTTGAGCCACCCTCCAGCAACTCCTGTACAATGTATAATACTTTACATTTGTATTTAGTTGATATCTTCATCATCCGCTACCGTGTGCAACTGCGCTGTACACACGGTAAAAGGTAACATTCCAGACCACTGAGACATATTGTGCGCTCATGTTGAGGTAACCACCTTCATGCTATATGGAGTACTTGTGAAACATATACATAGATTTTCCATCAATTGAAAATTCTCAAGCACAAAGTCTCATGTGCCGTGTGCCGTCATTCAAGACTCCAGGCATTTTAAAAATACGAAAAATTGTAACCAAATACAGCTGACGTTGATACCTAGGTACTTGGTCATTATGGAAAGCCAGATCGTTCAGCTTCGGTGCGCATCTGGGACTCAGTGACGAATTTATCGAACTTTCGAAGGTTGACCTTCTTCTGAAACCTGCAAGCGTCATCAGCACCCAATGTAGGCAAAGTATATGAGAGGGATAATCATACAGCTCGTCAATCTCACCAGGTGTCCGTCGAGTCACTTCTGGTAGAATAAACCACGCAATAACCACAGCAATCGTACCGGTTGCAGCGAAACTAGATTCAGAATTGTTAGTGAACATTGCCAATCTCTTGCCGGTCATGGTGCTTACAAAAAGCCAGTCTTGACACCCCAGTGAGGCCCGCCCTCGTTATTGATCATCAAAGGTGTGCAGAAACTGAACATGATAGCTATCATGTTAGATAAAGCCAGAGACCAACCGGCGGTTTTCGCGCGCAGTCGCTGCTGGGGGATTTCAGCTGCGTACGCGTAGCCAATGGCTGAAGCACCTGTCGTTGAGAAAGTGGCTAAGCATGCGAAGAAGATCTGCATAGCAGCCGGTTAATCTCAGTATTCTTTAATGACTTGAGTTTTCAACCTACCAGGAGAGAGCTCAAACTTGACTTGGTGTAGTCAAAGCAGCCCACGATTCCCAAGCACAATACCGAAATCACCGTCACGCCATAAGGGTAAATAGTCAAAGGCCGACGACCTAGCTGGTCAGTTAACCCGGCAGTGAAGATCATGGAAATGATTTGGACACAAGACAGGATGACTGTCACAAGGAAGGGGTTCTTATTTCCGGCATACTGGACTGGCAAGTAATTTAGTCACCAACAAAACTATGACAGGTTCACTATACTTACAGAAGTAGGTAGCATATGTATTGAATACTGACAGGCCAACGAGCTGTTGAGTAATCTTCGGCCAAGAGGCGATGAAAAAACGAAGAAGGTTTCGGCCCTGGAAAACAGCCATCGAGCCCTCCTGTTTATCTCGTCGGGCAGCCTCGCGCTCAACTGTAATTGTGGCAGTCATAATTCCCTGCAAATGGGTTAGAAAGTATATATATTGAGAAATTCTTAGGGAAATACCAACAATCTGTTCCTGGACGTTATAGCCCTCAACACGGCCATTGCAATTTTGTAGGACCTTTTCAGCCTTGTCGAATTTGTCCTTTCCAACGAGCCACCATGGTGATTCTGGAATTAAGACGAAGATTATACCTGTAACCCCAATCATTGCCCACTAAAGACTCATATTAGTAACAAGAACGTACTTTCAATATTGAATAACGAAGCAGAGTCTCCACTGACCTGCGTATAGATCGGGGTACGGAAATCGTAAGGATTATGCGCATTGAGGCGGTTGAGGGCCACCGAAGCAAAAAGTTGACCTATCACAAACCAACTACGTAGACACAAGAGCGTCAGCAGTTGCTTACAAATGTGCGGCAGGATTGATAAAACCCACAAGCTGTACGCATTGATAAGAAGACCGCGCAACTGGGTTGGTGCAAGTTCAGACAGGTACAGGGGCATGGTCGACTGTAGCATGCCAACGCCCATTCCTGAGAAGAGTTTGGCAACCAACCAGTGATCCCATTGGGTGGCGAAAGATTCGATAAAGACGCTCTGGGTTACAAGTCAGTGTCCGCCGTTGGTCTGGAAAAAGAACTGCATGACCTACCACGACAAAGGTGAGGAAGATGACATAAAGAGCCATTTTACGCCCGAATCCGTCGGTAACGTACTGGAGAAGCTGAAAGACTCTCGCAGATTAGATATATTTTGCAAAGACCTCTAGCATTCAGATATGTAGGGGCAATATACAATTTGACCGAGCGTTTGACCGGCGGACTGGATGCCTCCCCATGCTGAAACATACTTGCCGTCGATGATGGTCGTTCCGGGATTAGCCATCTGACGAATAAAGCCTTTGTTCGAAACAACTCCGCCATTGAGATTGATCTCTAGACCCGTCCATTTCACCATGTTAGTCAACGTAGTAGGGAGCAGAATCTGCTATTTGCGGCTTACGGTAGCCATCGAGCGAGGCGCTGAATGCAGCGCACATGGCGACTAGAGAGACAATTTTGTATCGCCGAAGACTTTCCCAGACGCTAAGATTGTCCACCTCAGAGCGCATCACAGGGAGATCGCCTTTGGTGTTTGGCGCAGCGGATAAGTCCTCGTTAGTGAAACAGTGCTCAACTGTTTCACTTTCTCCACCAATGGTGGTTTTCTCGGGTTGAGACATGCTGGTTGAAGGCGATCAAAATCTGCGATTCACTGTTGATCTAGGTCGGTCGCTTGATCTGCGGGATTCCAAAGTCCGGGATCCTTACTCAAGCAGTATTAAATACAATTGTTAGTTGGCTCATGCATCGGCTATCGATATCAAGCTAATTAAATATCATTAGCCGCGAAGAGAGAAGACTTGGGGCCTATTGACTGGCTAGGATGATTTGTGGCATAAATCCAACGTGAATTTTGATCCGGGGTCCGGGGTCCGGGGTATGTCGAGCCGAGTGCGGGCTAAAGTGAGACTGAGCTCTTAAGTTGAAGGTTCAGCAGTCATGTATCTAACGCATATCGCCAGTACAGTAATTAGAGCTGCACCGGACGTTATATACCAGAGATCAATCCGTCAACAAATCAATTACAGTGTCTGAAGCGCCTTTCTTGCCAAGTTCACCCTCTCCTTCGAGCATAGGGAATCATTGCTCGTAGTAGAGACGGAAGCGAATGGGTGAGGGTG
Organism: Talaromyces ruber; assembly: GCA_022813215.1. Classification (NCBI taxonomy): domain Eukaryota; kingdom Fungi; phylum Ascomycota; class Eurotiomycetes; order Eurotiales; family Trichocomaceae; genus Talaromyces; species Talaromyces ruber. The sequence continues at coordinate 41,838 of JAKLMW010000029.1, read as the reverse complement.
GGAAGGGAAAGGTGATTCGGTGGAATACTACAAGAGGCACGTTGCGTCAGTCAGGCTGTGGGCGGGACATTGATCGACAACTACAATTATGGCGTAAGTTACGATGCAACCAGTGATTGCTTGAACCCCATTCTGTGCCGATTCGGCCATGGCCTCGCTTGCGATGGTTCAAATCAGCCATTGTCGGCTATTGTGCGCTGTGGTTAACTGTATTGTCTCCCTGGGTGGCCAATTGAGACGTATTAGCATCTGATAATGTTGGCAAACACGAGAGAATACATATGCCTAGGTGATTGGCGCGGTGGATACATAGCATTGTGAGCTTATCTGGAAGGCCCATAGCTCTCTCGTCTTCGGTCTAGAATCACCCGAGATCTAACCCGACGGGACAATACAAGTCTTTCCCCTCACCCACATTCAATTCGATTGAACGGCGCGCCAGATCAAATAAATCTCAGACTGAAAATGGCGTCAAAAGAGGAGAAAAAGGTACTTGTCACCTGTTTCACCTTTGCGACTATGAATATGGGTGTTTGGCCAACTAATGAATAAGATCATCAATGCTCTTCAGGCAAACTGGATCTGGATTCCGAACTGGGTTGACTCCTCCAGCCAGAATTCAGTGGGCAAGATTGTCCATTTCGTCCGCCAAATCACCTTGGCTTCGCATCCAACTCGGGCAAACCTATATGTTTCGGCTGATACGCGATACAAATTGTTTGTCAATGGGGAGCGCGTCGCTGTTGGACCTACGAGAAGTAGCCCTTTAATTTGGTATTATGACTCGCTAGATATTGCATCCTACCTAAAGCCCGGAAAAAATGATATTCGCTTCTCTGTACTACGATACTTTGCGTGCTCCCGTGGAGCTATGGCCTTTGAACGAACAGCGCTTCCGGGATTGACCATTGTCGGCTATGTGGAGGAGGCTGGTGAGGGCACAATTGACCTTGGCTCCCACCAAGGCTGGAAAGCTTTTCCGGACGAGTCTGTGCAATTTCCATCGGGATTGGCAGACGATGTGTTTCTACATGTGAGTACGGGTGGTTATTTTTATCGCATTTTCCTACGCTCATTATGCCCGGGCTTAGATCAACGAACGCATCGCTCCGACGGACTTAGGTATTGAGGTAACACCGGTTTTGTACGGTATCAGAACTTTGAATGGAGATATCGCTCCCTGGACTCTTAATCCACGCCCGATACCCCTGCCCGAGGCGACCCCGGCAATTGTCAATACGGTCAGGGCGTGTGAAAGCAGTTTTACTACAGATGACTGGACTGCTTTTCTCCTAGGTGATCATCCCTTGGTTCTACCGCAGGGCTCGTCACACATTATTGAGATGCAAGCAAGTTGTCATTCAACTGCATTTATCAGATGGACCTTCAAGGCCGCCAACAAACCTTCAAATATCAAGTTCAAAGTGACATACTCGGAAGGTTACGAGCTCGAACCTCGCTCGTATCCCTTCTTCCGGTCCAAAGCTGATCGGTTAGATGCCGAACATGGCCATATCATAGGTCCTTATGATGAGGTTATTCTCAAGGCCTTGGAGAGGGAAAGCTTTTATGAACCATTCTGGTTCAGGACCTTCCGAGTTTTAAGACTTGAGATTGCTGTGGGTGAAGAGCCGGTTGAGCTCAAGTCGTTTGTGGCAACCCAGGTAAATTATCCGATGGCGGTCAAAGCCAGCTGGAAAGAGCCAGGGAACGTGCACAGCGAAGAAACCTGGGATGTGTCTATTCGTACAATGCGAAATTGCATGTTTGATGGTTATTCTGATTGCCCTTTCTATGAACAACTTCAGTATGTCTTCCACTATGGCACAAAATGAGCAACTGTTACTGACAAGATCTGCAAGATACTCTGGAGATACGCGCTCGGTTGGGTTGTTCCATTATCTCTTGTCTGGTGATGACCGATTGATGCGACAAGCTATCACCAATTTTGCCGCTTCAGTAACACCTTCTGGCCTGCCCCAATCTCGGTTTCCATCCCATTCCAAGCAGATCATTGCTGGATTTTCACTTTACTGGATCTTGCAAGTATGCGATCATTTCTTGTATTTTGGTGATATATCCTTTGCACGTAAATTTGTCCCACGGATTGACGGGGTCTTTGAATTTTTCGATTCTCACATCGATGACTGGGGCCTTGTTAGTGGGATCCCCGAAGAGATTTGGCAATATGTTGACTGGGTGACAACTTGGGGCGCTACCGAGGAGCATCCTGATAAAGGCGTGCCAACGTCCGGCAGAAAGTCAAACCGACACACATACTTTAGTATGCTGTATGCCTACGTGCTCCGAAAAGCCGCCGACCTTCTCCGGCACATTGGGCGTGCGGGCAATGCGGAAGAGTATGAATATCGGGCCGCAAAAGTCCTAGAAAGTATACGCAGACATTGCTTTGACGGGCAGTTTTTCACAGACTCGACGGCAGATGTCGCGGATGAGATGTCTTATTCCCAACATTGCCAAATCTTCGCAGTTCTTTCTGGAGCCGCAACCCCTGAACAACATGAGCACATTCTCTCCGAGAGTTTCACAAATCCGCGGTTTTCAAAATGCTCATACATGATGCGCTTCTACGCATTCCGTGCACTTGCTGAGGCTGGAGGTCACCTTTATGACGATTTTTGGACATCAATGTGGGCGCCATGGCGCCACATGCTTGCCAATAATCTGTCCACCTGGGAAGAAGATGACGTTCGACAACGTTCCGACTGCCATGCCTGGGGCAGCGTACCAATTTACGAATACTGCACAGAGTTGGCTGGGGTTCGCCCTATAGCGCCGGGATCATCTAGAATTGTCTTTAGGCCTCGTTTGCGGCTGAGTGAATCAATCGACGCGAAGATTGCTCTAGGAGTCAAGAATATTGCGCATGTGTCATGGAGTCCAGGGAACAACAATGAGAAAATTGTGGAGCTTAGACTTGATCGGCCTATTGAGGTGACAAGTCAACTTCCGGGAGGGCAATTGATAGACCACGGCGCAGTGAGTCATATTAGTCTGGTCTATACTCCGTCTTGATTTGGGACATAAATATCATCTATATAAGAGAAGTGGCAGGGGATTATTTCGCGGTCGTATGAACTGTAATGTATTACCTAGGTAGATATAGATAGATTGAGGAATCGGTGATTTTAGCTATTAGCTACTGGCGAATTAGAAACCATTATGTATCTCAAAATTCTTCTGAACCTCTCGCAACGCCAAAGAAGATCTGCTTTTGTGCATGACAAACTACTAAATGAAGACCTAAAGTACTACCCATGAGGTTTGAAACTTTCTTTCCGCCCTACCACTGCTGGCTAAACTAAGCGAAGGCCAATTCCACTCTACTGAATGAGTACAAAACTATGAGTAGTGTTTTGCTTGACCGTCCATTTACTTCAATACCCGGTTGCAACCAAGTCTTATGCATAATAAAGTGATTTGCGTATGCTGTTCCACAGCTTCACTTACCCCGGCAAATGCTTCGACCTGCTTTACCCCGAATTTCCACCAATCCCCTAGGCTAACCCGTGTGGAATTGCTACTAATCAAACCCAATTATTCCTCGGCACAAATCAACACGAACGCACGGAAATTTTCCTAATCGAGTTCATCAATTACACACTTGCAAACTCTAGTAAAGTGCACCCTATGGACGTGATGCTTGTATCTTGTTAGCGCTACAATTATATCAAATATCTATTAATCAAAATTAGCTGCTACACATCACCTTCAATTGCCGTAGCTTTTATGTTTTCTTGTTTACCGTTGCGCCATCATACTACCAGGATAATTTACGCGTCTCAGTTGCCGACAAAACGAAGATCATTCGATCGTCACATAGAGTTTCCTCCATAGCTGCACTCTAGCACGTCTCACAGCATGCCTTGGAGAATGCTTTGCGGGGTGCAGATTCCCCAGACTCATACATACTAGACAAACATTATGGCGCTCGTGTCTATAAAATCGTCCCCTATACCCAGAATTGAATTGTCATGAATTTTCTTTTAATTTCTTCGCGCTTTGAATGAGTCTGAAGAAAGCAAGGATGGCTCAATCTATCTTCGCCTCATCCCTTCTGTTATGGGGTGCGGCAGCTGCAACGCTGACATTTACTGTTCCATCGTCGCCGCCATCCAATTCAAGTAAACAACTATCAGCAGCCCCTGTAGGTGTCTCGTAAGTATCACCATTATCACTTCTTAGGTGTCTCCATTGCTTACGATTAAAGGCTCGAATTCTTTACCTTTCCGGCGTACATGGACAATGTCACGGCAACCAACACCTGTCTTGAGAACCTGAAAGACTTGACGGGAACATGGCCACCTCTTCGAATTGGAGGCACAACCCAGTAAGCTCAAACAAGCTTCGTTTCTCAAGCCTGCGTCGATATTGACGGCTACCTAGGGACCGGGCCACGTATGACCCATCATTGACCCAGGCAGTCAGCTATACCGTTGCTAGCGCGACCGATGCCCCAACTTCCCTCACTTATGGGCCATCATTCATTTCACTGGCTGCAAGCTACGGCGGAGAAATAATTCTTGGTCTCAACCGTCGTCTAAATAATATATCCAACACTATTTCTGCAGCGGAGCTTGCTCAAAGCCAAGCGACTAGACTATATGCCATTGAGCTAGGCAATGAGCCAAACTGTAAGATCCGAATTCTTCTTTCTGTGTCGTACCTAGTTGTCAAATTCTAACCGAACTATCGAGAGCAGTCTATACGAGCAGTGATCCCATTGCTGGCGGCGCATCGTGGACTGCTGCAGCCGACTATGCCTCCGAGGTTCAGTGGCAAGATGAAGTCTGCGGAAATTTGTCCGTAACAGATAGAATATCGGCCGGAGTATTCTTTGGCACTTCTCCCATGAGCATAGCCGGATTGACTGCAGTCGAAGGAACTGCGAACAACTACGTCAAGACGTATTGCTCGCACAACTATCCTCAGTCAGCCAGCACGGCCAACTTGGCCACTCTTATGGGACATAGCAATATCAAGTCTCAGATCAGTGGATTTTCATCGGAGATTACTGCAGCTGCCAATTTGGGTAAACCACATATTTTCGGCGAAACAAATTCTGGTAGGTCTGACCCCTCGTCGAGAGCAGAAAGATTCGCTGACGAGTGTTCTAGCAACCCAAGGCGGAGGCGGCATCAGCCCGACGTTTGGAGCAGCCCTTTGGATTTTGGACTACGTTATGCAGACCGTGATTCTGGGCACACAGGTAAAATCTGTTCCCCCGGCAATATGACATTGAGAGGCTTGTCACTTATCAACTTCTAAACTACAGGCTCTCTACTTCCATCAAGGCACTATCGGAAACTGTGAGTGTTCATGCCTCGGACAAGATTGAAAATACTTCACTGACATTCATCACAGGTCAGTACTGTTGGTGGGGAAGATACGACATAGGCGCTCCCTACTATGGTGCTTATTTCGCAACCATGGCCCTAGCCGGCGCCGACTATATCGCACCACTAGACAGCCAAACTACAGCTTATGCAGCATATGCGATTTACAGCTCTGGATTGCCCGTCAAGGTCCTACTGTATAACTCCGACTACTACACCACCGGAACACGTTCGTCGCAGACGTTCGTTCTTTCGGGCATCTCTGGGTCGATCGTCACCGCAAAGCGTCTCACGGCTCCGTATGCCACGTCCCGAGTTGACCAGGGTGGCAATCCGACTGTTGCTGGCCAGACATTCGCGAATGGAACCTGCGGCATTCAAGGTACGCAGACTGTTGAGACGGCTACTGTCTCCAGTGCGAAGGCGACTTTCACCGTGTCGGCTTCTGAGGCTCTCCTAGTCTATTTGTAGCGGACAACATGCCCTTGTGGTTCAGTCGTTGATCTACCCTGAATGCTTGGATGCAGGGGGCGAGGACTCTGGTAGAGTAGAATGTTCTGGAAACAAAATCAACTTCACGATGTATCTCTTGTCGGTATGTAAAGCTGCACTTGACCAGGTCTCCGTACTGGCATCCTCTTCAGCCAATGCGAATATTCCCGGTGATCATGCAAATATTATGCCTCGGAGATCTCAATATAAACATTTTCAAGGGTAGACGGATCGACTAGAGCACTTGTTTTCAGGTCATCCTGAAGCATTCTCGTCAGTGATTAGACATTGAACCTTTCGATAACTCATTAAAATACCTTGTGATACTTAGACGTGTGGTTCTTTGTATTTTAGAAGATTAGAGGATACTTTATAATTAGACACCAATTTGAAGCTACCAGATACTTGATAAGAACTTACTGTCCGAGATACAGCTTTCGAACTCCGGGAGAGGCTATGATGTCTGAAGACCAGTAACCTACATAGCCTCCTTCTTAGCGAATATAACCCTTTGCTTTGCTCTCTCTAGCACATACGACCATAGGGTGTGGAAAACAGGGCTTCCCGTCCGCTCAGCCGTACTTAAGCCACACGCCGGCTGGTTAGTAGTTGGGTGGGTGACCACCAGCGAATCCCAGCTGTTGTATGTTTTTCTTTTTCTATCTTTTTGCTATATTTTTGGCTTCAGAAGTTCCTCTTTCCTTGCTGCTTTAATTCCAGCCTGGCCAAGAACTTCTCGCCTGACTGGAATTGCTGACGTTGCATTCGGCTAAACCTTCCCTCCTCTACTTACCTCTCTTTTAGCAACCCCTGATTTTTGAAAACTTGCTAATCGAAATGCAGTCTATCGATAGATTCGATACATAACATTATGTTATCCTTACTTCAATACGACGGCCACTTCACCACCAAATTAATTCCTTGAAGGAAACTAGACTTTCTTTACAGCAAGTCAAAATAAGGCTCCATACATCATTTAAGCTCGCATAGAAAGAGAATACAGTCGTGTACGCCTCCGGACATGCGAAATCGTATCCTCCGAGCACGATTCCTGTCGGTGACGCTGAGTTCAAGCTCTGGTATCACCATATGGATACCTTGGGTGGCACACATTCAGCAGATCCGGCGACGCCATTGTGATACTCGGGCGCGTTGATGAAGAGGGAGCCTGACGTGTCGAGGAAGATCGAAGAACACGCGGCTGGAGCAGACCATGCGGTGGTCAGGGGGAGGTATGAGACTACAGTCCCTGAGGTCGTGATCGGGCCAGAGGTAGAGGTCATTTCTAGGACATAGATCAGGAGTATATGTGCAATCAAGACTATTCCTTGCTTTTATCGTCTTATCTAGTCTATCACACGGTATAGGTTCGATTCCTATTGGCGCTGATGGCCGTGTTGTATTTTCTTTTGTCCGGATACGTACTATATAGTTCTAGCACCTATTCCTGGATTGGGTTCACAAGAAGCCACCCTCAACTCAGGGAGCATCGAGGCTTTGCAACCCTTTGAATATGACTGTACACTACGATAGGCCTAGCGCGTGACTATATTAACTAATCCAGTGTAGACGTGGCCAAAGAGGAAATGTGTACTTACTCTTCATCGACAGCTTAGACAAAAGCCTCGGGACTCTCTCTGGGTCTACTTAGGACATCTCCAATACACTAGGACTTCAACGATCCTTTGGATGATATGTGAACATGCTAATAACGTTAACGTGCATGGTCCACAGTCGAGACAAGTCTAGAAAGGCAACATTCTATCGAGTTTCCAGGAATCATAACATAGTAGCTAGATTTCCATAGAACCTTGGACACTGGTTCTATCGAGGATACCCGACGAGACCACTCAAAGTCTCACTTTTCATATTCCGATTCTACGCCCTCTGTTGCCTGGTTCTCATACACCAGCTGCTGATCCCTCTTTGCCCTCCTGATTCGCCCACCCGTCAAATTCCGTCGAAACCAGATCAAGCACCAGGTGAAAGCAAAGGTAGCTAGCAGAATAACAGCCATGGCAAATATATAGCCCACGACTTTGCCGCTATTCTGGCCGTGGTCACCAGGACCCAGAATGGTGTATGTGTAGAAACCCTCTGTCTTGTAGGTGATATGAGTGACACACAACTATAGCAAGAGCACTAAGTAAAGGAAAGCTAGGTGGATAAAAGGAAGCGTTGGAGTCGTAGTGAGTAAGATTTCGAGGAGGGCATAAATGCCAATAAGACCATGCTCGGATACCTGTTCGGCGCTAGATCAGCAATCACTAGGCAATTCAGGGGAGAGTCCATATGTCATACATTGCTCCAAGTATCGAACCAATCCGGAAACCCAATTCGTGGATACAGTATGCCCCAAAAGACAATCATGACGAGGAACGGAAGTGTCGTGATAAAGGTATAATACTAAAGACTCGTGGCAGCTTATCAAAGATTACAGATCGCCCTGTTGTCGCGTAGACAAAGGTATGGATCGATACAACGAGGAAACAGAAGCCCAGGCCCCAGAAATTGAAGAATGTGAAGCAGCTAAAGGTCTGGCCGATAAGAATTTTCTCGTCATGGGTAGAGAACCAGCCAAAAATGGAGGCGATACAGAATAAGATGTAGATAGCAACAGCGGCGCGGTATCCAGCAAGTACGAAGGGTGGAAGACACCACGAAGATTCGAAGGGATGCTGGTGATCCAAGGCAGAATCGGCCCCGAAGAGGCTGAGAAAAGGACGCATTCTTTGGCTTTCACTCCTTTAGAAGTTTCTTGGGCTTAGGCCAATGATCGGGGATCGTATATCCAATCTCTTTAAGGTATAACATTTAAGAAGCAATATACTGAAATGTACTTGTGAGATATCACACCATGTATTGCTCATTTACGTCCCACGTTTCTTCTGGAAAAGCTTTATATATCCGAGTCTTGATTAAATAATAGTTCCCAGTCATATATCTCGTTCAACTCGTCATATTATCTAGGTAGAAGTCGGGAGATCGTGCCTCATCGCTTTATGCCTCACCACCACCGCTCCCTATTCTCACCTGTTCCTTCCCACGCCAGATACTGTTGAATTTATCCTGAAACAGAGGTGGATGATCTCAATATTTACTAGATAGTATTGATGCTGTAAGTCAAGCTATATATCTCACCATCAGAAACATTTTCAGTAATAGACTATCTAGTAAACCCCCCATGCCTTGGTAGTAAGATTCCAGAAGGGCTATATCTCCAGGATGAGCTCCGCATAGGCGATGGGAATAGGACCCCTGGCGCCAATCTTATGAATTTCCTTCGGTTACAAGCTGGCATCATCGTGATAGGTGGCGCTTTTGCGGAGGTAAGGGCCGAGGGGTCAAAAGTCCACCCTTTAGCTCGCGAAGTATGAAGAAATATAGGACAGGACACGTCTCACATGCTCAGCAAATCGACAATCTCCGCCATAACCCCTCCAATAGTAGGTACAATCAGAGAGCCGCAAATACATCAGTTCTGTCCATAATTAGTACGCCAGATTGTGAATTTGTGCGCGATTACAAGACCGTGAGTGCGCATCGCGCAATTATTTATACAACCAGTATGCGATTCATCATATGTTCAACCTCTGGCAAGGACCGCAGATGCTTCTCGACGCTTTGTTGTTGCGCGCTCAAACCGTACTGCTTCCTAATGAGCAGGCACTCTACCAAAGCCCTGCAAGCCCGCTTCTGCAGCGCTCCCGGATGCTGCTGGGCTATCAACGCCGCCATCTCCTCGGGGATAGCCTCACCAATGAGCCACCGGTGGGCGGCGGCGTTCTCCTGGCAGAGGATCAAGCACGCGGCCGAGGGTATGTTGAGAAAGCGGTCCTGCCCCTTCTCGTTGGCCTGCTGGGCGCACTGGAAAATGGTGATCAGGAGGAGACGCAACAGGGCAGAGTCTCGGCTGTCGCTGGCGACGAGCAACTTGTTTGCGTACGCCTGGTTCGCGTCACTGAACAATCCAACCTCGTAAACGCTGCCGATGTATCCTTCAAAGAACTCCGCGGTGACCCGGAATATGTACTCGATCGGCCCTGGTTTTTGTTTGTCGAGCATGGCGAAGTGGACCGTCATGAGTAGGGTCGTTCGGAGCACGTTTTCTTCCCGGTTCTCATTCCGGATACAACCATCAAAATCGATCAGGAATTCTCTGATTCCGATGTGGAAGTACTCCAGAGAGTCCCTCTCGTAGGCAATAGCGGCCCAGTCTGCGATTGCCGCAGATGTGATGTCGTCTCCTGGCTTCCATCCGTGTTGGACAGCTGTGAATTTCGTCTCCATGCCGGTGAAGGTCATGATGACCACCAATGCTTGCATATCTCCGGGCGTGACCCTCTGCAAGACATATGTCGGCAGGTCGCCCATGGCCTGGAGCTTCCTTGCACTCTTAGCATATACCAGCCCCGCGAGGAACACATGGTACGGTTTTGCCCATGCCCGCAGTTGCTTCCTCTTGTTCCCCTGAACCAGCTCCCGCAGTACAGGCAGACTGTCCATGCGGTTCAACGCCAGATACTTTAGGTAGAGGGTCATCAATTCAAGGACTAGAGGAATGCGGATGGATAGGACCAGTCCCTTCGTGACCAGGCCCACGGCTCGCGTCGAATATTTGAAGCGCGCATTCAAGACCTCCTCCTGGAGCCCAAGTAGCTCTTTCACCCGTTCATCCAATGGATCTGTAGGCCCCTTCAGAGAAGCAACTCCCAGAAGAGATGGCAATTTATCCACACGCGCTCCTTGCTGGAGTAGTTCCTCCGTAATTTCTCTCGAATTCACCAAAATGGCTCGCACCAGTGGGGTGTCTGTGTCGCCAGTCTCCCCCTTGGCCTCAATGCGGGCACCGTGCTTGAGCAGCACCCTCACAACGTCTCTGTTTTGACCAATTACTGCTATGTGTAAAGCAGTTAACATGCTTCGATCCTTGAAGTTGACACGTGCCCCATGTTCAAGCAGGAGCTCCACCATTTCTCGGTGACCTCCGTTGACTGCCCAGTACAAAGGTGTCCGGCCGTAATTGTCCTTCCGCGAAATGAGGCGGGTATGTGTGCCGAGTAACATTTTGGCCCAGGGTACGTTTCCAAAGTATGCCGCGAGATGCAAGAGAGTGAAGGTGGGCGGGCTGCCGCCGTTCTTCTCCTGCTCCCAGTAGTCTTTCCACCATTCTGTCCGGATGAGAGAGTTCACTCGAAAGAATGGACGCGAGAATTCTGTTGCTGAATCGATCACATGAATGGCGTGGTGGAAATGCACCGGCCAGTACTGGCTGGCGTAAGATAAGAAGGGATCCTGGCTGGGCGTGCTGGGATTTCCGTACCAGCATTCTACGTGAGCTAAACAAGTCTGCATGAGCTTCATGTGGGTTTCCTGGCCCATATGGAACATGTCGATCCCTTTGATGTTGACTTGATCGCTCTGGAAGAACTCTTTCGCCGATTCGTGAACCAGATAGACGACGTCTCCTTCGACCTTCACGAGCAGCCTGCCGACCCTAAGCTGTCTCCGGGTCACTTCCGTTGCTGGAATAGTACCAGCCGCCTTGACGCCTGCGGCCACGGCCAATTCTTCCAGTGTGAGGGGCCGGGCAGCGAGAACAACCCATTGAAGAATGGGAACCAAAGCTTCCTTGTCATCGACCTGCCGAAGAAGCCGCTGATAAATCCCACCCAGGCCTTTGGGAATTTGGCGGAGCACTTCATCGATCTTGCTTGAACTCCGGCCCTGAAGCTCATTGACAACGAATGCAACCCATAGAAAGCTACCATCAGCGCCAGCTAGCAGGCTCTGCTGAACCTGCACGACCATCTCTTTAGAAAGGGTTTGCTCGGATGCCAGTTCGGCGACTTTGGCAAAGATGTATCTCTCGACATCATGCGTAGTTTCCGTGTCGGAGGCGTCCAACTGAATCTGCTGATAGTGACCAAGTTTGCTCTTCAACACAGCTGGATGAGGTCGGGAGAGAATAATAAGCTTCAGTCGTGGCCTTGCCCCTTCCCCAGACTTCGATAAATAGCTTCCAATGGCATCTAGAAGCTGTCTAAGTGATTCCGTCTCGCACTCGTCGAGACCATCGAGGACACAGACTACCTGAGAAGATGTGGTCTGCTGGAGCAGAGTCAGGAAAACTCTCCACAGCGCGACAAAACTGGAAATTGTGTACTTGGTCGTCTCCGTCCCCTCGAATAAGTTCTTGACTTCTTTGGCCAGGTGAGGCTGGAGGTCGATCCATTGATGCAGGATGCCTCTCAATATGGTCAATGCGGTGTTCCGATTCTTGTCACGATTATTGCAGAAGTAATAGAGGAGAACATTATCACCAGCGTCAACCAGTGGTTGTAGCACCTCGGTGATATAAATCGCGAGCATTGTCTTCCCTTTTCCAGGGCCACCTGAGATCCAGAGGAGTGGTTGACTCGTATCTGCCAGCCACCCTTGATAATTGTGATGCTTCGTAACCCACTCGCAGGTTCCATCAACCCTGCGTCCCTTCAGTGCAATGAGGGACTTCCGATCAACGTCCGGTCTTGTCAGAAGTAAGGCGTCAAGGACAGCCGTGGCCTCGGCATACGCGTTTGCGGCCAAAGGTATCGTCTTGGAGGCGGCGGGCACGAATGAAAGGACCTCTCTTGCGTATGCTGCTGCGGTCGCTGCAGCCCAGGCATGCCGGATATCTGAGCTGTGCGAGTCTGCGTAGTCGCTAATTCCTCGGATGACCAGATACTGGGCGGCATCCTTTAGTCCAGTTGCTTCTTTCTCGAAGCAGAGAATATCATGCTTGCCTGCGAACTGGTCCCGGCCTGCTCCGTTGCGCGTCAAATGGCGGGTGGAGGCAATTGAGCCATAATGAACAACGGGATCCCGTACTTCACGCGGCTGCCTTGACCGGATCCTATCCGGGTCACAATGATTGCATCCGCCTTCTTCGGATTCATTGGTTGCATGATCATAATTTGCGTCGAAGAGGATGCCTTGTTCAGGGCCAGGGTGGGCAAAGGTGACTGGATCTTTCTGCACGATCTCGGAGATGTAGCGGGGCATCTTGCTTTCTTTAAAGATGGCAGCTGTCTCGGCCTTCCCCATAGCTGTGAGAAGCAAAAGTGTCGGCTGATCCAACGCTCTGCCGAGAGCAATCTGGTCTTTCGCTCGTTCCCCATTCACGTCGTACTCGAGGACATCCGACCACCCAGCTGCCGACTTGCTGACAACAACATCACCGGGATGAACATCATCGTTCGTATCGGGCACTCCTCCCGCAATGCCTACCATCAGATTGAATCGGACAGATGGGTAGCTTGCATGCAATTGTGCGGTCACGTCGGCCAGCGACGATTTGCCGTACACCTTCGGATACGTCACAACAACATTGTGGCCCTGAAGATTCCCTAGAATGTAGTTGTTGTTGTTGTTGCTGTCTGAAACCTGATCCGTGGGTAGATTGTCATGGACTCGATCGAGCGCTGCTTTGGCTGCGGCCACCTCGACAGGCAAACGGCAGAGCCACCCAACTACATAGTCTTCACGGGACGCCATCTCCAGCCAGGGCGCAGGTCAAGAAACGAGAGACTACGGGAGCGTCGGTGCCGATGCGTTGCTCAAGGCCAAAACACCAACGTGAAGAGTCACCAGTTCACATAACTTAGCTGACTTTGCGATTACATATGTTAGCGGTGCGTGAAGCTGCCGAAATGATCCGTCCATTGCGCGACAGGGTCGCGATTTTTTAGCCAGTCGCATCGTTGCCAGCCCGAAGTTAGTAGCCGGGACCAGATCCATCATCGTTGCCAAGCATGCGTGCGTATCGCTGGAAAAGGGACTAATCAAACCCAATGCTGACTGCATGCTTGAGACGCATTAGGCTGGTGACGGAACATGCAGGAACCAACCACGTCGAGCTGTTTGAGCCAGAATGTTCAGGTTCAGCCTGCCTTCAGGTTACCAGACTGTGTAGGCCACAACAGTTATAGCAACCGCAGAACAGCGCCCTAACACAGGCCACCGCGTCGCTGAGATCCCTGTATCTGCTCAAACAATTGCCCCTCAACTTGTGCAATTGTTGACCCATGACCCATGACCCTCGCATCGGAGACTAGGGTCTTTGATTGGCAAAATGTCCACCTGGTTGCGTTCCCGAAGAGATGTGAGTGGGAGGCTTGCCTAGACGAAATTGGGGGCGGAAAGAATCACCACCACGCGTATTTACTAACAACTAACGCATTCTCTGCGCTAGTTGCCTAATTCTCTACATGAAGCTATCTACACGTACATAAATATCCTTCTCGTGCGCTTAGCCCTTAATACGTGCCAATAACCTCATGTAAGCGAACCAATAGTCGTCAACGTACATTGTTGGACCAGAAGTTGGCACTATATCCGATTCCGACGTAGTCGTACTACGTAGAAAGCTTTCAGGGGAGTATAAGCCAGTCCCCCAAAAAACTATGAAGCAAAGAGGAAACATATTTATTCGATTCCATTCTTACTCACTTTCAAATTCCGGCTTTCAGACATTACATATCATCAGGCGCGACAGTAAATGGCGTCCGCTCCCCGTCTCCGAGTTCCGCCCAAAGAGCCAGAAGCGCGCAAAGGGCGGGGAATGGAAGACGACGCATCTGAGGCAGGACGCCCATCTCTTCTCTCGTTCCAGGAAATGCCGGAATGGTTTCAACACGACAACAACCAGTGGATTCTTCACGGTTACCGGCCCATATCGGGCTCGGTTCGTACCTCGTTCCGCAGTTGGTGGTACCTCCATAACGAGACAGTCAACATCTATTCCCATCTCATTCCGGCCGTTGTCTTCCTCCTCGGCGAGTGGTTCATCTTGCACTATCTTGCTGGCAAATATTCCAGAGTTACTAGCACCGATTTTGTTGCTTTCTCATTTTTCATACTTACGGCAACTATTTGCTATGCATTTTCGGCTCTTTATCATACTTTGATGAACCACTCTTACACTGTGGACCATTTCTGCCACCGACTAGATATGCTTGGTATAGGGATCTTCATAGTCGGTGATATTGTCTTGGGAGTATATATAATCTTTTGGTGTGAGACTACACTACGCAATATTTATTGGTCTATGGTTAGTTAATCTCCATATGCTCAGCTTTTTCTATTCTAGGACTGGTAATCGGATCTAACACCGCCTTCATCGGTCAATAGATTGGGGTTTTCGGGGCATTGACCATCATCGCGAACGTCCATCCCAAGCTCCAGAGCTACAAGTATCGCTCCATGCGAACACTAGCATTCGTGGCGACTGGCATGTCCGTTGTGGCACCCTTGATTCATGGGCTCGATATATTTGGGCTAGACCTGATGAACAAAAAAGCCTTCACCTATACTATGGTGGCAAAGATAGGCTGCCTCCTATCTGGAACCGCGCTTTATGCAGTAAGTCTCCTACTTTGTCTATATAGGAGAAAAATTGATCCTAATATAAGTAATTCAAAAGATGAAGTTTCCCGAAAGTTGTTGGCCTGGAAAATTCGACATGTGCAGCTCCCACTCATTCATGCACATCCTGGTGGTCTGCGCTGCTGTTATCCAGATGATAGGGTATCTAGAAGCCTTCGACTATGCTTACTCACATATTACCTGCTCGGCCTCTTGAGTTACTGTGTTTTGTAGAGCCTCTCACCACCGGGATGAGCGGCGGCCTTCCAAGCTAGGTAGTGCTGTTGGAGATTCTACAGCTAGATGCTTTTGGGAGCCGGGAATGTCAACTTTCATAATGGAGGAGAGAATATTCACTCCAGGGACCAAGTTTCGTCAGCAATGGTTGGGAACGTTTGGAACTGAGGGCGTGGCAGTCTGTCAGTGGTCCGTTTTGTTGTTTTGACGTTATGGGGTTCATTTCCGGGAGAGATCCAAAGGGATCAGCATATGGCTTGCCGGCTGCTGGTGCCCTCCTAGCCTCCCCTCCTTCTGGCTCAAATATTCTGTCCTTAGTGTTCAATTTAAAATTTCTCTCGTACCAGGCCAGGTCATCTACCTAGCGAGCTACATCGTCGTGCGGGCGTTGACCGACGAAGCGCTCGAGGCTGGCTACAAAACCGTGAACGAATTACTCAAGCAGCCCAAGTTTGAGCACGTCGGTTATGTTCCGTTTAAGTGGACGAACACAGTGACGGGAACGGACGGAGGGAAAGGAGCACTACTTTGTAGATATTGGCTATCATCTATTCTTTGGAATCGTGCGATATGGCTCATTTGCCTTCCAGACACTCGACTGTGTCGGTGCAGGATCTAATCTAGACAGTACGGCGGCCCCTGCCTGTGAGATTTGGCTAATTGTTCTTGCGTGCAGGAAAACTTGAGCCGGTAGTTCTAGGTCACGACGGCGACGTATTTTGCAAGTCCTTCTACGGAGGTGGGAGTCAAAACTGATGGGAGGACGCTAAATATTAGCACATACTCTAGTCATATTAAGAGTATTTTGCTTGTTTCTTCTCCTATAACTAAACTGAAAATAGTTAATTGCTAAGGCTATAGGCAAATCAGAGCGCTTATACTTGTTTCTAGTTGTAAAGAATTATGACATACATTTCTAGTGCCATTTTAGCCTATCTTGGCACTCCCTTTACTTTTGACTCCTACCTCCGTAGTACAGACCGAATGATTTGTCTGAAAACCTCATGAAGCTTGCATTCGACAAGGAGAGAGTGACGCGCTACACCAGTTGCAGCGTAGTATGCCTCAGAAGCGAGACAAATTTGCACCAATAACGCGAGTCTGGAGTACAAAGACGCATTCAAAACGCGTAAGGGTGTGCGTCCTCTTCGCACAGAGTTACGAGAAGCGCGAGAAACCGGCGCCGATGAAAAGAAGTTGGACAGAATTCGAGCGACGATCCATTATCGGCTAACCCGGCTGGCGTCATTTCAAGCATTCGAGGATAGAAAGCAATACCTCAAAAGCTTCAGGCTACACGTAATGCAGCCCCTTACTTGACTAGCGCTGTCGGAGAGTGCATTAGGGTAGGTTGCACCTCCTCTGGCACCCTGCCCCTGCCTCGGAAATCTGCTCATTCAGGAAGGTCAGCCGCAGCAAATGCTTTCTTTTTCCTGAGACACTCTGTCACGCACACAGACAGAGGCCGCACGGCGCCAATCAAGGCCACGAGACTAGGATGACAGCAGTCGGCCGCTGCAGCCGCGGTAAGCTCCTGTAACGCCTACTTCTCTTTAAATAGTTTCCTGGCTTTTGAACCAATACTATAATTTGAAATAATTATCTTGTGGCAGAATATTATGTAGTACCACAGCGGTGTATGCAAACTTCTTGCCAGGCACTGTACTACTATATACCACCGAAAAGACAGCCAATGGACCTGAGTCATGGATGTTCGCCACTGTAAGAGGTGTGCATTAGCTCTCTTCTCCTCAGCTCAATCCAAGCTGCCATCAGTAGAGGTCAAAGATTCAGTTCATTACTACCTAGCTTGCGGCTCTGCTTCGCGTGTCTGCAAGTCGAGGGACGCTGAAAGACATCCAATCTACCTTCCAAAGTTAGTAATTCATAGTCCACAAACCACAGTCCGGCCGCGGGAACACTGGGTTCTCTAGTCTTTGACGCCTCCGATATGTCCGCGAGTTTGTACAACGCAGCCGAATTGTCCCTAAACGAAACCTCCAGACTCGCCGTTTTTTATGTAGAATTATGGATGTGGACGAGACTCCGGGCCTGCTGAGGTCCGTGCTTGGGTTTCTCGCTCGAAAACCACTGGAAAGGCCCATAAAGAAACCCAAATCTTTGAGAGCGCGGAGACAGGATGCTTGGCTACGGACGGATGCTTTTCTGCAGCATGATGCCGATGCATTTGACGAGATGGAGCCGGAGCAGCGTAAAAGGACGCTTCATGCGCTTGAAGGCTACGTTGAAGTCAATCCTGATGGAGAACCAGATGTCGTAGGTGCTCCGGAGATGATATGCGGCAAACTTTACTCTTTTGCCTCCTTTTTCACTTTGCACTTACTGACATGAGGTTGCGGGGCAGAACTTCCTACCGGAGGGGCCGTATCCGAAGCTTCAGGCATTGCGCAACATAGTCGATAGTTCGAATTCCAATCAAGGCCTTACGATTCGCGTTAGTAAAAGAAGTCGACAAAGGGACCAAGTAATCGAGGAAATAGAGCATATGGACAGGGACTCAAAGAAGCGCCGAGTCATCACTCGTGAAGAACCCAGTGCCAGCGAAAACTTCGAAGAGGCCGATGCTGACTTCGCTATGTTGACAAGGAAACATTTGGTGTCCTTGGACAATGCGCTACGGAAACAGTGGGTGTGCGTTTGCCAGAAATGCTCAGGGCTGAGCGTCAGACTTTCCCTGCCACAAAAGAAAGACTCCAAAGTTGAGACTTCCTTTGATGTGTTTTTTGGAGTACGGTCTGTACCTGCAACTTCATTGCAAGAGGCCAAGATAACAATCAAGTAAGCGTTGGGAAGATCTTCCGTGTACCATAGTTTCACTGACATCTTCGTTCACGGCAGAGACGTTTACCACAGGGGGAGGAGCTCATCCGCGCCTGTAGATAGCGGCGCATGCGATTTCGTTCACATCTGCCAAAGCATTACAGACTCCCTCGGCCAGCGAAATTGCTTGCACTTGGCTCTTGACCAGGGGATATTTCAGAGACTTCGTCCCCAGCCAAAGACCTTTGGTGGAGATAAAATGTCCCGGACAATGTCCTTGGCGGCTTTATTCAAGCGTCAACAAGAATTACGTGGGGGCTCATCTGCCTTGTCACTCAAAGGGAAGCGAGTCTTAGCTGTCACACTCGCCTCAGCGCTTCTTCCATTTTTGGAGACACCGTGGCTGCAGCCTTCGTTCAACCATTCCAAGATTCTATTTTTTCAGCCATTGGAGGATGAACAGCTGCCTGATATCACAAAGCCTTTTATATCTATGGAGCACATCCCCATTATCATAGCCGGCAAAAAGACAGGCACAAATGTTAGTAGCTCTGACATGTTCAATCAGAGTATCCATCCCAACGCCAGTGTGCTAGCGCTCGGCATCCTCCTATGTGAGCTCCACCATCTGACTTCCGTGGAGCACTGGCAAAAGAGCCCGGATGCCGAAAGGACTGTCAATACTGATTGGTACACATGCTCTGAGATACTGAAGACGCTAGAAGCTGAGGCTGGCTTGGATTACTACCTTGCTACGAAGGCATGCCTGCACTGGGAGTACTTGCCCGCCGGACAGGACGCTGCCTTTGAGTCTGAGACAGTCCAGCGGCTTTTCTATCAAAATGTGGTCAAACGACTTGAGTCCGAAATGTTCAAGACGTGGCGTCTTCGAATAGAGGATCTGAACTTATTCGATTCTCGAGAGAATGAAAGCTGCTGGGGCTCCATCGGTCGAGAAGTCGTCCGCCTTGAAATTGGCAAGGATGACACCCCCACTGATACAAATAATGGGGGAGTGCGTTCACCTGCACAACGCTCGATGTCTGACAGTGTGCCGGCAAGCTTCCATTCCGACATGGTGGTGCAGAAATCTGTACAACATGCTCGTGCGCAAGTCACTGAGGATTCAACAAATAGCTTGCACTTTTTCGACGCAAGCCATCAGACGGGTTGTGAACAAGAGTAAGGATTATTTCAGGATTTATAAAGCAACGTTATACTAATGACTTCCGCCAGGAATCCACTGTCGCGAAAATGGATGGACAACCTACTGTCATCAATTTACCAATTCGTTGACCCGTTTGAGCCTGTCCAAGCTGGTGCGCCCCAAATGGTTGAACCTGTGCGAATAGCCATCTTGGATTCCGGGTTTGACCCTGAAAACCCGCTTTTGAGGGATGACCTCGGACAAATAGACCCACGAATCAAGGCTGCACAGAGTTTTGTACATGACACAGAACCACATGACATTCGAGACGAGATTGGGCACGGCACTCATGCCCTTGGTCTGCTACTGAAAGTTGCTCCATGCGCTGAGATTTATATCGGAAAAATTGCGCATCGAGCAACTCTGAATCGTAACACGTACGATGACATTGCGAAGGCAAGTCTGGCTGGCAGAGCAGAACCCATTTTTTACCCCCAGACTGATCTCATTGTATGTGAAGGCTATTAATCACGCGGTTTCTGAATGGAAAGTAGACATTATATCAATGTCATTCGGGATTCGTGAGTATAACGAGCCTATGAAGAGAGCCATATCGAATGCTCTACACGGTCAGACATTATTGTTCGCAGCGGCATCGAACGATGGAGCCAATCTCGGAAGAGCATTTCCCGCTAAATATCCTAGCATCTTTTGTATACACTCGACCGATGGAAACGGCAACCCGTCTGCGTTCAACCCGACTGCAGACGACAAAGACGTCAACTTTAGTCTTCTCGGGGAGAATGTCTCTTCCTACTGGCCCGTTAGCCTTGCGAATAGCCTCAGTGAACCTGTTAATGCCCTATCAGGGACATCAGTCGCAACACCCATTGCCGCGGGGCTTGCCGCCTCGGTCCTGTCGTTTGTGAGGCAGCAGGACCAGTACGCCATGGTAGGAAGTGAGTTATTAGGACCGTGGCTGAAGGACGTTCATTCCATGGATCTGGTGCTGAAGAGTATGGCCAGCCAGACGAGGGGCGCTGGGTACAACTACATCAGGCCGAGTGAACTTTTCGATAGGGGGGCGTCGAGAGAGAAAGTTTATGACAAGATCAAGGACCTCAGACGACACATGTATGACTAGAAGCTCAGTAGAATGGTTCTAGTCAATCTTTCTACTATATGTAGTATACTAGTATCTTGATTTCATCTCACGATTTATTTGAACACCACAATCAGGTCGGGACGCAATAAACCAGACCGTGCTCTGTCACATCAGAAACAGCTTTTGCAGTGTTGATATCAGAGCCATCCACATCCTCCACTAAAACAGAAATAGATGCATCGTTGCCCTCTTCCTCTCCATCATTAACGGCCAGAAAGGCACCCTTGTTATACTCTTCCATCTTGAAATTGCGCCCGAACTTGAGCCTTTTCAGACGGAACGCAAACACAAACTCCGACTCACGGTTAAACTCGGTCTCGTCGCTACCCGCGCAGCTCCAATGGCCCTTTGGGCCGAGGGTCATGCCTAAAGTGGGTATATTGAAACCAAGATTACCCGCGGCCGTCTTGTTCTTTGAAGTTGAGTACTTGATCTTCGCGCCCTTGACGAGCTTCATGCCCGTGACAAGGTAGAGCGAGGAAGATGGTGCGAACCGCTGCTTAGGCTCCTTCAGCCACGACTGCACAGCAGGTGCTGCTTTAATAGCTTCTTGTACATATTCCTGCGTCGACTCAAAAGCCAGCGTCGTCAACGTGTCAAAAGCAAACGTATTCGAGGTTCGATTCGAATGCGCCACTTCCACTTCAGTGCCGGTGGCTAGCTGCAGGAACTGACCATAGACACCTAGGCCAAAGCCTTCGCCGGTGGAAACGTTCTTCTTCCAGTCAGTCTCGACGATAGAAAAGATTGCCGTGTCAGGCACGGCGATAACGTTTGCTCTATTTAGAGGGTATTGCGGGGCTGACGAGGAGCGAATTATAGAACCAAGACAGAGCGGACCTGCTGGTGGTGGGGGGATGAATTCCGACGTTGGGCATAGGAAATATGTCTTTGTGAAAGACATGGCTGTCGACACAAGGTTCAAAATCAGGATCCTGGGCCTTGATTCCCTGTTAAGCACGCTGTACACTTGTGTACTTGACAATCTTTGGCAAGTTATTTGCTCCCAGACCGCTGTAGTCCGTTGTTCAGCGTGTGATTTCGGTTGCCTTAAGCCGCATTAGCCAGACCCTGTGCCAGCCAGTACAGTATGGGATGCCCGCGGGATCCTTGCACTGTGGTCGATTGCCATGGATTCTGTATGTAAAAACGGGTAACACCTCGACATTGGTATTGTCACTTTACAACGCTAGCTGCGGGACAGCTCAACCCGCCCCCCCTTTTTCTATTCGTTCGAATCCTTTTTCCTTTCTTCAATCAATCAATTTCTCTGTATGATTCCGATAGTTCTCATTCGCTCCAATGCATACTAGCCAATACCAATTCAACCGTTTTGACAAAGTCGAACTCCTTGAATTTCTTGGGATCTGGGAGTCAATGTGGGCGCCAGTCCTCAGCGCCGCAAGCCACGCGGTTGCGAAACGGAATCATATATTCAGATTACGAAGGTCCTCGACAGATGGAGATGGCATGGAATGATCATGCGTACCTTACCTTACCTTGCGCGATGAGTACGCTAGCAGGTTGCCAACGGGTAGGCGCTAGCATGGTATAACTAGCGATTGTGTTGATTAGGGGAAAACGCATGCTAATTAGCCCCTATCGCGGGCCTCTGACCTATAGTCCTTCGGCGTCCACCCCCGCCTGACAGCGGTCGTACCGAAAGCACTGAATGGAAATTGACAGGCTCTGAAACGCCCTCCCCGAGCCGCCGTACCTCATGGGATTCACCACCTCGCACGGTTTCTGAGGCGCCTAACTAGTCCCCCGCCGAGGCACATACAACAACTTTTGCAACTTCCGTCTTCTCGATTTGCTTGTAATGTCTACGATTCAAGATTCTCTGCTTCCTCTTCTCTCCTCTTCTTGCGCACTGACGGGCATCAGCTTCGTGAATATTCCGCGCACTCACAGGGACGTCGCCTATGGTCCCTCCCCTCTCTGTCGCCATGAGTGGGCTGGATACCATGGAGGACGACTTTACTGAAGATGTCTTTCTTCAAGAGGGTCTCTGCCCGACCATCGCAGAGCACGCAACACAGTGCAACTCCCTTTTCCAGAGGAAAATGGCCATTACAGATATCGTGCCGGATCCTACGATTATGGATGACCAGTTGGCACGCTTCACACTCTGGGCAAACAACATGGACGTCTATGGACCGCTCAATGTTTCGCTGGACTACAGACTCCGATACAGTCCCACAATCGTCCAGATTTTACATCAGCTCCTGGACGTTATCTGTGAGACTTTGGATTCTTGTAAGTGCCTGTCGTTGCATGATTTTGGGATTGACTGTAGGTCGAGAAGTTCAAGCTGAAGGGGATTCTCCACAACAGTGCAACCAGTCGACGAACAGCGACCATCGAGTCCGAAACGGAGAAGGAAAAAACAGCGCATAGGAGAAAAAAAGGATTCAGAAGTCGCGAGGAGAACCGACCTTGATGATTCAAGCGACTCGGATAGTGAGTTGGATCAGGCAGAAGAGAATATTTCGAAAATCACAATCACAATCCACGGCACCGTAACACGACTCTTCCGTCTCTCCAATGCCGTTCGAAAGTCCGCAAAAGTCAACCGGGCTCGCAAAATCGAACGATACATCGACGATGAAGAAGCAAACGCCGCCATAGCTGAGTTACGTCTCTATACAGAATGCTACATCCGATTCCGGTTTCCCGAGGCGCCTGATTCACTTTGCAAGGCATTAGTCAAAGCGAATGAGCTGCGACTTCGACGGCTGTATTATCAGCGATCCCACCGACGGCGTATTGACTTGAGCATTCAGAATCCACAATTCACCCAAGCTGTTCGTCCACAACTACCCAAGATGAAGGAGGCTCCTCGTCAGACTGTGAGTTTTGCTCCGGGCGGGTTCCAAAAGCCTGCGAGCGTCAATAAACCATCAGGACCAGCCAGCTTTGTGCCAGCGCCAGCGACAAATGCGACGACGGCTCGACAGACTGCTGTTGGCGCTTTTTACGCGAAGTCTACAACGGAGGTCCCTCGGGCTAAATCTACTGTAGTGAACAACAAACTATCGTTCCCTCCATCACCGTCGTCACCAGAATGCCCGTACTGTGGCGTTATTATTGAGTTTAAGACCGGTTCAATGTCAACGTTGTGGCAGTAAGCTGAGCACTACTTTCTTAATAGTATTATATCCGACCTAATGTGCGTCAGGAATCATGTCATCGGAGACTTGGAGCCCTTTATTTGTGTCTTTCCACATTGCTTAGAGGGAAAACATGAGACGACCGCTCCGCCAACATTTGAAACGTCAAAAGCTTGGATCAGCCACATGCAAAACGCTCACGGGCATGCATGGGAGTGTAGAGCCCCTTCGCATGCTCCGATAATATTCAACGAGGAAATCCAGTACCAGGAGCATTCGATTAGAGAGCATGGTGTGCCTGAAATTCATGCCGGGATTCTCAGCAGCGCAGCACGAAGACCAATCCTCGATAAGATGCTGCAATGCCCCTTTAATGATGACTTCCAGCCCCCGGAAAAAGTCGAACCGAGTCCCGTCTTTGCGAGCGAAGCTCTGCAGTCACACATTGCCGGTCATATAAAAGAAATTGCTTTGCTTACATTACAAAAGCTGCCGAGCGATGAGGACGAGAACAATATGAACTTTGATAGCGACCAGTCATTAGATGATGAGGTTGGGCCTGGCTTAGTAAAGTTCCGTGCATCCATGTACAGTGTATTGGACGACGACGAAGATCTTGTTTTCCAGGATGACGATGGCGATGCTGAGGCAGCGAATGTCGATTTTGATCTCGAAGCGGAAGGCCTTAATCCATCAGTAACGAGACTTGACTTGGAGGATAAAAACGAGGCAGGAATGACAAAGCTTCACCACGCCGTGCAGACCGGCGATTTGCAATTGGCTAAGTCTTTGATCCAGGGCGGCGCAAAGTTGAGCAGCAGAGACAAAAGCGGTAGGACGACATTCCACTACGCCTTCGTGGAGCAGTCTTGTTATCCTGCTATCATAGATCTGTTGCTCAACGCCAGCGATAAATCTATTATGAATCTAGGCGACGACAACGGTCAAACAGCTTTGCATTATGCTGCGCAGATGAGCAACACTAATGGCATACAAATTTTGACCGACAACGGCGTTGACGCTGATGCCATTGACAACTACGGATTTACTCCGCTCCTCTGGGCTGTGGTTGCTGGCAAGGCCGAAGCCACTGAGAAACTTTTGTCCCTAGGCGCTGGAGATCCTAACTCAGCCAGCCCGGATGGAAAGTCTGCACTGGCTTGGGCAGCCGGTCTGAGTCACATAAAAATTGCTCAATTGCTTGTGGACCGCGGTGCTAATATATCGAGGACGCTAAAGGGGCCGATGATGATGCCTTTAGACGAAGCTGCTGCTGCAGGCAACCACTTAATCGTACAGTTGCTCCTCGGTATGGGCGCAAATCCAAATTCTCGTGATCGGGATGGCTGGTCTGCCATACACTGGGCAGCGGAAGAGGGCCATGTGGAGGTTGTGCGCTTATTGTTGGAAGCAGGGGCCAACGTTAATGCTGTGAGCTCATATGGCACGTCAGCGCTGCATTGTGCTGCCAATGGAGGGCATGTTATCATCGTGAAGCTGCTTCTTTCACGGCGTGCGGATGCGCTTAAGGCAAACTGTCACGGGTGGACTGCACTACACCATGCAGCCTACATGGGCCATTCTCAAGTTGCCCAGTGTCTCCTGGAAGATGAGAGCGTAAGAATGAATGCCTCTCAGCAAGACAATCATGGCTGGTCCGTTCTTCATCTGGCTGTTCATAATCGAGACCTGGCTACTATTGAGGTCCTGCTTGGCAGCGCTGCTATCGAAGAGCCTCGGGCTTTGTTTGATGAGAGTGGCCGTACACCAGAAGAATGGCTCGATATTCGGCCATCGAGCCATAACTATAAAGCTATCTGTAACTTGGCTTTTGGCAAGTCACGCTGTTGCAGAGCCGTCACAGGGTTACGACGAGCTGTGACGATAAAACAGGCTGTAACCACGGGCAACATCCCTATGATCAATCTCTTCCTAAGCTTGGGCCACGATGTAAATGGCATGAATTCTGGAAGAAGGACGGCGCTCTACTACGCTGCAAAGAAGCGTATGCTTCCCATCATGGTCCTGCTTCTTGAGCATGGTGCGGATCCCAATATCCTCCCAGCGGGACGCAAAGCCTGGAATGAATTTATTTCAGATGATGATGTTCTACAATTACTCAAACAAGCGGGGTACAGAAAGCGAGATCCTGACCACAAGGTAGCGCGCAAGATCAGGCTTGCATTTGGATCGCAAGGTCAACAATTCCCTGATCCTGATCACTCAGTCTCATTTGCAAAGGAAGACTCTATTTTCTCACCAAAGCCGGAACAAACTTCCTTATCTACACCGCAAGACATGTCAATCTTTTTGAGCCCGGCTCTTTCATCAAGAGAGTCATCTTTCCCAAATAACTCGACTTCAAGTATCCCAACACAGTCAATGGCAGCGCCTACACAGCAAACAAAGAGCCAAACAACGAGCCAAAATAAGCGCAAAGCAGACTCATTAGCCAAGTCAGGGAGGATATCGAAATTTTGGAAGCAGTTGACAAGAAATAGCTAACAAAATAAGCCTGAGCATGATATGTGGGTTAGTCTTGCTGTGGCTGTCTATGTCCCGAGATCTCGCGACTTGGTCTATCCAGCAGGGCGGGGAAATTATACCCTTCAGGCCAATGTCCTATTGAAATTGCAAGACTTGACATATAGTATGGTTGCCCTGTTTTCATTGTTTATACCTTACATAATAATAGCGTCCTAGCATAGTGAATCTATTATCTTGTATTGGTCTTGGGTACTAAGAATAATTCAAGATTTTACGAGGGACCTGCGGCCTACGTGGCCGCTGCTGCCACACCATAGCAGCGGCCGCGCGAACTAGATTCCCCGTCTCGCCCTCTGTTATCTAGGTACTCATTGTGTGGAGAAGGTTCCTTCGAACCCTAGTCTTGCTGGAATCGACCTGGACATGTTTCCTAATGGGGACATCAAGTATAGACAGCTTCCTGATGGGGAAATATAGTAACGCCTATGAAATACCAATTCAGATCACCCGTATTCTCATGGCTGACGCTATTTCTGCTCACAGACTTCCGTAATTCAGACTGAATTCCATCCGATTCTTTTTTCGTTAGGAATTGAGAACACTATACAATATCCAGTGTGCCGAGAAGTGCTTCCTTAGGGCAAACTTTCGGAGAACGAATCCCATTGCCGATAGGTTTCAGGAAAGTCGCTGAGCAAATGCCTAGATACCTAGGTCAATAGATACATGCAGATAGATATATCGGCTGTTAAGCTGTATGAGCATGTGCCTCTTCATACCTTTTCCTCTGGGTAACTTGTTATAATAGGGCAAAATATGTCTGGGGATCGATAAAGCCCTACATCTATGCGTACAGTCGATTGAGTATTTTCTTAAGTCCGAGAAATTTCCAAGGCTGTACCAGATCATCATTCTTAGAACGTCGTTGTACTCTCGGGAACTGCGACTATGAGTTTCCTGAAAGACAGACCTCCAAGATTGTCGGATAACGGTGGAGGGTTCAGGGCAATTCCTACTTCCACTAAAGAATTGGATTCGAACACTTCCTGCTGTTTTCATATGCTAGTACTTCGAATTCGATAGGCCGAGGCTTGGTCTCAAAATCAAGTAGGTACCAGACGTTGCTGTTCTACAGTTGTATATTGAATGGCAGGATGTCTGGCGTCATCATTTTCCGACTGGACAGAGCAAAACACTCTCGTCACGAACGATAGCTACGTTTGGCTTCCGTTTTGCCACCAATAGTTTTCGGAAAATATCTCCATCCGTGATTCTAATTACGAGATACCCCATAACAATCTCCGCAAAGATGCCGGCAGTCAAATCGTCTTAACAGTTCCATGTCGTAGCCTTCCTAAATAGGTAGGAATCGTGAAATCCGGAGATGTGGAGCTTCAGAGACTTTGCAAACATCACTCAACTTTGTCACCCCGCACGTGCTCACGAGAGAATGTCTCTTCCTCATTTCATACCCAGGTATGCAGTGCAGATAAATAGGAGGGTAAGAACCCCCTTGTGATCCCAATGATGAGAACGACATCGAAAATTGTCTGTGTTTAGAATACTAGGTTTGAATTGCATGTTGGGCCTGCCTTGACCAGGTTGGTTAATACGCATCCAGTTCGTCACGGGGTCGATATGGCAAAATCCCTTTTCAATATTGAGGCGCTTCACGTCACAGGTCGCTTGGCAACACCCAGGACGACTGCAATGGTAGCAACCATTGTAACTCAGCCCGGGGACTATAGTTGGTAGCAGAATTAGACGGAGGAGCCTGGGGAGTCTGAGAAAACTGGCCTTCATGGTTTGTTCCCATCCCTTGATTGTTCAACATGAGTGCTATTGCTGAGAATTAAGATGCCAGGTTGTTGATCTTTCTTTCCCAATCAGCGCTATTTGGGGTGGCCATAGCAGCTAGTGTGCTAGCTGCAGCTGCTTGTCTAGGAGCTTGCTTGGTGCTTACAGCTTTCGTCACGGACAGAGAGTCAGATGTAGTGCCAGTCCCTATGTCAACAGATGTATACTCAGCTGTTAGTTTCTTATAGTTGGCCTCCATCTCACTGTCGTTGAACATTCTCTGTCTCTAGTTAACGCTATCTAAGAGTGACTAAGCCTGCTGAGCGATTTATGCAAAGTTAACTATATTAGAGTCCTTAGGATCAACTGTACACTTGTCTATTACCTTGTTTTAAAGCTTGCTTGGCATCCCATAAAGAAACTAAATACCGCAAGTATACTCATCAATCAGGCGTTTCTATAGAACCTGCCCTGATCTCGCTGTAAATTCATGAAGATAAGTAGCTGTAATATCATTCATCTACTGAATATTTTTTGAGTATAATTCTAGATATTGGTGGGAGTTAATCTGCTGCTCTACATCTTGTGCATAATACTCCTTTAGAATACATTTGCAAAGACCTTTCTAATCTCTATTGACGCATTCCTCTAGAGCTTTAACCCATCCTTAAACAGACATGGTATAGTAGCAGGCTATTTTCTTTATCTTTTCTGCTTCAGCGAGGACGTTGTGCCTGCTGTATATAAGCTCAAATGTATGGATAAACTTAGTTGCATTCTTTGTATCAAATTAAGGTCCACTAGAACTAGGCAATGGCATGGGCATGTAGATATGGGAGATCTGTCTAGGGATAGGAAAAATGGTGTTTTTATGCTGTGGAGGATTGGCTATGGCCAAGCCACTATCTTCTATTCTATATTGATTTGTCTAGATATATTAAGTACCTGATTGCTAAAGCACCAGCGAAGTTTCCACACAAAATATATCCTACAATTCAAAGCTTATGTATGAAAGTTCTTAAGGTCTTCTCGCTAAAAAATCTTAAGTATTGTGTGCAAGACAAATTATTAACTATAGTAAAACTTTAACTAGTAAAAGCGCAGTATCAGAATAGATTCTATAAGGCTTTTAATACTATAGTAGAATAAGGTATACCAATATCTAATAAATAGTCCTAAAAGAGTGATAACCGAGTTCACTTCTAGATTCTATAAAAGTAATGAGGAATTAGGCTGCTTAAAAAACATAGTAATGTAGATAAATATTATAATTAATTCAAGAAGGGTGGTTAGTATGAATTCCTTCTCATATCAGTTCCCCCCCCCCCCTTTTCTCAGTTCGTTCCGTACATGTCAAAATAGTTTCTGATCTGTTTACCTTGTTGCAGCAACGACTCCTAGAAGAACTTTCATGTTTCTGTCTTTCCATGATTTCTGAAAGGACTTGCCAAACACCTCCACTTCCAGATCCAAGCGTTGTGAAAGTCAACTGTTAAATACCTGATTACTGGCCAAATCTCTTAGCTCTCGCACTGGCATCATTCTCTCGTTTGCGGCCGCGGCAGGAGACTCTCGATTCCAAGACCAGCGTTGGGCGAGAGCTGGATCTAATTTGTCATCAAGCATCTGCACTACATACTTCCCCAGTACAGGCAAGAATTTCCAAGCATGAAAAGAACCTCCGGTCGCCATGAAAAGGTTTCTGCAGCAAGGGTGAGCGCCGATAATAAAATCTTGATCAGGCGTAATAGCATCCCTAGAAAGAATAGAATTAATGGAAAGGGACATTAGGTGATTTGCTATTGATAGGTGAGATATGGGGACTACACCAAGTGTATACTTGCCAGCAAATCCGACAGTCCTCAAAATGATGGTTCGTTATTTGATCACCTAGAATACTTTCTGTAACAGTGGCGAGCGCGCGATTCATTTTGGCCGACAGAGTCGAGTAAGTTGACGACGTGTGATCCTCTGGAGGCATCGAAACGTAGACTTGACTGAATATTTCGACCGTGTTTGTAAAACTGATATCACATGTGACTTTCAATTCATTCTCTGTGTTGGGCGGAATAATTGCTCCTTTATGGCAAGCTCCGTTAGTTTCATTTCCTTCCCTTTTGCCTTTCCGTTTAGTTCGTGTCTCTCTCACTTTCCATTATGCAAGGTAGTGCTGATCGGTCTGGAGATATGGTCATCTCACCTTGAGATTTACCTCCAGCGATGAGAAAAGCAGGAGCGGATCGTAACTGGCTCGCTTCATTTTCACTGAGTCTTAAGATCCCTGTGATGAGTCCGGCTGCCGATAGACGACTGCCTATATGTAGCTCTGGAATAGCTGGAGCACTCTTTACGAGCAGCTTTGCCGTCTCCGTTCCAGTCGCCAAGATGATCGAATCTGCTGTGATGATCCGGCCATCTGCAGTCCGAGCACCGGTACAAACATTCCTATCGTCATCAAAAATCAGTCTGGTGATTTCTGCTTCAAGACGCTTGACTACTCCGGTGCGAACGGCTGCATCAATAACTATTTGTAAAGTCTTATTTGCCATAACCCACCCACTACTTTCATTCAGAAGTAATTCGTCAATATTTCCTAGCTCTGCACGTGAGAAAAGTCCATTCTGAAGGCGATGAATCTCGCTTGGGGGTACAAGGAAGTATTTTGCGTCCTTATCGTTATTGACTATCCCAAGGTGCTGATAATTAGTGATCACGTCTTTTGTAAAAGAGGTTTTGTTCATATCAGCCCAAATTAAACCGGTCTCGTGATAAAACTCCTTGTATAACGGACCTGACCTCCACAGATGCTTGGCCTCAAGGGCAAGTGGGGTGTAAAGCGGTTCAGCATAGTCAGCTCGGATGATTCTAGACTGATCTTGGGACGCAGACCTATGGTCAGGAACGACGGATCTGTCGACAAGAATAATTCTGATGGGCTCTTCTGTAGCTGGCGGTATATACAGCTTCGCGAGATGTAAAAGCAGTGGAGGCACCAAAGACTCCAGAGCCAATAATCAGGTATGAAGTGTGAATTTCAGATGCCATGTTCGGACGATGAAGGGCTGCTTGTAGACTATTCTGCTGGAAGTGAAGATTTGATAAAATCAATGAACAAGTGTTTATTAGCACGCTGTCTTGAGAAGAGGACCACGTTCAGATGAGTATATGCCGTTACCCCGCTCTCCTCCTCCCACCAGTCATAGCTGCTATGCACGTACTATGCGTATCTCAGCCACTAGTGACTTTGCAGACAGACTATCTATCTCGCAGCAAGGAAGGATGAACTACACAAGCACAAAGAAGCTGGGTAATCATAAACTTAACAATTCTGCTCTCTCAGCTGGAACCAAATAGGTGCTACATTTAGATCTCTCTTCCCCATTTTAGCATAGCGAGTTGCATTGTAGGGCTTTGCCCAAGATCCTTATAATGCATAGTAATATCATTAAGATGTCCATCGCGCTGTAATTGCAAAATGCAAGGCCTGGCCCTACCGGTTTACTCCGTTGCCAGTGTGACAACCACAGATGTTCCTGGACGATAAGTTCATCTCCGCAGAGGATCCAAGCCTCGACGTAAGAAACCCTGCAATAGTCTTGTACCGCAACAGTTTTGCATCAAATATTACGGGACGCATCGTGTCTGAGACGGAGTTCTGAGAGCATTGATCATTCGCTGCTTGAGATGATGCTGGGTCTTCCTCAAAACATCAATCTGAAATCTGACTGGGAGCTTGTCTGGAGGTCAAAGCATATCATCAGATGATTGCAAAATTATGGCCTCACTTCTGCGTGTCTTAGCTGCCTTGTACATAGCCATCTTTTTAAAGGCCAAACAAGATCGTAATTGGCCAAATAATGACCGAAGGCAACAAATTGTAGTGGTGTGTACTGGGCTGACAGGGCTATGTCTATCTGAACAGCCGAAATGCTTGCCTTATTTACATGCTGAATTGCCGTTTATTCGATAAATTGTCCGTAGTCACACCACGTCAACACATGTAAGTTTGCATATTTTCACTGCTAGCACGGAAAAAGTAGTGCTCCAGATGACTTCGGTTACGCGGCTTATATCTACTTTAAGATAGGGTCAGTACGTGGAAGAGCATTCTCTACACAATATCCCAACTCTGGAGCAGCGGAAGGAGCCTCATAGAACTCTGATAGGCAGCCCTGAGACCCGGTCAGCCGGTGTGATTGGTATGTTGGCTACAATGTGCGTTGCCTACTCGACGAGGCTGTGTTTCCCCTACAGTAGAAACACAAGGAATCGGCTAAACTGCGCCCTGCATGGGATAACTTGCAACGCCGGCATGCATCAGTGTCAAGTTTAGTAGCCCTCCAAACGTACGATGAGCAACAATGGTGTGACAGCTTTATTTCTGACTGTGCAGCAGCCGTAGGGGAAATAAAAGGCAAGTGGCCAATTAAATGTTTTCTGCTTTTCTGCTTTTCTGCTTAGTTAAGATTTTTGCAGCCACCGGCAGCGTATACGGCATTCATTCCCTTATGAAACATTTTGAAGAGCCTTCCGAGCATCGGTCTTCTTTCAATTCTTAGCGGCGCTGTATTTGTCGCAAGCCTGAACTCTGCCTTGATGGATATATGACTATTACCTAATAATATAAATATGAGAAGCGTAACTCTTGTGCCGATAGCATAGCGATTATGTTTGATTTGGAGAGATGGACTACTATATAAACAGCAGGTCCTCCACGTACCTTTATGTCTACCTCGACTGCCGATTCATTTTCTTCTTAAGTCGCTTGATGAGCTAATAGCACGATTGACCGACCTCCTTCGTTACATAGGAGAGATTGAAGTGCATTTTTGGTGATTGGTGGCAATGGGAAAGGCATGGAGCACTCTCGTACAAGATACTCAAAGTAGAGCTCTTGTAAGTACCTCTTGGCTGTGGAGTCTTTTTCATCCAAGACAAACTATTTAGCTGAGCATACCCTTGCCACTGAGCTTAAGCCAGTATAATTTGGAAGAAATTACTTCAAGATAGAAAAGTCAGTACCTTCTTGCCATGTTACCGCCCTCAGCACCAAGCCGAAGCAATTGTCAACCGATTGCCTAATCTACACCATCACAAAAAAAAAAAAAGATTGAAATCGAATTCAGGGCTATTCACACCGTCAAAATCCTGCAGAGACATAGATATAACAAGTGAGCCTATAGCATCATATTGCATTATAAGAATCCGTCATCAACTGCTCGATTGACATAGAATGCCTATCAAACTGTTCGCTAATACCACGGACCGCTGTCGGGCTTAATAACTAGGGATTCAACGATAAAACCCCAAGGTCAGAGTTCTAGAGTCAATTTTCTTCGCACGTTTACCTTCCATCTCAAATCTTAGCAATGAAGACGAGGTATACTCGTAGATAAATCTGGGGTTAAAAAGGTATGGACGAAGCTGCAGTAGTCAATAAAACAACAACGACGAACTAAGAAAGACTGTACATGGCCTCGACTAATTCTTCTGGTTAGACAATACAGATTGCATCATATTCGACGTGCGCAGACATCGACCCAGATCCTTGGGTCTCGTGCCGTCGATCATCAAGTATAGACTTACTACTCAATCAGATGTACTACTAACAGAACTATCTACACAAAACACCTCTACTAAGCATGCGTTAAATCCCCATTTAGGCCGCTTACCTACTCCAGCCCGACTCATGACTCCATACTCGGGCATCCATCCCATTCCCGCTGAAGTCGAAACTTGGAACTCGGTCGTATGTAGTGGAACCCTTCATCTCGCTCTTAATGTCATAGAAATTAGCCCGCCTTCCTCGGAGACTTTAGGCCTTTTTGGATGGATGTTATCTCCATGGTAACAAAACCCCATGTACGATTATCACTACCGCCCATTCGGGGCATATATATCGAAGGATCATATAGCCTAGAAGCCTACCCAGGGGTATGTTTTGAGCCCTTCCCAACTCACGCGTCTCGCTAAAAGAAATGTGACCAGTTTTCTTTCCACGAGGCGTGTTACTACACTGCTGGTAAAGTCAAAAACCCTAGACCTACCTACCTGGGCACAATACATGATCAATTATTCCCGAGTTACCGGAACCCAATGACATACTCCCCAATTATTCAAAACGAGTTAGATTTAACAAATGTGGCGCGACAGATGCTAGTTGATGATGTTATCCTTGATTTTTTAATTCCTAGTCCAGGGAGCTTGGTGGCACATCCAGTCGTACGGAGCTAAAGTCACCGACAAAATAAGAAAAGAGAGTTCAGGTGACAGCTGTCAAAACTCGGATTCTGTCGTGCGTGATGCATTCAGCCCCCCTCTTTTTTTTTTTTTTTTTTTTAAAAAAATTCGGCTGGGTTATCTACAATTGATATTCGGCTAGGACCTGAATGGGTAATTATTCGTGAAGCTTCGTATAATTTATGGAGCAAGTTTTCAAGAGTTAAACGGTGCTACGCTAACCCGGGAGTTTGGTCAGGAGGCCCTACGAATCTGGGTAGATATCGCGAATACGCCGTACTACGTACTAGTCTATGTTAGCTGTTAATTGGCGGCTTTGAAGGCACGAGAGCTATGATGGTCTCTCAGATTAGACCCTCGCTCTGGTCGGGTTCCAGGTTGTCGGGGTTTCAGATCCATTAATACGAGGTACCTCTTGCTTCCAAGAAGTACTTGGATGTGCGTTTGTGTAGTATGTGATTGATGGAACAAAATAGATCCGTACTGATGTAGTATCGTCGAATCGAGAATCAAACTACGTACATACGACATTCATACTTGCGTATACGCGACGTACTCGTAGAAAGGAGAACATCTGAACAGTCGTATTTTGTAAATATGGTCGGAAAGTACCACACCACGGGGAATCTCGGTATAGCTTCATATGAATCCCTCGATAAATCTTAGTACTACATTATCCTTGATTTGTTATTAGCTCTTCCCCGTCGAATTGTGGCCTGCCACTAATTCGACCCAAAATCGAATCATAACACCACGTCTTATTAGGGGGGCCACCAGGCCAGGCCAGGCCAGGCCAGGGACAGCGGGGCAAGTAAGTACGAATTATGTAAAATTAGGGCTCAGGGGGGCCACACGCGACGACCCACAATCAATACCGTACCACTTTGACAAGATGTCAGATGAAGAGATCCACCCATAAGATCACCTCAAAGATTCCAAATTCTATTCGTACTAGCCTGGATATGATGTACCTTCTCAATGCAGAATACTAGGTGATAGAGATCGGGAAGTTCTGGACGATGAAAAAATACTACTAGCCATACTCTATGCACACCAAAGTAAACCTTGTGATGATTCGCTGTATGCATATCGCGCCTATATTAGTATTAGGACTACGCAGTTAGCCTCGCCAGGGCTGCTAATACATCCCTTTCCTCGAAGACTGGACTAAAGTTTTCGCGAAGCTAATTGCCTATTTGAGCATGCGACTTGCCTGATTTGGAGGCCTTTCAGCCTTGTTTCCAAAGTAATACAAGAGTATGTAAATCGGCGCGACTGAAACTGTCTTAAGACCACATAGTATGTAGTAACGGAAGAGCTTATCAACTTCAACTGATGTATCTTGTAGTGAGCATTGTTTCTGGTTCAAGTGACAGGATAAAAAATAGCGAGGGACTAATAAACGTCTAATCGGAGGGAGTGCGGAGAGACTTTTGAAAGGACCGAATGAGAGAACAAATACAAACTCCAGTACACCACATTAGTCATATCCATCGCGCCACTTGAGTTAGTTACAGCACGAATGACTTGTTTGTCATTCGACAAACAAAAAAAAAAAAAAAAATATGGAAAGAGAGAGAGAGAGCGGGAAAATAATTAATTCCCCGACGAATCCTCCTCAAACGGACTACGCGGTCCCACCATCCAATCCTCCATAGCCAACCATTCACTCCATCGCGCCTCGGCCGCCCTCAACTCTTCTTCCCGCGGGTCACGCAACGGCCTCAGGAACGGAATCGTTTCGTTTGGTAGGATGTCGTACTGCGCTTTTGTTTGTAGCCATCCGCCACTCTTTGCGGCGAAGAGATAGTTAATTCGCTCCTGGGCAAGGATGGTGCCGAGTCCCTGGACCCAGGTTGCGCCGAAGAGTTCTTGCATTATTGTTGGTGTATCGGTGGCTGTGGCGACGAGGCGGCGGATGTAGGGGGTGAGTGAGTATACTGTCTGTTGTGATTCATTGCGAGTGTTTTGAGATGACTCGGCCAAATTGGGAACGGCCCCTCGCTGAAAGGGGAGGAGAATGTTGACATGTGCCGCGAGTGATTGCGCGATGGGCCGATGCTGTGCCACGTTCACGAAGTGGTCTATACAGCTCTGATAGATGGGGAACCATTCGGAGGGATTGAGTTTGCCGTCGTCAGCGAGTAGAGTTGTGCCGGGCATTTGGATTGTAGATGTGGTTGTTATAGAGCTAGCCTGCATTTCGGTGGATGGATGGCCGTTCTCTTTGCGTCTAGTAGTATCGTTAGCACGATACAAAAAACGAGCTGGCGGGGGGGATATACCTATGCGAACGGCGACTGGGTTCTGAGACACGTCTGTGGACGACTGTTCTCAAGCCACGCCAAAGTCGTACCCTCAGTCCAACTTGTGTCTTGTCGTTGTAGTCGTAAGTTGACATACATGCGCTTCAATAACCTATAGCTGCACAGCGCTATGGTCAAAACCTCTGTAAGTGAATAGCGACAAAGTGAAGCATGAACCAGCCACGAGAAAGAGATAGACAATCTCAATTTAATTCGAGTCTGTCGTTCAGCAACATCGTCATCGAGGGGGGTCGAAGCGTGGTCCTTATATGCGCTTCACTAAAAGACAGACAGACAAGTGGGACTAAATCCAGAAACTGAAAAGACAAGTAAATTTGGTCGCGCAGATCCAAAAACGGTCGGCTGGAAGCCATTGCAGGATGATGTGATGCTCCATGTCCACTTCTTACAGTAGTCAGTCGCAAAGCAAAAAAAAAAAAAAACTCCAGGATCGTAATGCTCCGGGCTAACCTCAAACATGATGGTCGACAGCAGGGGGGTAACGTGGAGGAAAGCTGCAGGCGAATGATGAGGCAGGATCGGTGACGCTTGGCAAGGATGGGGCGGAGACAAGCGCGAGGACTGAAGCTATCGAGAGACTATCGCAGAGGAGGCTACTTACATCCGTAGTAAAAAGGTTGAAGCCCAAAAGACTAAAAGACAAACTATTGAGTCAAGCCACAGATGGTGGATGCATGAGCCACAGATCCGCGCCACACATATGGCGGTGCGGAGCGTCAAGCCGCAGAGTCCTATTGGCTGGAGGTGTGTTGCTCCGGCGTGGCCGAGGATCGCCTTTGACTAGGTTGACTCCTTTGAGATAGACTGGAGTCAGATGGAGCTATCTTCTATTTGTAATTCATCCCTATCCTTAGTCGACGTATTATGGCAATCTCGATGTGTGGTCACTGGTGTTGTGACTTTTTCCTGCGTGGGCGGCTTCTGGACGAGGCTGCCAGATCAAGTATGAATTAGTTCTATTAGTTTGAAGATCAAACTATAGGTCATGAAAATTAACATACTACACCTTGTTATGGAGGTAGCGGTATGTGTCCCAGTTTGTTGGGGTGCGTGCAGGCTCGCTTACACAAACTGATAATATCCTTCCTTGACGTAAAACGTACTACGTAGCCGTAGAAGAATGCTAGTTCGTAGCAATACGTATCGCTATCATCACAAGGACACACGTTCTACAGCACTGACTCGAAAATCTGTTTGCGGCTGTCAAGCCGGGGACATCCCTGCATGTGATCCCGCTATACGATGTAGTAGAGTTCAGGTTCAGGCCCAAGGCTCTGGTTGTGCTTACAGGGGATCAATCTTCGTCCGCTCAGACTGCTCAAGTTCTCCCCCCTTCAGCGCGGCGCACGGGGCATCGCGGTTCGGTTGGCTGACACACGGAGTAGTCATCCGTTCGTCAACGCTTGGCTTACGGCTGAGAAAATTATTAGCGTAATTGCTCTCTCTCGAAACTCGTTTATCGCGTCCAATGCCCCAACTTTCGAAGTTGGCATCTGTGGTCGTGGCCTGATGGTTCATGCCTCGATCAAGGGTCATGATTTTACCCTGTAAATCCGTGCCTTGATGATCGGTTAGTGCTACCATGTTCGATCTACCATCGTTTATCGTACGGATGCGACCGCACTAAACAAGAGAACGATGTAGGAACAACAAGCACAGACTCCAATTCCAAATCTGTCTTCTTATCTGGCTTAGCAAATGAGGTCATGCGGGTCCGATCAGGTTGGAAGACGGCCATTCTATGCAGCAATTTCAATAGATTGGAAAGTCATTCGACTAGCGCACTCTAGAAGGAGTCATCGTCATCCGGAACAGGACTGGCGCGGTGCTCGGACATGCGTGGCCATGGCCCAATCAGACAGACACAAAAGGATCCAGGAACAAGATCCATGCTTGAAGGAGATGGGTAGTCACTCACTTGGCAGATCGGGTTTGACAAACCAGGAAGGCTGAGGAAGCGAGCTGTCACGGCAATCGGGCCCCTCCCACTAGGCCAGGATGATCCTCCTACGTACTAATCTTACTATGTACATAATCTTAGCCCTGATGCAAATCTGGATCGGATGGGGTAAATACATACACACCGTAGCCGACGTATCTGGGACTAATGTACGAGGGCTCTGGTCGTGTACGGTGAATATATATATATATATATATTAAAATCAAGACTCCGTCTCCATCTGTCACGAGTCAGAGCCGGTTTAAGTATAAAGTCGTGTCCGTCATCGAAGTCTGCTCAAACACCAGCACCCAAACACATACCAACGAACCAACACAAACACTTTCAGCGCCAACACAAATGACATACAAAACCAACTACGAGTTATGGGTTAAGCCTCTTGCCTCTCCTGTGCTGACGGACCTGTACTAACAGACACAGAACCCCGCCCTCACTTCCCGCCGCCCGTCGCAAATGTTAGATATCGACCTCGTCCTGTCGCAGACATACCCGCACGTCGCCATGCTACCCTACATGCAATGCCAGCACTGCAACTACGAAGAGCCTGAGGAGAACAACAATAATAAAAACAAAGACGACGACAACGACAACGACGAACATCCCAGCAGTCCAGCCAGCTTCATAACCACTTTTTCGTCATCCTCAATCGGCTCGGAGGATAATGGCGATGCTTTGTCGACGACAACGTCAAGGCCGCACGGCTGGTTGTGTCTCGATAATCGCAAACGGTCAAAGATTCGACGTCGACTGAGACAGTTGTTGAAACGCTCGAACTGAGCGATTTTTTATTACTGTGTATTCAATTATTTTTTTTTATTTTTTTTGGGGCGCATATATGCAAACATTTCATCTCATGCGTCTGAATCATGCGTCTGAAGAAGGGTGCATACATACTTTCTCTTTGAGCATTTCTTTTGTCTACGGGTATATATTGGGTGGAGTTTACAGCATGGTGTTCTCGGCGGACATTCATTTAGTGGCCAGGCTCGGAAGAATATCATCATGTACAGATTAGTTGACTTGGTGATCGCAATCTACTGCCATATTTTTGATACTGCATTACAATCATCTCGTGAAATAACATGAGAAGAGTATTGAATGGGGTTGGAACGGTACGATCTCCTATACTCGTGCTGCCAATACAACTGCCAGACCATCGCCGCCGATCCATACATCATATCGTAACACAAGAATGTTTTCTCCTTCTACTTCAAGAATGCACCCTCTAAACGATGAACGAACATAGGCATTATTTCCTGCCTATTCCCGCCAGACGCATATGCCAGATACTTATGTATGCAGACACGAAACGAACGATCTATTAATCGATTTAGGAAGGTAGCTACGCAAGTATGTACGAGTGACACCTGATTTACAGTCTTACAGACCGTTTGTCGTTGCGCAATGCAAAATGCCTCTGCAGCTAGTCGTATCGAGGTGATACATATACAACGGGGCATATGTACGCTCTCTTGTGATGTACCACGTAGGAAGGTACTGGCCGACGTAAGAGCTGACATGTCGCATTGTACATAGCGCCGTTTCTCGTCTGCTAACCTCGTCTATGATTGGACAACGGCGTAGCTGTTGCTGTTGCTGTCGGCAGAATCGGGATATACTCGCCGAGAAGCTACATCCTACGTAGACTGGTAATAAAAAAACTTGAATCGACGGACAAACAGTCATTTTCTGCCTTCTCTCTCTGCATAGTACCTGGACGGACATGTCCGTAGCCAATCACCCCACAGAGCGATCGGGCATACCGAGCTCTGCCGGACCCACGGCGTCCTGACTAGCCCCAAAACAGCCTAGCCACTGTGATCACGATCGCATATGTGGCTGGTGAGCGGCCAAAAATGTGGCTTGACCGCTCATTGGTGTGCACGTGTTCAGACATCTCCCTTGCTTACTACTACGTAGTACGCAGTAGAGCACGATGTGTATGCAGATCACGGATTTCACCGAGGTTCCGCCGTACCAACGCCGCAAGTCTTGCATGCATAGTACAGAGTACGTAGACAGGGACTTGCTTTCTGCACTAGCCACACTAGCCACACTAGCCACACTAGCCACGACACCGAAAACTGGACACGCGCTAAATCGATGATGTGGCTGAACACCATGCAGGGTCCGGTCTTGGCTGTGGCTGAACATCGGGCTTTGAATTTGGGATCGTTCGGGCGCTTAGGTACATACATAGTACATAGACTGGGCACGTACTACGTAGTCTCGGTATATTCTCGGTGACGATCGTTAGGGTCACCGAGCCTCTGGTGCGGATTTCGCATGTGATAGCTGAACTCATGCTATGCTCGTGTAGGCTGCTGCATATGTAGTGTGGCTTAAGTTCCTCTCGACACATAACGTCAACTTGTCCTATCAGCCCAATACTCGTCTTATCGCAACGTG
The DNA here is from genome assembly GCA_022813215.1 of Talaromyces ruber. Lineage (NCBI taxonomy): Eukaryota > Fungi > Ascomycota > Eurotiomycetes > Eurotiales > Trichocomaceae > Talaromyces > Talaromyces ruber. The sequence goes on along the minus strand of JAKLMW010000029.1, from coordinate 921 downwards.
ATCGCCTTGCATTATCTGCCCTGCGATTAACGAGAGGAAAAATAATAATAATAATAATAATAATAATAATAATAATAATAATAATAATAATAATAATAATAATAATAATAAATACAAAAACTGATCGACAGTGTGTAACCACTTTTGGTCTAACTTACTACGTGGGAGGAAAAGTCAGCCGCCGAGCATCCGGCACGGCTCATCAGATCCCGTGGGCCGAGTTCTTACTTCGTACAGCGACATTCATCAACTCAATCCGATCCCCACGCCCTCCCTCTCCCCGACTTTCCAACACCATCGATTACACAAACTACATTACCCTCACCCTCCCGCTCAGAGGCCCCTTCCTACTGTTCAAACACCGTCCGGGGTCCAATGAACAAATAGCCGTCGATCTAACCCCGCTGATTGGCTGACGAGGCTACCTCCAGATCGTGAAACCATCGCAAAAATTGGTCAATATTTCCCGATTGGGTAAATGGGGATGAGACATTGCTCAGTCTGCTGAAAGAGAGTCTAGACCTTGAGGGTGTTGAGGTTGAGGTAGGTAGGTCGGCGATAGAGCGGACTTCATTTATCTGAAAGCTTACATAGGTCTGGAGTACGGGGGATGCAAAAAAAAAAAAAAAAAATAGATTGTATGATCAGTGCGCAGCTCACTATGGAGAGGGCAAGAAAAGTCTTGAAAGGCATTGGTGGTGGGAAATAATTGGACCCTTGGATAAAATCATCGACTTACATGATCATCCTCGAAAGTCGTCCAGGGGCGGGTGACATGGAGTGTGATGTTCATCTACTCGGATATTTAGCTTTCTTGTAGGGGGGGGGGGGGGGGGGGGGGGGGTCGGGGGGGGGGGGGGGGGGGGGGGGGGGGGGGGGGGGGGGGGGGGGGGGGGGGGGGGGGGGGGGGGGGGGGGGGGG